>CM044433.1:99232491-99267998 GCA_024363595.1 Xenopus borealis
TATATATATATATATATATATATATATATATATATATATATATATATACACACACATCACTTCAGTGTGTAGCTTTTTATTAAAGCAACCCACACCATTGGGTGTATGGAACACTTGGCGACCTAAAAACCACACCTAACACTTATAGCTTTATTGGTTTGCAGCATCATCATCCACCTGTATTGATGTCCTGCAACATTAGTAACAACATAAGAGCCATGCAGAGCTGTTACTTATAGATTGGAAAAGGAGTGTAAACCTGATGAATCTGCTGATATTATATATATATATATATAATTGTAAATGATGTCCTTATAAACAGTGACAAGTGATGTCATCAGTTATAAACCGTGAGTAGTGTTGTCGTGTGTGTGTATATATATAATTTTTTTGCAGGTAGGGCCAGCACAAAAGTAAAAAATGTCTAGTCACATTCACATAAAAAATGTTTAGTTTTGGAATATTTACACTGGATTTGAGACTCTTACACTAAACGCTGTGATGCCTTATTCATCTGCAGGGCCGGGACTAGGTGTAGGCAGAATAGGCACCTGCCTTGGAAGCAATGATGGGGAAGGTGTGCTGGGCAGATACATTTCAAACTCTACTGCGTGCTGCTCTCCCTGAGCATGCCAGCTCACCTGCTAACGCCCCTCTCCCTGCATTATGTCGTAGCTCAGGTGCTCGCTCATGGGAATGTGAGGGGACCAGCCGGGTTGCCTAGGGAGACCTATCAGCTTGATCCACCACAGTTCACCTTTAGGTCCTTTCAGCTGACACAAACAAATCCATTAAAATAAGAAAAGTGGAGGTACCATCAGTATTCAAAAAAAGCTTTTTTAAAGGGATCCTGTCATGGGAAAAAACATTTTTTCAAAATGCATCAGTTAATAGTGCTGTTCCCGAAGAATTCTGCTCTGAAATCCATTTCTCAAAAGAACAAACAGATTTGTTTATATTTCATTTTGAAATCTGACATGGGGCTAGACATTTTATCAATTTCCCACCTGCCCCAAGTCATGGGACTTGTGCTCTGATAAACTTCAATCACTCTTTACTGCTGTTATGTAAGTTGGAAGGATATCACCTCCCCCCTTTTCCCCACCCAGCAGCCTAACAAAAGAACAATGGGAAGGTAACCAGATAACAGCTCCCTAACACAAGATAACAGCTGCCTGGTAGATCTAAGAACAGTACTCAGTAGTAAAACCCATGTCCCACTGCGTACTATTCAGTTACATTGAGAAGGAAAAACGGCAACCTGCCAGTTCCCTGATGTGTTTAAAAAAAAAAAAAACATGTTTTCCCATGACAGTTTCCCTTTAAGCAGTTGTACTGCCAGATGCAATGGATAGATTCAAGAAACGGGGTTGGATGGCTTTTTAAAAAGTAACAAAATACAGTGCATATGAAGCACAAACTGAATTGTGGCAGAAAAACCTAGAGGGAATGTATGTCTCTCCCAGAATTTTCTTTGGGACACAAAGTTTGCATAGTTTGTCACCACTTGGTAAAAAGGGGGGTGGCAGTAACGGAGCTGCTTCTTCATGAAACAGGAAGAAGGAAATGAAATGAGTTTTAAAAGACAACAGAGTGTGAGTTCATTATCTTTAACTGTCTTTAAAAGAAATATGAACTGTGAGTTGTTTTTTGCATATAGGATGTGCTATTAAACTCTGGAAAAGCTTTGAATAAAATAGAAATATTTATGTTAACATTAAATTTCCAGATAATTCAGTTTCCACATTGTAGAGAAAATGGATTTCTTAAAAGTTATTCTAACATACAAAAAAGGGATTGAAGTATGTATCCTGACCCATTTGTACTCGTGATCAATTCTGTCACAGGGTCTTTGCGACAAACTTATAATCGTAATTATGATTTTTAAGCTTCACCATACTGTATTTCCATTATCCTTTATTTTTCTACTTTATATTTATGAATCATACTTAATTTAGCTGCTGTTGATTTTGTAAATATAGCTCTGACTGTAACTGATTTATTGTTTGAGGCCCAGCACATATTTTCTCAATGATCTAGAGTGTCCAACCTGCGGCCCGAGATGGATATGAATGTGGCCCAGTTTGAAACGCTTGGTTCCAGAGGAAATGTCATAATAATATAATAAGTCTGTTTAATATCCAGGTATCCAATATTCCAGTGAATAGCCCCATCTGGTTATCCAACTGGTATTGTAGTTCTTTTCTTTACTTTTACAATTCAAAATTGTTTGTGTATTTCGTGTGTTGCCCCAGGCCATTTTTCTTTTTCCAGTGTGGCCCAGGGAAGCCAAAAGGTTGGATACCCCTGATCTAGAGTGTGCCTATAGTTCTGTATTAAAATTCTACCAACAGAGGCAACATATGTGCTAGTGTTTGTATGTGAAGGCTAGCAACATGAAATATGTGAATAAATTAATATATATTCTCATACTAATATTGCTCTTCTCTACATGTATTACAGAACCCGAGATGGTGAGACAGCACTTCAGCTTGCCATAAAAAATCAGCTTCCTTTAGTAGTGGATGCTATTTGTACAAGAGGTGCTGATATGTCTGTTATTGATGAACAAGGGAACCCCCCTTTATGGCTTGCGCTACAGAATGAGCAGGAGGATATTGCCTCAACTCTGGTAAGTTCATGTGTGTTTAATTGTCACTAAAAGGTCAGTGAAAAGTATGTTGCTTATGTGAATGGGGCTATACATGTCCCTTTTCAGCAGAATGGCTAAAGAAATTATACTGTGTATAAAAGAAATCATAAGGCGTACTATGATATCATGTGAATATAAGTGTATATATCTCATAGCCTGTTATGTAAACAAGAACTTGTACTTTGCAGAGCTGTCTAAAATATAGAGCCTTCTTTCTAGTAAATATAAAAATATGTGAACATAGCAAATGTATTGTAATGTTTAGAATTTTCAGTTCATTTGTAATTAAATATATAGGGTTTAAAGGAGAAGGAAAGGGCAAGACTAAGTAGGCTTTATCAGAAAGGTCTATATGAATACACTAGTAAACCCTCAAAGTAATGCTGCTATGAGTACTGTGTCAAATTAAAGGAAAACTATACCCCCAAAATGAATACTTGAGCAACAGATGGTTTATATCAAATTAAGTGGCATATTAAAGAATCTTACCAAACTGGTATATATATTCAAGTAAATATTGCCCTTTTACATCTCTTGCCTTGAACCACCATTTTGTGCTGCCTCAGAGATGACCTGACCAGAAATATTTCAACTCTTAACTGTAACAGGAAGAAGTGTGGAAGCAAAAGACACAACTCTGTCTGTTAATTGGCTCATGTGACCTAACTTTATAGTTTGTTTGGTAGGTTTGTGTGCACCATTGGATCCTAGGATCCCAGGAGGCTGTCCTTATTTTTTAAAATGCCAATTTTCTATTTATGATTACCCAATGGCACATGCCACTAAAAAAGTATATTATTATGAAGTGGTTTATTTACATGAAGCAGGGTTTTACATATGAGCAGTTTTATGCAATATATTGTTTAGGGGGTATAGCTTTCCTTTAACTATAACAGACTTCCTGTTTTCAGCTTAAACCTCTAGGGCTTGGGCTTGAGCATGCTCAGTTTGCTCATTTCCCCCTCCCTCCTCCCTGCTGTAATCTGAGCTTGGAGCAATGAGCAAGCAGGGAGAGCCTCAGGCAAGAAATAATTTCACAGCATACTAATATGGCAGCTGATATCCTAAACAAACAGAGACAGTATCTAGAGCTTTTTACTAAGGTATATAAAAGCAATCTAGAGAACAAAAACGGTCGTTCTAACTTGCACTGTTGTGGCTAATCTATTGGCAGTAAACTGCCTTGGTGGCTTTCCTTCTCCTTTAAAGGAGAACTAAAACCCCCTTTAGACAAAAGTCCCCACTGGCCCTGCTCTCTCTGCCTCCCCCTTTTTAAGTGTTACCCCAGAATTGTGTCCCCTGTAGGATTACTGACTGCACACACATAGTCAGCACAGCGTAACTCACGGGTGCCATCTTCGTCGCTTCAGTATCCTTTGTGAAGTTGAGCGGCGTATTAGTGTATGGGCAGATGGCACAGTTTTCCGGTTAGTTACAATTGTGGATGTGCCGGAAGTGACAGAAATTGTCAATGGGAAGGAAGAAGATTATAAAAGCACCGGATGATGACGCCCGTGAGCTCTGCTGCGCTGACTCTTCATGTGCGGTCAGTAATCCTACAGGGGATACAATTCTGGTGTAACAGCGTTCACAGCAGCCATGTTCTTTTCTTTGGTAATCTTCGGAATCAGAGCAGTGTTTCGGTGCATGCACAGCTGGGGCAAATTCCCGGTTCCAAACAACTGCACATGCCCCGATATTTATGGAAATTTCCGCCATGAAAAATAAATTCGAAGAAGGCATGCCATACACGGAAATGGAATGTACTATTCAATAACCTGTTATCCACCTGTGTGGATACCTGACTAACCAAATATGTTTCCCTGTATTCAGTTTAAACAAACAAATCTTTGTGTCTGATTGTTTTTTTTTCTGTGTTTGCAACAGACAGTACAATATCTTGGAGTTAAATGCTTTTAGTTAGTCTTAAAGCATGATCTTCCAAGTATAGAATCCAGCTCAGTATAGAACACTGACCTTTGGGAAGAACAGTGAATTTAAAGAAAAAACAAACACCTCCCACACCACAATTGAATTTGTATAAAAAAAAGCTTTAAAGGGTGAACACTGTAAGTAAGATTAAGCTGGTCACAAACAATAATTGCATTTTCAGTGAGGTGGACAAATTGTGGTACTGAGAAACCTTGAACATTAGCTTGCTTGAGTTTTTTTTCCATTCCCGCACGTGTTTACCCTAAAATATTTTCCCCACCAAAGGTGTGGGCTAATAGAGCACACTCTCTGACAATTACAGGTGTACAGTATGTCATGTCATGTAATGCAACTGCCAGTTTTTGTTATTCTACAACCTGGGACTGTACCCACAATAATAGGCACTAATGCTGAACACATAACTAAGAGAAATAATTCCTAACAAGACGACAACCATGAAAAAAAAATCTTTACCTGGGGCCAGAAGGATTTAATCACTTGGGGCCCATTATGCCAGAGGGTGTGTAAAATAATGCTGCAATGTCTAGGATTTAGAGAATGCATATTAGCAAGTGTTTGTTGCTTTGCAATAAATTGAACAACACTTAAATTTACAAATTATATTGAACTGGAATGCCCCCTAATGATGAATACTCACATGAATTTGTGTAGATAAGACAGAGAAATTGACGAACTGCTAATGTTTGCAGTACTATTTCTTCTTTAGGTAAGACATGGATGTGATGCTACATTTTGGGGGCCAGGACCAAGTGGATGTCAGCAGACACTACTTCATCGAGCAATTGATGAAAACAAAGAGCAGATTGCTTGTTTTATTATTCGCAGGTTAGACAAAGACCTTGTTATTTATACATTATTTTGAACTCTTCCAGTTGCATTTAACAAATGTTGAAATGTACATTAGTGATACTTTTGGGGCAGTGTGCGATATTTCTTTAGCACATAATAATTTCAAACAACTTTCCCAAATTACACCACTACAACAAATGCATATTCACAAATGGGGTGGGCGTCGGGTTCTTTGCTTGGTTTGATGACCTTTATCCAGATGATTTCCATTCTACTATGACAAAACATGGATATATTTTGACAAGCCTGGCAAATCTTAGCCAGTTACACCACCATGTCCATTGGCTAAATTAGTTTGTTCCATTTGTTTTGTTACATAAAATAGCTTAATAATTAATTATTATTATAAACACGCACATATACATATATATATATTAGAGATGGACCCGCACTCCAAAGTTATGTGCTCAAAAGATTTTTATTCAATCACCGTTGCATCCAACGTAAAGTGCCAGAGATACAAACACAATTAAATACTCATTTCCTATTACAAAAAAGGCGCCAGAATAACATCATAACCAAAGTGATGTTGTGATTGGAGCATACATTTTACATAGAATTAATTAAAGTGAAAGCATAAATACATTGTCACCACTAGGTGTCACCAAAGTACTCACAGGGGGCTTGAAAAAGTCCTTGTATTGAATTTATTCATGTGCAAGTCCTAAAAACAATGTGTAAATACACAAGAAATTGCTTGGTAAGTTTCTTGAAACGGCAGATGCTTTTTACCTCCATCTAAAAATAAACAATATTATTTACAATGTTGCAATATATGTTTGGCCTACTCTGCAATATAAATAAAAGAAAAAACATTACAATGTTTACCGCTACTATTATTCTGCCAAAGTAAATGGGGAAAATTCCACTTCAAGTTAGAAAACACGTAAGTACTTGCTGCATATTCACAAATGGGGTGGGGGTCGGGTTCTTTGCTTGGTTAGATTACCTTTATCCAGATGATTTCCATTCTACTATGACCAAACATGGATATATTTTGACAAGCCTGGCAAATCTTAGACAGTTACACCACCCAGTTCATTGGCTAAATTCGTTTGTTCCATTTGTTTTGTTACGTAAAATAGCTTAATATTTAATTATTATTATAAACATGCACATATATATTTATATACAATAAAAAATATTTAGGGGCACTCACAGATATAACAGCACGTAAATTTATTCAAACTTTCTCAAAATCCCCTACATCTATGCATTTGGTTCTCCTTGAATAATCATCAGCATGTGCTCTGGAGTTATCACATGGTGTATAAATTCAATCAAGCACCAATCAATAAGAAGTGTTAATTTAAAAAGTGAACATATTTGCAAAATTTTGTTAGTATTTTTGTGTATATTAATACATTTAGAACACTTACAAATAGCATATCAAATATAAAAATAGTGAAATGTATAAATATTAGTGAGTACCCAAATGTCAGCTCACTTTTTACTGGCAACATGTATCTCAATGAGTCCCACATAGTCCCAGAAACCATCAAAAAAAGGCTGTAATTGTAAAAATAAAAAATTAGATTTCTAATAGCAGTGTATCTGAAATCTTATTAAAAAAAACTGGCTGTACGTCAAATAGATTACTGTTACTCCAAAAAAACACCATTTACCACAGTGAACATCCAGATTACATTCAAAATACAGCTGATACAAACGATAAGGAGGGTCCTGTTGAATAGCTTACAATGTAAAAGAAGAAGGTATGTGGTATAGTTCCTATACCATGACAGTATTTTTTAGCATCTGCAATTTAGGTGCAAGGTAAAGCAATAGTTGTTTCATTATTATCACTCTGCTCGCAGTGGCTGTGATGTAAATAGCACTAGGAAGCCTGGACCAAATGGAGAAGGAGAAGAAGAGGCCAGAGATGGGCAGACCCCCTTGCATTTAGCAGCTTCCTGGGGACTGGAGGAGGTGGTACAGTGCCTTTTGGAGTTTGGTGTCAATGTAAATACTCAGGTATGTTTAATTATTTTCAAAGGAATAACTTTTAAGACCATATCCACATTAATGGTAGTAGCACACCAAAAAACCAAATGGCTGGTGCTGACTGTAAGGATATCACTGATGTGAAACAAGTTTATTAAGTCATATTAAGACATACCCTTAAATCCATATGCCTCATTCTCCCCTGTGGATAGCACAGCAACCCTCATGAAATGATTGGCACACATAGGCAGAATAGGGCAGGCAGAGTATGGCACACACACATGGGAGTATAAGACAGGCAGAGTATGGCACACACAGGGAGCATAGGGCAGGCATGGCACACATAGGGAGCATAGGGCAGGCAGAGTATGGCACACATGGAGCATAGAGCAGGCAGTGTATGGCACACACAGAGAGCATAGGACAGGCAAAGTATGGCACACAAGGAGCATAGGGCAGGTAGAGTATGGTGCAAAAGGGAGCATGGGACAGGCAGAGTATGGTGGACATAGGGAGCATAGGGCAGGCAGAGTGTGCCACACATGGGGACCATGGGCAGGCAGAGTATGGAACACACAGAGAGCATATGGCAGGCAAGGTATGGCACACATGGGGACTATGGGTAGGCAGAGTATGGCACACACAAGGAGCATAGGACAGGCAGAATACAGCAGGAGACAGGGAACCCCATCAGGACCACTCTAAGATGAATAGTTCATACTGTGTTACTTACATTGACACAATGCTGGTGCCCTTCAGCAGTTTGTATGA
Organism: Xenopus borealis; assembly: GCA_024363595.1. NCBI lineage: Eukaryota > Metazoa > Chordata > Amphibia > Anura > Pipidae > Xenopus > Xenopus borealis. The sequence goes on from CM044433.1 coordinate 99,240,662, forward strand.
GGTCTTAAAATTGTGAGCACTTTGAGTCTGGTTCTGAGGTGTGAACAGTACAAGGTTTTAGGGGTGTGAACAGTAGAGGTTTTACAGGTGTGAAAAATACAGGGGGGATTACGGATGTGAACAATGCAGTCTGAATTTGAGATGTAAACAATGCATGGGCCAGTTAATCTCAATACTTGATACCTTTTAAATTTACACATGTAAGCAGTCACAGCAGGCAGACTTTCATGTGGGGCCACACAAGGGAAGGATGTGGGCTGCCAATTGGACAGCACTGCTGTGCATCATTACTAGAGCATTCTATATACTCTCCTGCTGTTCTTTTTAGTGCCCAATATTGAGTCATAATACTCAAATGAGACTTGCTTGCTCAGTGGAATTAGCACTTTTTGCTAGGTTTTTTATCATCAGCAGCTGTTTAGCAAATCGGGATACTGATTCTACAGTTTTGAATAATAAAGTTTTGTTACAATAAACACTGTCACGTCTCCGTTTGGAATTGCTAATAGGCTTCTTTATTAGGAGGCTTGGGATACATTTCACATCATGGTTAGAATTCATTATTTGATGCAGCATATTTCAGTTTTGTGTAGCAGATCTACATGCACAAGGCAGAACCAAACATATTAAAATAAACAGGTCTCCATTTCAATAGGCTCATAGCCTTTAGGATGAAGATACACAGAGCTACTAGTAGCAGCTACAAAATGCCAAAAACTACTCAATACTAAGAATCGCCCCTGCTAAAACACACTTAGGGGCACATTTACTAACGGTCGAATTTCGAGGGTAAAAGAGCCTTGAATTTTGGTCGAATTAAAACCCCTCGAATTCTAATTTGAGAAGTTTTAATGCAATTCGATTTTTCAAACGACCGAATATTAAAAATTTGTCGTTCGATAAAATCTTTGAATTTTTTTTATTCGATCAAAAAAACTTGGAAGAATCCTATGGGAGCTTCCCATAGGGATATATAGCAATTCGGTAGGTTTAATCTGCCGAATTGTTATATCGAATTTTTTTTTTTTTAAAGGGCCAGTACTTCGAGAATCGAAATAGAATTTTCAAATTTGACCAATTCAAATCAAATTTTGGGCTATTCCATAATCAAATAAGCCCAAAATAAATTAGAATTCTGAATTTTTTTAATTCGAATTTGATTCGAATTATTAATTTCAAATGAATTCGACCTTTAGTAAATGTGCCCCATAGTGTGTTAGCAAGTTATCGATATTGTCTGTTTTGTAAATTTGACAAGTAGCTGTGTGTCTTCATCTTTAGTTTGGTTAAAAAACATCATAACTTGGAATGTACCCTTAGGGCCCTGCAAACTAACTGCATCATAATACACATTTAGTTTAGTTTTAACATTTGTTAAAATTATGCATATTTATTAAAATGGTATGGCTAAATTAATTGTTTTTTCACCTCAGGATGCAGAGGGTAGAACTTCAATTCACGTTGCTATTAGCAACCAGCATCGAGTCATTATCCAGTTATTGATCTCACACCCTGACATCCGGCTGAATGTTCGTGACAGGCAGGGTATGACCCCATTCGCATGTGCCATGACTTTCAAGAATAACAAGGCTGCTGAGGCAATTCTGAAACGGGAACCAGGAGCCGCTGAGCAGGTAAAAGGACTTGATTTTACATAGCATCTGCAATTGGTGGTTACTAGAAATTGTAGTACAGCAACTGCCTGAGGGCTCCAGGTTGGTTAGTCGTCATATAAAGTGGTACTCACTATCATACTTTACAGGATCGCTATTGTATATCACAGTCCACTTTGTGGGACTTTTGTGCTATTGGCTGATGCCTGCACAGCGAGGAATTACTTGTACAGTGCCGTGCCTAACTTTTATAAATGTTATTTTGTTCACGATTGAATAAAGCAGCACATAATGTATTACATCTGCATTGGTCCTGTTCTTCCTTAAATATATAATTTTTTTGGATGCTGGAAGGGAGCACCAAAGGAAAACTTTCTCAGGGTGCAGTTCACCTTATCTTGCCTTTTTCTTGTTGTCTACTATTTTTTCAGCACAACATTTTTAAGCAGCCCAAACACATGCAGGCACTCCTGAAAACACCCTATCGACAAATTTGGCAGTCCGTGAAGGCACTTTGGGCATTCTGGCAAGGCATATTCGGTCCACTTAAAAACACACAGCAATTAAATTACAAATATCTAACAATTAATATTGCACATTACAGTCCTTTCTGTCTCTGAAATAGCTATTCAGAATTTTCAGTGACTATCTTTACTATACAAAACTACAGTCTCTCTCAACATTAGCCAGCCAGAGCTCCTACACTTCCTACACAACTTCATTGACAGTCTTACAGGGTTGGTTAGTTATAATTCTTTTGTCTCACTCTGGACTGAATGGTATTTCAGACAATGTAATGTTCATTTTCTGGTATGTAGGGGCATGTTACCTCAGTGAGCTTTGCATATGCAATTTCAAGCACAAGCTTTGAAAACATTACTAAAAATACCACAATAGCAAAATGAGACAAACAATTTTTTATTTCTCTCTTCCTCAGGTGGACAACAAAGGAAGGAATTTCTTGCATGTTGCAGTTCAGAATTCAGACATTGAGAGTGTCTTGTTTCTGATAAGTGTCCAGGCTAACGTTAATTCAAGAGTTCAAGATGCCTCCAAGTTAACCCCACTGCATCTAGCTGTGCAAGCAGGATCAGAGATTATTGTCCGAAACCTGGTATGTAAAGACTTCTGTTTGTAGTTGGTTACACAGTGAAACGTGTTAGAGATACTGACACCAGAAGTTAAACCTTTTTTTTTACATCTATCATAATATTGTCTTTGAATGCTATTTATAATTTTGCCATAAAATTATTTACAGATGCTTTTACATTACCCATCTGATCCCCATCTTCCTCTCTTGAGGGTGCTGCCATATTTCAGCTTCAGCAGTCTGTTAGCAGTAGAAAATCTGACATGTTGAGAAGGGACAGTCAGGTTGGCAAAGCACACAGGTTTAGGAACTTCAAGTAACAATTACTTACAAAAATAAACCTCTCAGCAAAAAAAAAAACGATCAACATGACTTATAGGTAACTTTTGATGTACATTAATATTTTGAATAATACATTTTTAGTGTCCATTAATTTTAAGCTTTGGCTGTGTACCTGGCAAAATGGCTGAAGAAACAAACATTTTTTATTACCACTGTGTTTGTAATAGTCTTGGCATTTTTGGGATTCCCTATAGAATATATTTTCTCATAAAAATGAAAAGTACTTTGTTACCGTATTTTGTTTAAAGGGGATGTAAAGGCAAAAAAATAAAATCCCATTTTTACTTTCTTTAATGAAAAAGAAATCTATCTCCAATATACTTCTGCCAATCCCTGCACTGGCTTCCACTACCCTTCAGAATTAAATTCAAATTAATGACCATGACATTCAAAGCACTTCATAACTGTACCCCTCCCTACATCTCTGAACTCCTCTCTATTTACTCACCCAACCACTTACTATGCTCCTCTACTGACCTGCTACTCAACTCTTCTCTCATTACCTCCTCACATGCTCGCATTCAAGACTTTGCAAGGGCTGCACCCCTCCTCTGGAATTCTCTCCCACAGTCTGTCCGACTTTCTCACATCCTTTCTGCTTTCAAGAAATCTCTTAAAACGCACTTCTTTAGAGAAGCCTACCCTCACTCTTAACTACCAAATGCTATACCACTTACAGTACCATATCTCTCACCCACTTAACTCTGATCTTGCCCACTCCCACACCTTGTGTGTCATTCCCTTAACTTTAGATTGTAAGCTCTTTCTGCACAGGGCCTTCCTCACCTAGTGTACCTGTATTTATTGTGATGTATGTAACTCCATATGCTCTACGTATGTAATTCATCTGATTTAGTCGTATAATCACATTTACTTTACAGCACTACAAAATATGTTGGTGCTATAGAAATACATGTTGATAATAATAATAAACACTTTAATTAAAAATGTGTACTGTTTTTATAAGAAACTTGACTGTATGTAGTGAAATTCTCCCTTCATTTACTTCTGTGGATAGGAATTGTTAGACAGCCCCTAACTGCTGTGCAGGGAAACAATCATACATATGAACAGCAGGGGGAGCCCGCCTTACTTCCCAGCCTTTCAGAACTCCAGCAGCTTTGTTTCCCTGTAGAGCAGTCGGCAACTGTGTAGAGATTTTTATTGGATTTTATTTTTGCCTTTACATCCCCTTTACTGTTTCCAACTCCAGCTGCAGGGACAAAGATCATGGAGTCAGATTTAAACAGATAAACTGGGATTTCTATTTGAAATATATTTTTCTTCAGCCACTGATTCTGCAGAGTTGGAGAAAGTTTGTATTAAACAATACAAAAACTATAAAATCCACATTCGATTACATGACCACACAGGACCCAGTGCAGTCTGTATATTCTGATTATTAATCAGTCTTGCTGTATTGGCTTCTGACAGATATTACTTGACATGTTTTGATCATTTATGAAGATCCCTAAGCAGCCCAGACCACACTGAGCATGTGCAGGGTCAGGGTCAGGCAAAGATGTTGAATAAAGTTACAAGATGACAGCCCCCTGTGGCCAACATTGAAAGCATAAATCATTTGTTTGATTAGGCTTTGTGGTGCAGTAAGTTCATGTTTAATATACATAAAGACAGCATTTCTAGCCTTATTCTATTTTAGACTTTCCTTGTCCTTTACAGACGTAGAATACATCGATAATATTGTGTCTAAAATACAGACTTGCAATTTTTTACCTTGTGTATGATATGGACAGAGCAATGGCATAACACCAATTACTTGGATTTCCTTTGTTAATAATATCATTAATGTATGCTGGCAGCTTCTTGCAGGTGCAAATGTTAATGAACTTACCAAGCATCGTCAGACTGCCCTTCACCTAGCAGCACAACAGGATCTTCCAGTTATCTGTTCTGTTCTCATTGAGAATGGTGTTGACTTCAGTGCTGCAGATGAGAATGGAAATAATGGTATGTGACTAGCATACTTTGTAAATATTGTTTATTCATACAGCAAAAGGTTTTCACTTGACAAAAATGTTATATATGAGGCTTAATGATAAGAATACTTTTAGAAAAACAAATAGCATATACACTATGGGCCACCTTGGAATTTAGCTTTACTTTGCATGCTTTGCTGTGTTATCTAGTTTTAAAGGAACAGTTCAGTGTAAAAATAAAAACTGGGTAAATAGATAGACTGTCCGAAAAAAAAAAATGTTTCTAATATAGTTAGTTAGTCAAAAATGTAATGTATAAAGGCTGGAGAGACTGGATGTCTAACATAATAGCCAGAACACTACTTCCTGCTTTTCAGCTCTCTAACTCTTAGTCAGCGACTTGATGGGGGGGCCACATGGGACATAACTGTTCATTGGGTTTGTAATTGATCCTCGGCATGGAGCTCAGATTCAAAAGCAACAGTTATGACCCATGTGCCCCCCCCCCCTCGAGGCGCTGATTTGGTTACTACCTGGTAACCAATCTGTGGAAACCAAGAGACCTGCAAAGCAGGAAGTTGCGTTCTGGCTATTATGTTAGACATCAAGTTACTACAGCCTTTATACATTACATTTTTGGCTAACTAACTATATTGCCTATAACAGCCTATCTATTTACCAGGTTTTTATTTTTATACTGTATAAGCTCAACCCATTTTACCATATCTAGCCAAGTACTGAATACATGATTCTAAGCTTTGTTCTAGGTTAATAAGTGAATGCATTAGCCGTGAGTGGCCTCGTGTAATTATGTCCTCTGCACATTTTTGGATTTACTTTTATTATGTATAAAGATGATATTATCTCTGTTTCTTCAGCCTCTATGTTCTAAATCATTGCCGAAATCATAGTCTTTTCTGCTTAACTTTGCAGCTTTGCATCTTGCAGTAATGCATGGCCGTTTGAACAATATTCGCTGCCTTTTAACTGAATGCAATGTGGATGCAGAGGCTTTAAACTTAAGGTAAGTAGCAAAACACACCTTCAGTAGAAGCTCCTCGGATGAGCAGTGAAAAGTCTTCATTAAAATTTCTCAGCAAGTCCAGTTGCTTTGAGTTACTTTTGTTAAACACACCTTAATGAATACATTTTTTTCTTCTTCTAAAACTGAGGAGACTCCTTAATGAGTCCACTCAGAGACATTAGTATTTATATAAGTAGATATAAACACATGACGAAGCTAAAACAAACAGCTGTATCAGCCCACAATATTTGGAGATAATGACCAATTGTAAAGTCAGAGGGTTGTGATTTGTCCACATTTTGCCTTTGCGACCTTTACTGCTGCATCAATAAGAGGCTCAAGCAGTGTCATCACAGGCCTTTATAACAAACTATGTTCCTTTTTGGCAGAGGTCAGTCACCAATGCATATTTTGGGGCAATATGGAAAGGAAAATGCTGCTGCCATCTTTGAACTCTTTTTGGAATGTATGCCAGAGTATCCTCTAGATAAACCAGATGCAGAAGGAAACACTGGTAAGTGTTACAATTTTATGGGAATACAGTTTGAAATATCTTCAATATGGGCTGTAATTAGGGTTGCCACCCGTCCGGTATTTTACCGGCCTAGCCGGTAAAACACCCGCCAAGGCCGGGGCCGGTATTACAAATTTACCGGCAATGTAGCTGCCGGTAAATTTGTAATACCCTTAAAAAGACCCATCGGCCAGCCCCCAATCCCCCATATACTTACCTTTCCTCCTCTTGTTCTACACGCTGCGTCCTGACCACGTCACCAGAACGCCCCTTTGACGTCACCGACACGCCCCTTTTTTGTTCCGCCCCCCAGCAGGCCGGTAAAAAAAAATTGAAAAGGTGGCAACCCTAGCTGTAATGTATTTTTGTTCCCTAACTATAAAATTATTTAAACATGTATTCTTTTTTTATGCTGATTCTACATCACCTTTATGCGTTGTGTTTTATTTTTTCATATTTAGGGTTGACCATTTCAAGGTTAAATAAGGGAATTGTAACATATATGCAATCTCATGTGGGCAACAACATTTTTTGAAAATACCCTTTAATTCAGTAGAATGAGAATTGCCTTTCTTTTGAATAAAATAGGTTTTTCAGATGCTTTGCTGTGGTCTCTTATGGGCAACAAAGCTGCATATGTGACATTGTACTCCTCAATCCTTGGCTTCTTCTTAATAATCTATGCTTAAACATTTTGTATTCTTTTTTAGTGCTGCTACTAGCATATATTAAGGGAAATGCAAACCTTTGCCGGGCTATTGTGAAAGCTGGTGCCAGGCTTGGAGTAAATAACAGCCAAGGGATCAATATATTTAACTATCAGGTTGCAACCAAGCAGCTTCTTTTTAGACTTTTAGGTGAGTATCACAGAGGTATTATTATGAAATTTCTTTGTAACTGTATGGTACCATTAGTCTAATGATGTAACAGTAATGTACAGTACCATAAGTCTGATGATTTAATAGTAATTGGCTGCTCAGTAAGTACAAGATTCTGAATTAATTATTTTTGCTTTAGATATGCTCTCTCAGGAACCCCCTTGGTGTGATGGCTCAAATTGTTATGAGTGTGCTGCAAAGTTCGGAGTCACAACCAGGAAACACCACTGGTAAGAATAATTCATTTATTGTGCCTGTAATGTAAACTTTGTTAATACAACTTGTAAGTGGTTTGGTACCTATCTATAAACTTATAAACTTTGAAAAGCTAAACTTTTTCAGAGGAAAGTTAAATATAGTAAATTCCAAGCATAAATATAACCATGGAGGAAGTTATACCTGCGGCCTCAGTGATGCCAGAAAGTATACCAGTGAGGTTACAAAGTAAGACATAAGTAGTGCATTTTGTCACTCTTAAAGGACAAGGAAAGATTAATTCACTAGGGGATACACACATATATGGCACTACCAGTGCTAAAGCATCCTTACCTTATCTTTTCTTAAGTTTGTCGAGGGTTACCTCCGAAAGCAAACATGGTGGTGCCATAACGCTTTCCTTTTTTCATTGGTGCACTTTGGCACTCCCAGTGAATTGGGATTTCATTATTTTTTTTTAAAAAAAACCCGTTTGCTAAATATAGACTTTACCCATGACAGTTTCTTAAAAATAGGACAAAAGAGCCAAATTCAACTGAATAATATAAATTATAAACAATTACAGTTACGTTTTTAAAGAATTAAACTGTTACACAACTTAATATAAGGCTATTTTATACCTCTTTCCCAGCCGCCATTGTGGACGTCTGCTTTGCTCCAAGTGCTCAACCAAGGAGATTCCCATTATAAAGTTTGATCTGAACAAACCTGTTCGGGTTTGTGACATCTGCTTCGATGTGCTGACTGTTGGTGGAGTCTCTTAGTAAGCCTGGGAAAGGCTACTTGGTTTTGTTAAAGATGGCAGCTCTGTCAAGCAAGTGGACTACCAAGCAGTGGCAGTTTGCTCTTCCACCATGGACAGAATGAACCATATTATTATATATTCCAGTATATAAAAATTTGTATGATTGTACATGTATAGGCTTTGCTAGATGCTAACTGGACTTAGCTTTTTTTAAAGTCAAGTAATAAATGTGTACCAGTGTTGGAAGTTTAACACTGGCCCGATATCTTGGGCTGGTCAGATTATGAAAATATCATTGCTCACTGAAAATGTCTTTATGCTAATGAATTCTCCACAATCATCTTATTCACATTGTCCTTTCTATCCATTATCTTTGTAAAATGTGTAATTAGTGTCCCTAAAATCTAGGAAGATAGTATGCTAGGAGATTTTTTAATATATAAATATATACATGGTTCAGTTGCATATAAAGCCAATGAAACTGTGGCCTTAAACTATAAGCTTTATAAACACCACTCTAATTAAACCACTGCAGTACTCCATTTCTTGTCATAAAATTTCTATGGAAGTCCCTCCGCCTTTGTTTAAATTGTGGCTTCCACAAAGTAACTTAACAACAAATACATGCCCTCCCTAATTTTTGCATTTCTGCCTTTACTAGATTTTCACCTCTCTTCTCTGTGTTTGACGTTTTTTACTGATCTTCTCCCCAGAATAATATGAAAAGCTCTGTGTAATCAAGTTAACGATGTGAAACTGTTCAAACACTAATGTGTCATACAAATCTATATGTTGAGCCTAAAACTTTGATATACAAATTAAAATATCTAAACTCCGAGGAATAAATCCCTGCTTTTTGCGTATTTCTTTAGCAGGACACTAAAGGAAAATCTGTGCCTGCAGTTATATTTTGTGGGTTTTTCCAGTACAGATCATAAAGTTGTATCATCCTGCCTGCTTGTAGTAGTAGTTCTCTGTATCCACAGCCTTTCCCTATGACACATCAATATGTCTTAAATATGTTGTTGACTCCTGGCAATGCCTCTAGTAGGCAGACCAGCACACCCACCACTTGCTACACAGCAGGGAAAATAAGTATTGAACACATCACAGTTTTTCTCAGTAAATATATTTCTAATAAGGCTATTAACAGGAAATGTACACCTGATAGTTACATAGTTAAATTGGGATGAAAAAAGGCAAAGTCCATCAATTCAACCCCTCCAAATAAAAACCAGCATACACACACACCCATCCCATAAATTATATATACCCATCTATACGAACTGTAGAGTATAGCCTTTGATATTATGTCTGTCCAAGAACTCATCCAAGCCCCTCTTAAAAGCATTAACAGAATGAGCCATCACAACATCTCCCGGCTGGACATTCCGCAACCTCACTGTGAAAAACCACCTACGCTGCTTCAAATGAAAGTCCTTTTCTTCTAGTCTGAAGGGGTGGCCTCTGGTGCGGTCATCCTCTTTATGGGTAAAAAGGTCCCCTTCTATTTGTGTACAATGGCCTCTAATGTACTTGTAAAGTTTAATTGTGTCCCCTTACAAGATTTAGTTAACAACCCAAATAATCCACACACACACAAAGAACTCAAAACAAAAAAGTCCATAAGGCCCATTCTAAAGAACTATATTCAAAGCTTGAAGGTTCTGGGGGCCTCTTCTATGAACTCTGATCTTCAGTTCTTTCCATAGATTTTCAATTGGAATCAGGTGATTAACTGGGCCATACTAGCAGCTTTATATTCTTTCTCTGAAACCAACTGAGAGTTTCCTTGGCTGTGTGTCCTCCCTCGTTTCATATTCCTATTAGATGGCAGCAGATTTTTATCAAGAATGTCCCAGTACATTTCTCCATCCATCATTCCTTCAATTATATGAAGTCTGCCAGTACCATAGGCTGATAAACAGCCCAACACCATGATGTTCCCACCTCTAAACTTCACTGTTGTATGGTGTTGGTGATGTGCCAATTTTGGTCTCATCTGACTAGACTAAATTCTTCCAGTATTTCTTTGGCTTGTCTAAATGTGCAGCCATCGAGCTTCAACATGCTTATTCTTCAGCAGTGCATTCTTGTGCAGTGAGTGTTCATAGTGTGCCATGTTGAGTGCATTACATATTGTTTTCTTTGAAACAACTGTACTTGCTAATTCAAGGTCTTTGTGAAGCTCTCCGTGAGTGAGCCTTGGCTTTTGGACAACTCCTCTGATTATTCTTTTGATTTCTCGGTCAGAAATCTTGAGGACACCTGGTCGTGGCCAGTTTAGGGTGAAATTATGTTCTTTCCACCTCCGCATTATGGCTCCAATGCTGCTCACTGGAACAATCAGCTTAGAAATACATCTGTAACCAATGCCATCAGAATGGTTTGCAACAATAAAGTAGAGAAGGTCTTGAGAGAGCTCTTTGTGTGATACCTTGGTAATTAGAAACCTTTTTATAGGCCATCAATAGGGAATAACCAGCTGATATTAATTTGCACTGATAAGGATTGCTTTCTAAATACTGACAGATTTCTGCAGATTTTTTCGCTTTCCATGCATTTTTGTGCCTCCTTTTCTTCATGTGTTCAATACTTATTCCCTGTGTCATTCCATATGACTTAATGTATGGAATGACACTTAATGTATGGACTCATTTTGATTTCTTTTTATGTGTGAATTACTTGGGTTGTTACCAACATCTGATGTAAACTTAATGTCAATAGCCCCATAAGAAATCTATTTATTTATATAAGGTTGACATGTTCAATACAAATTTTCACTGCTGTATATGTGCTGGGCTAGCATTTCCCATGGCTTACACAGCCTTGCTGGTCAACACAACAACCCACCCAGCAAGGTAAAGATCATCTGTACAGTTTAATGTCCTTAATACTTAAATACTTAATGTCCTTAATACTTAAACAATTGAAAGCCAAACTTGATATTGCTTCAACATCACTATTTACTAAATAAATATGAAGTAATTGACTTTGCAGTTATTTAGAAAAAATAAACTGGCTAAGTTCCAGTCTTAATTTTATCGGAGAACTAGACAACATATATGTTGCAAATAATAATTACATGCCTTACTGCATACAAGTCACAAAGGTTGCCTCATATAGAATTAAATAAACAAAAGGAATCATGGGAATGAATTCCAAATAAGCTCCATGAAAATCCCAGTGATCAGATAACCCTGCACTACACTGATGAGCCTCAAGAAAGGCAAACCGGTCTGTAGTTGGGAATCTGATCAGCTATTATCCTGGCTTTTGCTTGTAAACCCAGTGGGTGAGCTTTAGCCTATAGGACAGTGGTCCTCAAACTTAGCCCTCCAGCTAAGGAACTACAAGTCCCACAATGCATTTGCCTGACTGTGGCTGTCAGACTCCATCATTGCATTGTGGGACTTGTAGTTCCTTAACAGCTGGAGGGCCAAGTTTGAGGACCACTGCTATAGGATAAACCCATGTAAATGGGATTTTCTTGGAGATGGTTTGGAATTCATTCCCAGGATTCCTTTTGTTTATGCCTTACTGCAGTGATGGACTGGCCCGCGAGGATACCAGGAGAACTCAACATTTGGCCTATTTCATGGCCATTCCTTATTTCTAAGGAAATAATATCAGGCCAAATATATGGAATAATAAATTCTATTATGAAAAGAAACTGAGAATAGAGGTTTTGTGAGGAGGCGAAGAAAATAGTGGGTGGGCCCCAAGTGTCCCAGTCGGATGCTGCCTTCCTGTGAGCTATTTTAGTAAAGAGACTATAAAGACTTGCAAGTTTTTGGCAGCACTTGTTCATATTTGCAGAAACTAAATGCAATGGGGCAAGAACGTTATGCAAGGTATGGGAGTAACAAATGTCCCAAAATGGTACAGGTATTAAGCCGTGTTTATATTTTAGTATCAGTTATATACAAAGTTCCTAATGACGTAAGATATGTTCTAATCAGTATGGATGACTCATTTACCATAGCCTATCTGGCATGTATATAAACACACAACTCTGGTAGAGCACAGCTGTTAGACATCACTCAAAAAAAAGCAGAATGCAAGCATTATTTTTTCATGAATCTCTGGGACAATGGTGTGTCCAAAATTACGTGATAATCGTTTTTTGTTTTTTTAATTTAATGTGATTTGGATGACCACATGGAAATCACTTTATAAAGATCACATAGATGCTGAAAAGTTCTCATCAAAGCAGCCTCATGAACCGGGGGTTGCTCTTTGTGCTTTCACAGCATTGTGTCAATTAATACAATACAGTGCAAAAGAATACAGCTCAGACGACAACTTTTTGCTTTAACTTTTTTTTTTTTATTATTTTCTTCCCCCTGGTTTTCTCACACTAAAATGCAAATTGGCTTTACAGATTAATATTTCCTTTACCATTAAATTAGAAAAAAATTAAGTGTCTACATGTAGTATGCAGAGGTTTTTAAAAAAAAAAACAAAAAAAAAAAACATGTATAATGACGATATGTAAACATTATATTGCAGCTCATAATAATTAAGGCCCATCCTTTAAGAAACACCACTCAAAAAGTGGGTTACAGTCCTCATATTCATGCAGCAAAGGATTGTCCAGGTCCCCTCGATCATTGTGTTCTGTAGAGTCTGGCTGCTCTGATGTAGGGCCAAAATTCTTCACACACACACATCGGTAGCCATCGGTGCCTGCTGCATACATCTTCCTGGGGACACCAACCCAGTCCCGGTGTATTCCCCCGCTGAGGAGACCGAATATATCATTGATCATCACATTCAAAGTGTGTGCCAATAACTCCTTCCTACAAATGTGCATAATATCTCTTTTTTTTTTTATTATCTCCCACAATCCTAGAGGAGGATGCTATTTTTTCATATAATTGTAAAACAGTCAGGGCCATTACTGGACAACCTTTTCTCCTGGGGCCCCCCCCAGAGACACTTCATTATACAAAATAATTCATATTATTAATAATAACCTTTAAAGTTTTATTTAAAATGATCTTACTTTTGCAATCTGTAGCAACCAGTCAGCAATTTGCTTTAAAAATGCGTGCATAACCCTGTCAGATTATCTACAATAATCAGGAATGGAACAAACTATCAATTATTTTATTGCAGCTTTGACAAATGATATTGCAGCAGTATGTATGTGTGTGTGTGAATACCATTGTGTACTTATACATACTATGTCCCACTGATAACAACAACAGTTACATGAACTTTTCCCCCATACAAATGTGTTCAAAGTTCACTTGATTTGCATCCTGAAGATGAGTATATACCGTTATAATCTCATAGTCAGGACTTTCCAGTTTAAACACAGAAAGCACAAAGCAAGGGTGTGCCTATCTGCTGGAATTCTGCCCTCCCCACTAGTAATCGATAGCTGGTTACCTGTTTTTAGAACACCAAACTCTTTTACTATCAGAGCTCCATTCAGAATTACAGGGTGGAAATTGCTTGTTCTCTTCCTCTCTCTCTTCCTTTAACTTTAAGCCAATATCAATTGCTTTCAAGGCATCTTCTAGAGCTTTTGTAGGGTTTCCACTTTCATCGTAAAATCTTCCTGTCAACTTGCCTTAAAAAGAAAATGAAAAATGGCTGACAATGTTGGCCAAATATATTCTTGTACATGCAGAGCTGTACACTTCTACAATACAATACTGTTGAGAGGAACTAACTGCCCAGCAAAGAAAAAATACACAGGTATGGGATTCTTTATCCAGAAACCAGTTATCCAGAAATTTCTGAATTACAGAAAGGCAATCGGCCATAGATTCCATTTTATCCAAAATTATTTTTCCCTGTAATAATAAAAGAGTATCTTGTACTTAATCCGAACTAAAATATAATTAATCCTAATTGAAAGCAAAACTAGCCTATTGGGGTTATTTCATGTTTACATGATTTTCAAGTAGACAAAGTATTGTGATCCAAATTACAGAAAGATCCATTATCTGGAAAACCCTAGATCCCAAGCTTTCTGGATAACAGGTCCCATACATGTATATAGTTACAAAGACTAAGAGACATTTGTTAAGAAACATAGGAGAAACCAAAGATAATGGAGGTTGCTATGATGTAGAGGACTTGGGGTGAATTTTCCATTGAACTGGAATTGGCATATCCTTGTTGGTAAAATTGCAATATTATGTGATTATACAGAACAGAAAAATTTCTCATGATAATGTATTTTTACTGGCAAGGATACATTGATTCCAATTCTCTTCAAAGAAAAATTACACCTGGCATTTATTGATGCATAAAAGAGCTAATTTTTTCAATTCTATACCTCCAGCACTGTGCTGAAACTTTAATGTAGGGGTGTCCAACATGTGGCCCGAGGGCCACATGCAGCCCAGGATGGATATGAATGCGGCCCAGCTTGAAACGCTTGCTTCCCAAGGAAACTTCATGTTGCAAAGGATATAGGAGGCGGGGGACTCTGCCCATTGCCCAGTTAGTAATAATAATATAATAATGTCTTTTTAGTATAATAAGTCTTTTTAGTATCCATATTCCAGTGTATAGCTCCATCTGGTTATCCAACTGGTATTGTAGTTCTTTTCTGTGCTTCTTATTTACTTTTACAAATAAAAAGTGTTTGTGTATTTCATGTGTGGCCCCAGACAATTGTTTTCCAATGTGGCCCAGGGAAGCCAAAAGGACAGCCCTGCTTTAATGCAAGGTAAGAAGTAACATGCAGCTTCTCGCATGTATTTGGTAGTGCCAGATACATCTAAGTTTGGCAATCGTTTTCTAGACAAATATCCACACGTACCCAGAAATTCAAATGAGAATGTGGCCGTTCCATAGTACTACCAAACATGCACCATGCAAACCCTCTTAAAATGTAATTAAAAAAAAGAAAGATCATTTGAGTGCAAAAACCTGTTACAATCAGTTGTCCAAAGCTTTAAAGTCAAGGATTTTAAAGGAACAGTTCAGTGTAAAAATAAAAACTGGCTAAATAGATAGGCTGTGCAAAATGAAAAATGTTTCTAATATAGTTAGTTAGGCAAAAATGTAATGTATAAAGGCTGGAGTGACTGGATGACTTATATAATAGTCAGAATCCAACGTCCTGCTTTTCAGCTCTCTAAATCTGAGTAAGTCAGCGACTTGAAGGGGGGCCACATGGGACATAACTGTTCAGTGAGTTTGCAATTGATCCTCAGCATTCAGCTCAGATTCAAAAGCAACAGTTATGGCCCATGTGCCCCCCCCCCCCTCAAGTCACTGATTGGTTACTGCTGCGTAACCAGTCAGTGGAAAACAAGAGAGCTGAAAAGCAGGTAGTGTTCTGTGCTGTCACTCCAGCATTTATACATTACATTTTTGGCTAACTAACTATATTAGAAACATTTTTTATTTTGCACAACCTATCTATTTACCCAGTTTTTATTTTTCTACTGAACAATTCCTTTAAGGCTAGAGCCACACAGTGTATAACAATGTGGATTATCCACATAGTGTTTGGATTTGGATAAATCACAATCTGAATACTGGATTCAACGCATTCCAATTCAATAAATAAAAAAATAACTTCCTTGTCCTTTTCAATTTAGACAAGTTTGACATTCTGAGATTCCAATCAGCTGCCTTTCTTCAGTATCTCAAATACTGTTCCCAAAGCACCTACCACACCACCCCATATCTGCTGTGTCTCAATTCAAACCATTAAACTGGGTCTCTACGTTCTCTTAACGGGGTGATTCACCTTTAATTTAACTTTTAGTAGGTTATAGAATGGCCAATTCGAAGCAACTTTCAAATGGTCTTCATTATTTATTTTATATAGTTTAATTGTTTGCCCTATTCTTCTGACTCTTCCCTGCTTTCAAAAGGGGGTCACTGACCCCTTCTAGAAACAAATGCTCTGTAAAGGTGGCCATAGACGCAGACATCTGCACGTTTGGCGATGTCGCCAAACGAGCAGATCTCTCCCCGATATGCCCACATTGAAGTTGGCGATATCGGGCTGATCCAATCGTGGGCTCTAGGCCCACACACAGGCCAATAAGCTGACGACTTGGTCTGTCGGCAGCTTTTATCGGCCCGTGTATGGGGGCCTTTAGGCAACAATAGTATTGTTATTGCTCCTTTTTATTACTCATCTTTCTATTCAGCCTCTCTCTTATTCATATTCCAGTCTCTTATTCGAATAAGCGCATGGTTGCTAGGGTAATTTGGGCCATAGCAACCATATTGCTGAAATGCAAAACTGGAGGTCTGCTGAATAAAAAACTAAAAAAAACAAATAAACAATGAAAACCAATTGCACATTGTCTCAAAAAATAACTGAACATCATACTAAAAGTTAAAGGTGAACAACCCCTTTAACCAAAACAATGTATTGCTGTTACTAAAATACCTATGGTGACATAATTCTGCTGATAGAAGGAAAGCCAGTTCTGTAGGTGTAGCATCTGCAAAGGTGAGAGCTCTGTCACGTCATCTACGAGACCCTTTTCCGTGAAGTCGCCAGTTACATAAGCTCGAGAGGCGTCTTTCCCTTTAAAACAAAATAAGAAAGGTCAGACTTCCCTAGAAAAAAAATAAATCTCCATTTGTACAATACAATGATTCCACTTACAGGTATAGGATCTATAATCTGGGAGTGCATTATCCAGAATGCTGTAAAATACAGCCATTTCTCATATAGTCCTATTTAAACCCCCAATGTCCTTTTTCTGTATAATGATTAACCAACAGTTTGTGCCTGATGATTAGTAGGCTACCATGAATCCATATTAGCCATAAAACCATCTGTCTTTAATGTTTAAAAAAAAAAATAAGTGAGTATCTCCAAGTTGTGCATAAAACTCGTAATCAGAAGCCCCAGGTCCCAAACATTGTGGATAAGAGATCCCATGGCAAAACCATATACCAGCAGTGCATATCATTTGCTACTGATTTCCTAGAAAATTATATTCCCATTCGTGCCCTTTTTGTGCCAACATCCAAGCTGACAGTTACCTGCAAAAAAGCTGTATGATCCCCCCGGGCCATAGTGCTTGCTCCCCTTATTCACATCAAACACCTGCCCTAAAACTGCAAGGTAAACGCCAGCGCTCCCAGGGCCCCCATCATAAGTGGACAGTTCTTCACTGCTCATCAGTCTCCCCCCACTGAGTTCACATTGCTGTGGGAAAAGAGAGCGCAGCCCGGGAATATCAACAAGCGGCAGATGATCCAGGCGCATGAGCAGCACCGCTGCCAGGCATAGCGCAGCCGCTGCCAGGTATCCAAGCATTGGGGCACCAAGACTGACAGAGACTGCGCATGGCCCAGCTCTAACCTTGCGACTTGTTCCGGGATCCTGCAGTGGGCGGGGCATCTGTTATTGGCGTCGCTCAGCTCTCAAGCAACGCAAAGGACTAACGTGACGTTCGCTTCCTGTATTGCGCTGTGTAATGACGCCTTGCAGTGCCAGCTTTCCCTGATACTGTTGCAATAATCATTGAAATGCATTAACTTTCTGAGCGTTTGGACAGCAACGAAGGAATAGAGTGTTTAAAAACAAAAAAGAAATAGTACTATTATTGTAATTAAAGTTGCAATGGTCTGTTAAATCGTACAAACCAAGCAGCTGACTGAAATGAAAAAGTCTATGGTCTGTTAAATCGTACAAACCAAGCAGCTGAGCTGAGTGAAATGAAAAAGTCTAATTGTTTACTACTAGGGTTGCCACCTTTTGTCATATACCTCTCAACATTTTGGAAGTAAAAAGAGGGACAACATTTTTTTTTCTCACAAGTAGCTTGGCTAAATTTTTTGACCACGCCCGTTTTTGTGGCCACACACCCCTAATTACCATGTGTATTTTACAAAATTTGCAAGATTATGAAAGTTTGAAAATATTTCTCCTTATCTAAACTGTTACAATTACGTAATTTCTTGCCTTTGGAAATGGGTGTTGGTCAGGGAAGTTTCTCTCTCTCTCTCTTAAAAGCCGCAAGCGGGGGAGGATTAATCTTATTGAACCAAAGCTGGGGCCTAGGTTATCTCTTCCCATTGAAAGCTAATGGCGGGGGAGGACTAAGCCCTATGGATGAAACCAATGGCCAGGTTGGGAGACCTTTATTTCAGGTAATGCTTTTATACTGCGACGCTTTAGCATTTGATATTATGACCAAAGGTAAATAGTTAGTGACCGCCATATGGGTTTTACTTTGACGTGGTGTGGTGGCTTATCAATCTTATGATCGTAATTTTGTAACAAAAAAAACCCTGTCTTTGTACACAAGCATCTGCATAGATTATTTATGACAGGGAACCAGGGAATGTGCATTGATCACCTCTCCTCTTTTTCCCTATGTCTACTTATTTTCTTATCTCAAAAGTGTTACAAAGTATCTTATTTGCACCTGTTAGCTGTTGTGGACTCTCTACCAAAAGCCAATTAAGTCAGAAGCTTTGCTGGTTGTTCAGTGCAGAGAAAATAGGGACTTTCCAATACAAATGAGGGACTGCAGGTTGAGCTTTCAAAAGAGGGATTGTCCCTCCAAAAAAGCGACAGTTGGGAGGTATGAAATGAAAAAATACCACTTAGTTTCTGTTTGGTACACTGTTTATATTTAAGGCCGACCCATTTTCTTCAAAGGCATTTTAAAGGAATGCTGTACCTTCCTTCTTACAGGCTTTATAGTCAATGTTTGCCACATTTACGTTCATTTCTCTCTCTCTTTATATATAGAAAATTTTTAGTTGTGCGGGGCCCCGTGATTTCTAATGGCGGCCCTGCAGGCAAGGATTAAAAACGAATACTGGAACTTAGAAGCCTCATGACCAAGCTAAAGAGGAGGACCAGAAACCACTCTACAAGTCTCTGATCATTTGCCAATAGTGAGCTACCTACACATGTTGCAGTCAATTGTACACAGGGCATTGTGATTGTTGTTATTTGTGGTGGCAGTCATAAAACCACTACATATCCCTAATCATTTCTAATACACTGAACTGATTCCTAATAAAGGGAGGTAATGAGTCCAGCCAGGGTCGGACTGCACTGGCAGGACACTGGGAAAAATCTGTTGGGCCCCACTGGCCTAGACCCGCTACTGCCACTGCCCCCAAACTCCCTCCAGAGCAGAGGCGGGTGAAAATAATGTAAAAGCATTGGGCAAATTCTTTATGGCAAAAATAAAAGTAGCATACAAAGCATACCAAAATTATGATAGATGTAAAAACTTTCTGGTGTCAGTATCTCTTTAAATGAATTTTTAGATTTTGACCATGCCCCTTTTGGACACTCCCTTTGGACTCCACCCACTTTCCTAAAGATGCTTTCAGGAAAATCAAACCATAGCAGTGGGGGCAAAATTTGCTCAAAGTCTGGCACTGTAGGAAGAGGTTATGAACGCCACATGTACAATTTCACCTGAGAGTTATGAATGCTTCACTACAAGCATATTATGGGGAAAAAGATTCTGGCACCTAAAGTACATTATATGCACAGACTGTGAGGTACTCAAAAGACATACTAAGTAGCAGTAGGTACTGATCTTCCAAGAACATAATATAGAGAGGGCACCACAAGCACTATAAAGAATATTATATAGTAAGAAGCTGAGGGCACTGGCGCACCAATTACATACATAGACAGCAATGGGCAATGGCAACACGAGCAGTAAGATACAGAGAATACTGGCAGGCCAAGCACAATATACAATTTAAAGAAAAGTGGGTATAAGTACAAGAATGCATTATATAGTAAGAATCAGTGAGCACAGACATTCCAAGCCTATTATAAGTTCTAGCACCTCCCCAAGGTATGAGGAGCTGTAGGCCTGGAGCACTATATAACCTATAGCAGGGAAAGCCATGCAGTGACAGCATTAGTAATGGGAAAAATTCAAATATCTCACCCTAGGTGGATCCCTTTTCTGCTAGTTAGACAGAATATACGTTATATAATAATGGAGCAGTTGTACAAATTCTCCAATCCCACTGCATCCACATAATAATGATATATATAAACATAGTATTTTAGGTTGGAAAAAAAAGACACGTCTAGCCTTTTGGCCTAAGTAAGACCTGTCTAACTTCTAGCTGATACAAAGGAAGGAGAACAACCCCTTCTAAAGCTTCTCCAATTTGCTTCCAAACAATTCTTCCTGACTGCTATTGGACCGTTTTCTGGATTAACTTTGTACTAAGATCTTTAACCCTGTATTTTCTGTAAACCCCCTAACCAGAAAGCTCTAGAACTCATAGCAGAATGGCAACTTCATTTATAAATCCCCCAGAATTCTGGGGGGCTACAGTCCTCTGTACCACTGAAATATGATTTTAATCTACATCTGTAAGAGATCCTTCAGATGTGCCTTTATAAAAGTTGTCCATAAATTGTGCGGTTGGTCCAGGTGGTCGATATATGACAGCAATGCTGAGTGAAACAGGAGAAAAGATCCTAATGCAGTGAACCTCAAATGAGGAGAATGATAAGCCAGGAACAGGTGGAAGAACTTTAAAAGTACAGCGGGAAGTATGAAATACATGTCAATAAAAAATAATATGCAGCTTTAATTCTTTTCATTTTGTAAATTTGTGTTACTTTAGTTTCCAGTGTTTTATCCAGGGATCCCCAACCTTTGAACCTGTGAGAAACATTTAGAAGTAAAAGAAGTTGGGGAGAAACACTAGCATGAAAAACATTCTTGTGGTGCCAGATAAGGGCTGTGATTGGCCATTTGGTAGCCCCTAGGTGGATTGTCAACCTACATTGAGGCTGTGTTTGGCAGTACACCTGGTGATTATACAACCAAAACTTGCCTCCAAGTCTGGAATTCCTAAATAAGGTCCTGCTTTGAGGCCATTTAGAGCAGCATCCAAGGGGTTGGAGAGCAACATGTTGTACCAGAACCACTGGATGGGGATCACTGGTTTTAAGATTCTTTTTGCTGTCCAACATTGCATACAGCACTATTTCAGAAGGGGCATATGTTTTATGTGTGCTCTGTGAAGCCACAACAATCACAACAAACACTGAGGTATAATCCCCAATTATTAAGTACAAAATAACAAGAAAAAAGAAAGGAAAGGTACAGCCTCGTATGTCTTTATTCCCTAATTTAAAATATTAAAATTATAGCCTGGATTCGCTTGAACTTAATTAATATTTCTTGTCCATAATCGTTCAATACTCGGTAAAGTGCCAGTGCTTGCTTGTAATAATTTAATCAATAATTTAATTTAATAATATGTCCTATGTTTGAAGTTAATCCCAATTCATTAATAGTCTAATAGGAACCCTAAAAAATGCTCCATCCTAGAAAACCACCAGGTATAAATATTACTGCCAATAAATAAGTGAATATATATGCTCAATAATTAAAATAAATAAGTATTTGGCTTTAATTAAAAGTCTTATGAATCATAAATTCTTTTAACCGGTCGTGTCTTACTAATTATGCCTTATAAAAGGTTTTCATGCAATGCGTGATAATAACCCCACCAATTCTTGAGTGGACTGAAAAGTGATATCTAAAACACAATTGATTCCCTAAATTGCCCTGAACAAGGCAAGCACTACTAGAGTGTCTAAAAGGTATTAGTCTTAATCACCAGATAGCAAAATATACTTTGTATCAATTGAGCCAGGCATAAACAAACTCTTTTAAAAGCAACGCGTTTTTTTAAAGTCGCTCGGAATTGCTTCGTGAGGCAATTTCGAGCGACTTTGAAAAACGCGTCGCCGCGTGCGAATAGGCGCAGGCGACTTTAGCGCTAGCGGTTGTGAGATACCAGGAAGCCATTCAGGGAGATTTGTCGCCCCAAAGAAGAGGTGCTTAGTCGCCAGGCGACAAATCTCCCCGAATCTTCGCGTCTGGATGAGCCCTTAGCTTCCCTAAAAAACCACAAATCCCCCACGTCTTGAGAAAATAGAAAGAAATTAAAAAGGATTGGTTCTGGCAACTGCAGTAATTGCAAAATAAGGTTAAAAGATCAATGAGCTTTTTAAAAGCAAGAAGGATCAGAGTGAGCATATATTTTATGTTTGTGTGCTCTGTGCAGCCATGTGATGTGACTATCCAGGATTATGTTGATAATAATTTACCAGATATTGTAACAGAACAATCCTAACATGACCCTGCCCTGTATTTTAAACTTGTGTTTTTGGCTCAGGCTTGATGCAGACAACATGTAGCTCATGGATCAGCTCTGTGGTTACTTTGAACATATTTAAATGTAGGTGTAAAGTAATCACTTGTATGTCATGATGTAGCATCATCTGGGATGAACAAAAGCAGCAGTTATTGGATTCTCAAAGTTTATAGCAGTAGGAATTCTGTTTGTTTTATTTGGCGTTTCCTTTTTTAGAAAGAATGGAAAGCATCATTACTTCCATGAGATCCATTTAACATTACTGAAGTAAATAAATATGTAAAATAATTTACTAAAAGCAAGATATAGGTTCTGTTCTGTGGAATGCTTAGGACCTGTACTTATTCAGCCACATATTATTAGCAAAATAGATTCATGGTAGCTTAGTTACCATCAAGTCCAAGGTACTGTCATATTATTATAGAGAAGGAAATTATTAAAGTAGTTGTTCACCTTTGAGTTAACTTTTATTATGATGTAGAGCAGTGATCCTCAACCAGTGGCTTGTGAGCAACATGCTGCTCTCTTACCCCTTGGATGTTGCTCTCAGCAGTCTCCAAGCAGGTGCTTATTTTTGAATTCTTGCCTTAATGCATAAAAAACATATATACTGCCAAACAGCCTACTGTTGGCTGCCAATACCCAATCACAGCCTTTATTTGGCACTCTATGGACTTTTTGTTACCCTCCAACATTATTTTACACTTGAATGTGGCTCACGGGTAAAAAAGGTTGGGGACTCCTGATGTAGAGTGATATTCTGAGACTTATTGCTTCTGGTCTTTGAGTTATTTAGTTTTTTATTAGTTTTGTTTTTGATTTGAATAAGAGACTGGAATGTAAATAGGATAGATTTACGCGAACACCTGGACCTTAAAGGAACAGTAACGTCAATTTTTTTTTTTTTAAAGACAATTCGTTACTCTACAATAAAAAAGACAATCGGCTGTTTGATGTTACTGTTCCTTTAAAGCTGCCAAATTGCCATTGTAGCCTATGGGGGACCTCCTGGAAGCTTTACTGAAAAATTTTCTAAGTCCTGGAAAATCGGAAAAAAAATTTCGTTACAATCGTTCAAGTCGAACAATTCAAATTCGAACAAAAACCTCTGTTTTAGATAGAAAACTGTAATTTTCAATCGAAAATTATCCCCGGCAAAGAAATTTGATGGTCGAATTTCACATTTTTTTTCTATTCGAAATTCAGCTAATAGTAAATCTGCCCCTTAATGTACTATAAACCAAATGTTCTCAAACTTTATTTACCATACTCAATACTTTCAAACAACCTGTACTGCATTAGCCATTCCTGCAAAAAATAATATTCTTTAACATTTTCTGCAAGAAATAGTCACAACTAGATCAACTGGAGTGTATTGTTTTGACACTAAAGAATATGTCTCAGATGTAGAAGTAGTAACAACTTGCATCAAATATGGGAAACATTTATTTGAGCTTCCCCAGACTTGTAAAAAATATGTATGTATGTATAAGTGAGATTTATGTTACAGTTTTACATGGTGTTTCATTGTTTAGCAAAAACCTAGGAAAAGATCCCAAAAATCAAATATCCAAAAAGAGATGCTCGGTTTCTGCAAAGAATTGACTTGACAGACCGGACAGGTCGAACCTAGGGCATCATATGCAGAATGCTTCTAACTGGAGACACATCTTACATTCTGTAGTGAATAAACACCTGAACTCTGGACATGGGAGCAATTCCTTCCCCGTGACGTTGCATTGGAATATATGATATAAATGTACTTATCATACCACTGGTATTTTCATTGTTTGGTACTTACAACATATTTCTACTCCACTCATTTGCCAACTCACAGCATCACAATTTACCCAATGGTAACAAACAGAATACGTGGTCATCAGAGTCTAGTTCAGCCTTATATACGCAACTATTCCTGGCTTCTCTTTACTGCTCTGGCTCTGTATTGTTCTGATTTGGCAATTGAAGAGGAAATAGAAGGGGAAAAGCTTGATTCCAATGTTGTATCCAGTGCGTGACTCTTACAAGCAAATTGCACTGATCTAGTTGCCAGCTGTTTGATGAAAACACAAAAATGAAAAGGTAAACCCCCCCCCCCCACCCAAGCACACAATGGGGCAAATTCACTAAGCGGCGAAAAAGCGCTAGTGTTGCCTTCACTAACATTCGCCGCACTTCGCCATGTGAATTTTTGCCAGCGCCACACTAATTCACTAAAGTGCGAAGTTACGCTCAGGTCAGCGAATGGTAGCGTAGTTGCGCTAGTGTTACTTTGCCAGACAAAGCGCATTTACGCTAGTGATGCCTAATTTGCATACGGCGCGAATTTCAAAGTATAATAGAAGTATATGTTACAGCCACTACATTCCAATACACAAGCCCAGGAAACCTTTAATAAATTATATAAAGTTGTCCTATTGCCCTAAACGTGTGCCCACTGTATTGTTGTGTTGCCATATGTTAAGAAATGTAGGGGGAAAGGAGGGTAACCCCCCAAAAACATTTAGCTATTTTTCAGACTATCGCCCTACAAAAGGTAAAAGACGCCAGCGTTTTTTTGGGACTATCTATTGTATTGAACTTCACCAGGTCTGACCTAACGTCTAGCGCAAGAGGGAACGTTCAGTAAAATGGACATCTTAGTGAATTAGTGTAATTACGATCCTTCATCAGTGCGCAACTTCGCTGTGTTAGTGTTTTTGCGAATAAGCGCCGGGGGGGGTTCATTCCCCTTTAAATGCTGTTTGGAAGACTTATAGGTTGCCGTACCTCTGAGCCTAAGGGATATCACACCTAGCCTATTACTTTGGCTGATCTTATTTCTTATTCATATAAAAATTACCTGACCTACATACCCACACAAATCTTATGTATACATGGCTAGTTTAATGTCAATTAAATGTTTAAACTATGCACACTAGTCAAAGAGCAAGCTTAATACGTCTTTGTTGTCCAATTTGTCATTTGTTGGATTTAGGGGTTTTTTTTTTTGCACTTTACAAAAAACCATACATTCAAATTTCTCTGTCGTCTTAGGGGCACACAGGGAACAATGAGGTTAATCTCCATCCACCAAGAGGCAGGACACTTGAATAGTAATTAAGTGGGCATATTGGGTCACGCTTAACCCCACCCACAATACAATTCTATTCAGTTTTTCAAGTGTCCTGCTCCTGGGAGGATGGACACCCATCTCATGGATGGATTCTTCGGTCAATCTCAAGCTGACACCAGGGCTGATGCCAAAAACAGGGTTACCTGCTTGAATATGGGTAGCCCCCTACAAGGTGATACCACTGGGGTCCCTTCCCTAGCCTTGACCATACTGACCGCCCAGACAAATTCCTGCACAAGTCCCCTGCGATGGCGCCAGCCAATGCAAATTGTTTTATGTAATTGTATGAAAACAAACACATTGTGCCTAAATATCGGTCTAATATTTTAATGTACCATCGTTACATAGACAATATCTTTATTGTATGGCAGGGTGACTAAAATTTGCTTCAGGATATGGTGTGTAATCTGAATAGACCCCATACCCCTGTACGTTTCACATTGTCTATTGGCCCTAAAGAAATACAATTTTTGGACGTGGCAGTTACATTAATTGATGGTGGTCTCAGCTATAGCCTGTTCCGTAAACCAACGGACAGGAACACAATATTACATCAGAATAGCTTCCATCCACCATCAACTAAGTACAGTGTCCCTTTTTCACAATTTCTGTGCAGAATCCACAATAATTCTAATGCGAGTAATTGTGAAATCCAATTTAAGGAAACCCATAATCGCTTTCTATAGAGAGGCTACAGTCCTTTAAAAGTAATTGAAGCAAAAAATAAAGCTTTGACACACAGTATGAAAAACAAATCTGAGACCAGGACCCCAAAAGGATGGTAATTACTTCCCAATACAATACTGGTTCATCCACAATTAGTAACATTGTAAGCTGGCCCATTTTGGCAAGTGATAACAGCCACAGATAAACATGGCAGGAACCTTAAAGATATTCTGATGCCATCAGATCCAGTAGAATGCTACAATGTTTCAGCTTTTCTATTTGCCCCATTGAAAAATGGTTGTTACAGATGTGCAGGTTGTACTACTGATACGGATTTAATTCTAGTCCTGAGAATATCTATTCCTGTCCAAATTAATTATGATTATAGTCTAGACTGGAAGAATCACACTGAGACAAAGAGTTCAGTTTGTAAATGCTTCTTCTGCTTTATTTTTGGGTTACATTAACTGTATATGAGTCCTCCGCACTACTTGTAGAAATATGCTGACTGTGAAACATATTTACCATCCTCACACAGGGAAAACCGTGGAAATAAGACATAGAATAACATGTACTACAACACCAGTAAGTTATATAATAATTTGTCCCTGTCGGTTGACCTATGTGGGTAAAACCCAGAATACATTGCATGAATGGATGGGGAACCATAGGTCTGCACTACGTGCTGCATTTGAGAATAAAAAAACTGATATCCCATTTTATAAACATTATCTTGAGAAAGGCCATGGTCCTCCCACTTTCCGCTTTAAGGAATAGACACAATCCCCAACCCCCGTCGTGGTGGTGGTCACTGCCGCATGTTATTACAAAGAGAAAGCTTTTGGATTCAAAAATTGAACACATTATCACCAAAGGGCTTAAATGAATATTGCTCCTATTTGCCTTTTTTAGATGAACGTTAATAATTGTTTTTAATTGGAAAGTATATGTTTGTATTTTAACTTATTCATCTTTGGTTGGTATTTTTGTATCTCACCTATAGGTGGCAGTATTTACCTGTAAATGCACAAGGAATTCAGGAGTAATTGACTTGATGTTGGACACCTGTCTGGGGGGGGGGG
>CM044433.1:99270433-99328210 GCA_024363595.1 Xenopus borealis
TGTATATATTTCTAAAACATCAAAATTAGCCGGCATTTGCAAAATCTAAGTGTCTGTGTGCAATCATAAGAGAATCAAAAAAAGAATGCCTGCACTCTAAGGTCTTAAAAAGTGAAAAGGTTATTTATTGAAAAGAACCGATGTTTCGGCTAGCCTATATCACCGAATAACCTGTTAACTTTTTAAGACTTAAGAGTGAGGCCATTGTTGTTCAAATTTTTTATACATAAATATATATGTATTATCTCTTCTAACTTGGAATGAATCATCCCTGCACTAGCACTTCCCTTTGTGACATCAGTGATTTTTATTCATATACACGTTACAGAGTTCCAACATTTCGGTCTTTATTAGGACCTTTTTCAACCTTGAAGTTGTATGTCTGAGAATTGACCGTGCACCCTGGAGATATATATATTCAGTAGGGGCAATGGAGTAGGTTAAACTCAAGTGGCCTAAAAACAGAGGCAGTAATACAAAATAAGTCACCAAGTCTCCTGTAATAACATCATCTTATCCACAACATAAAACAATCATATGACAACTTGTTAGTTGATTATACAATATCTTTATGTAGACTTCATGCAAACATATCAGATATATTTGGTACTAGAAAGCTGATTTCTGTTTTATTCACAGGGTTCTCCAGTGTATATAATAAATCTACAGCATGTACTACCACTGATGTTCCAGGTCATTATGTCCAATGCTGGACATTTAAACACATCGTATCATTTCACCTTGGGTCTGCTGGGACAGTTAATCCTTAAGGTGGCCATAGACGCACAGATAATATCGTACGAAACGAATTTTCGTACGATATTCGGTGCGTGTATGGTGGGAAATGAGCCGACCGACATCGTCAGAAGATTAAGATATCGGTCGGCTGGTTGATCGGACTGGATGGAAAATTTTGATCGGATGCCTTTGAAAGCACCCTGAACATCGGCCATTGTTAGTGCTGAATCGTCAGATACAAGTAGAATTCTATTGTTTCTACCTGTATATCTGACGATTCAGCTCTACACGTGTGTGTTGAAACGAACGATCTTTCTTGGAAAGATCTTTCCCGAGAAAGATCGTAATTGTTACGTCTATGGCCAGCTTTAGACTGCCACCAGCTTATGTTGATGTGGCTGTTAACAAAGTGCAACATGCAAGATACTTTTGAGGGTAGCACAATGCAAGAAGGCTGGATTACTACCCAGTTGCTATTCACTTTAGGAGCTTTATGTTTGGACAGGTTGGTTCACATATTATTATTGTCTTTATTCTTTTCTACCATCAGTAATGACTTGCAGCTCTGTATATTGTATTTCAGCTGCAGTGTGTTACTGGTGCAGGTATGGGACCTGTTGTCCAGAATGCTCGGGACCTATTGTTTTCCGGATAATTGATCTTTCCGTAATTTGGATCTTCATATAGTAAATCTACTAGAAAATCATGCAAACCTTAAATATACCCAATAAGCTGGTTTTGCTTCCAATATGGTTTAATTAGATCTTAACTGGGATCAAGTACAAGAAGTTACAGAGAAAAGGGAAATCATTTTTAAAAATGTGGATTATTTGGATAGAATGGAGTCTATGGGAGATGGATTTCCCGTATTTTGGCGGTTTCTGGATAACGGGATTCAGAGTAATGGATCCCATGCATGTAGTAGGACTTAAAGCCTAAATAATGGTGCCTCAGAAGCAGGACAAATTAAGTGTCTAGCTTTACACTATGATACTTTGTTAGATTCCAGAACTACTGGTCCATTCTTTCTTTCTCACAAAGATGAAATCTCTCATGTCTGAAAGTGTTATTTTCTTTCAGTTTTATACTTGCAATTATATAGTAAATTTTTTTATATACATTTGGTATACGTTCAGCCGTTGCTTTGAAAAATGCTCAGACTCATGGCAGTGTTTAATCAAATGTATTTTTTTCCTTTAGTAAAGTAGGTCTTGACTGGGCTTGTACAATGGCTGATATTTTGAGGGAATTAAATGGTTCTGCCGAGTGGCATAAAGTGATCAACTCATTTGCAGACCACTGTATAAATGAGCTCCCACAGCAGCTAAAAAACACAAATATCTTTACATTGCTGGTCTTGGTTGGATTTCCAGAGGTACGATACCTTGCATGATTTAACTTTTATTTCACATGAATCTAAAAGCCAAAAAAAGTGACACGGCTGTTGAATGAAAATGCTGCAAGCTGCGCCTTCATCCGA
This sequence comes from Xenopus borealis, assembly GCA_024363595.1. NCBI lineage: Eukaryota > Metazoa > Chordata > Amphibia > Anura > Pipidae > Xenopus > Xenopus borealis. The sequence goes on from CM044433.1 coordinate 99,272,652, forward strand.
TAGTCTTGTCGCATTGGATCAACCCTGCGACTTCGTCTGACTTCCAATTACTTTACCTAGTTCCTGTCGGAAACCCAACAGAAACGCTGCAAAGTCTTCGTGTAGTTCTGCCCTTATAGTTACCCCATTTAATACCACCAATGCCCCATCTGGTTGTACATACCTGAAATTTTTGATTTAATATGCAAAAACATAGATTGGGCAGAAACCTTCTTTCCCCTTGTCCTTGAAAATCGCTCTTAAACCTAACTGTATTTAATGTATTTATATTTTATTATTATTTTGCCCCATGTCTTTTGTATTAATGTATTTTTATAGTCCACACCGCTGCAAGTGGCATGTCATAAACAAAAATATACATGCAGCTAAAGTTCCTTTACTACTACTGGCCCATGTGATTTATAGTTGCATTTTTAAGTAGCCCAAAATTGCACCATTAAAGCTTTCAAACATTGCTTCCCCTAGATTGACTTTCATTACATGACAAGTACAGGTATGAGTTCTTGTCAGACAATTTCAGTGTAATCTGTTGGACTAGTTCAAGTGCCAGAAACAGCGAATGCACCTTCACCTTTAGGCACAACAGACTGGGTGAGGCGCAGTTAGGGCAACATATACTTGCAGGCTAGTGATGTGGGGACTGGCCCAATACCCGAGGGACCTACGGGTTCAGGCCGACCTCAACTCACTCTTTGCGGGTTGATGCCTGCTTCCAGCACAGTCTCCTTGCACTCACCCCTCCCTGCCTCTTTTGTGACGTCATTGGTGGCCCAGGCTGGGTCTATAAAGGGGGAGGAGGTGGTGTGAGTTGAGTTTTTCTCAACCTGCACATAACTATTGAGGGCACCTGGACTTACCACTGTGTTTATTTAAAAAACAAAAATAACAATTGCAGGATAGAAATGATACAATAAATTTAAATGATTAATTTTACATTTTTGGTGTTAAGGATATGGAATAGGCTTTAGAAATGTGCATTGCTGTGGTTAGGTCTTACTCTCGTTACTGTGTTTTGTACATACAGTTTTTGAAAATAATATTGTTTATGGGAACACAATCTGTGTATGTAGATAATGCAAAAGAACCACATGATGTTGTTATATTGAAACATTTCACTGAGAAAAATCAAGCTCTAGTTGTTGTTAAAACACGAAAGCGGAAAACAGGTATGTATTACTATGACGCTGCAGTTCACATTTTTGTATTAAGTGACCTGTTCCTGCAACTCTATATCAAAAAAACAAGTGGAGAAACCGCACGCCTTGCTGACACTCCTCCTTCTTGGTGCTCAGTGATGGGGGAATTGGCAACCTCTGTTACAGTGTATGAAGACTTTCACTGTCCCACAAGAGATGCATTTAGCAGGGCAAGCCCTTGCAATTTTATTTAATGCAATGTGCAATGTTTTGGGGACACGCCCCTTCGTCAAGCTAGTCAAATTCTTCATACCCCGCAACTCTATATCCCATTGCATGACCTGGAACAACATACCAGACTAAATATTTTTCATCTGCGTTTTATAGGAATGCTGTAAACATAATGCCAACATACCAGGTTCAGTTTGGTCTGTCAAACCTTTACCCTTAGTCATATAACAGGTATGGATCCTTGAAACCTGTTATCCAGAAAGCTCAAATTTATTGGAAGGCCATCTGCCAAACAGTCCATTGTAAGCAAATACTTAGTATTTAAATAGTATTCAAAAAAATTGTTCCTTTTTTCTCTAATAATAAAACAGTACTTTGCACTTGGTGGTAACTAATCATAAAATTATATTGGTGGCAAAACAATCCTATTGGATTTATTTCAAGATTTAATTTCCAATTTATGGAAATTGGAGATACAATTTATGGAAGACCCTTATCTGGGAAAACAGTAGGTCCCATGCATATACCTGTACATGGTTTTGGAGTAATAGGGATATTTGATTCTAATATTTTTGGAATTCCCCTCTGTCGGTAACAAGATGGTGGCATCTTGGTTCACATGGCAGCTGTAGATCAAGAGTTTTAATGTACAAATGTATAAACAAAGTGGCCATTTTTAAATTTTGATTTTTGACCTGTGCTTACCACTTTTATTTGTTTTTTTTTTTTTGTTATGTTAGGTTAGGTTATATGTTTAAGACTATACACACAGAGTTAATACTTTAAACTCAGGCTTTATCACCCAGGCATAAAAAGCTGTATAATAAAATTCCTTTGTAAATTAAACATGAAACCCAAATTCATTAAACATGTTATACATGTATTTAAAAATCTGAACTGTCAATCATATTTTGGCAGCCCTGCCTCTTTGTGTCAGGCATAGAGGTGGTGCAGTCAATTCCTGTCACTTTACATTCGGCACTTCCTAGATGTCACTGCCCCCACACAGTCTAACTGCACATGGTCTCTCCCATTCGGACACATGAACAAAATTTTGAACAAAACTTGCCTTAACATTGTCTTCAAAATGTTGCCTGCCTGGATACTGTGATTGTGCATTCAAAGACTAAAGGGAACAATACTTAAATAATTTATATAGTGTAAGTAAAGTTTATTTTGTTCAGCTAACATGATAAAAAGTGGATTTGGAATTATTTCTTGGGGTGACAGGTCCCCTTTAAAGGGATTCTGTCATGTAGTTTTTATTTCTAAATGACACAGTTTACACGACAAATAATTCTCTCTACCATATAAAATTTTTTGTAGTTGTAATATTGGAGTGTAGGCAGCCATCTCGAAGCTACTACTCGATGTAACTGAATGTGTCACAGTGGGACCTGGATTTTGTGTTGTTCTTATATCTACCAGGGACCTGTTATCTTCTGTTAGGGAATCTGGTTATCTCCTCATAGTTCTGTTGTTAGGCTGATGTGGGGGAGGGAAGGCAGCGGTGATATCACTCCAACTTGCAGTACAGCAGCAAAGAGTGATTGAAGTTTATCAGATGACATGACTGGAGGCAGCTGGGAAACTGACAATATGTCTAGTCCCATGTCATTTTTCAAAATTGAATATAAAAAAACTGCTTTCTCTTTTGAAAAAATGGGTTTCAGTGCAGAATTCTGGAGCAGCATTATTAAAAAAATATTTTTTCCAGTATCACTTTAAAAACACTAAACATTAGAAACACTAAATTATTTCAAACGTTTTCATCAGTCTTTTGCAAGGTTTTTTTTTTAAAACTTTAACTTTCTTTATAAGTAGTACAGTGTACTTTTGTGTCACATAATCTCCATTTATTTTAATATTTTAAATATTTTGGATTCTCTTGCTTCACCTCACCTAATGCTAACCTCTTCCCTTTTAAATTTGCCATGGGGCGCTCTGACCTGCTGCGTGAAGGAATTTTTCACATTATTTATTTTGCCAAGAATCTTGTGAATCTCTGATATTTGAAGTTTGTCTAGAAGGCCAGTTCAAATAGCAGTGCCAAATGTAAAGTTTCAAATACAAGTGAATCCGTTGTATTCAATATTTCTTGTGGCTTTTTTTTGTCCACTTTTGCTCCCTAAGCATTGTTACAACGCTTGCTCATTAGGCATCATCACCGATGCTCCAAAATTCATTATTCTTCCTATATGCTGTAATTGAAATCGGCTGCATTTATGAGTGCTGATGTTTTTGCCACGAAGATATTGGTATGGCCCCAGTCTGAACTTAAATTGTAACTACTAATAGTATTGTGTCTGCCACACGTGGATCAATGACTGGTGAACCTCTGTATAAAAATGCTTGCTTGAGCATTCTTGTGTATAGGTCTTTTTGTCAGTGTTCTGTGTATGTCAGAAACTTCCCTATTAAATTATTAATATTACAAGCTGTGACCAGCAAATAGGGTCTTTTTGACTACCATGTTTTTTCTCCAGATGGCAGAAGCAAACCAGATGTGCTATTATTGATGCAGTACTGTCATGGAAACATAGTAGAGTATCAGGAATGCAATCCAATGAAAAATAATTTTAAAATACTGCTTGATGCCTGAGTATATATTGTTGTGTTTGGTAGCCGAGGATTAGGAGAGTAGAACAGTGCTTTATTAGCAGGTTCATGCAGCCATTACATAACAACAGTAAGTCTTACTTTCACTTTCAAGCTGTACAGAAAGTCCTATGTATACACAGTGACACCTGCAGGCCATTTGTATAAACACCACATATTCCCCCTATAGTAGGAAAGCATTTGGACAAATATATAAACAGTAACAATTAAACAGTATGTATTTATTGCTTACTTTGTTTTTCAGTGAAAGATAACCCGTTAATACATCAAAGTGGCTCTGAAAGTAAAAGGTTGCAAGAACAGCTAAAGAAATATCTACAGCACTTTGCATGTATAACTAAGATTTGGCCAAGAGCAGCGCAGAAGCCGTAGAAGCTACTTCGGTGCTATCATTATCTCTCAAAGTATTATATAAAACAATCAAGGTAATAACAGTCAATCATAACTACTTGGCATTTGTTTACCTGGAAACTGGATGTGTATTTTGCTACTTGGTAGACCACTATAAACCAGAAGAAATTTGTATCCCCCTGTATTCCTGCTTTGTTCAAAGTGGACGGTGTTTTTGTTCTTAAAATAAGTGAGTAGCTGCTCTTGTGTTATGAATGTCCTTGTTTATAAGTTTTTGTTGTTTTTATGTACAGTTGCAGGCTTTTGGTCTGACCTCTTATAAATAGTTGTAACCTATTTTTCCTTATGTGACACAGCTTAAGGAGCCCAAGCTGCAGAATCACTCTGATCCTTTTACTTTTAGCCATGGATGTGAAAATGAACAAGTCTGCCTTTTCAGTGGGAAATTCTTGGTTGGCAATGCAAATTGCATAATGTTACAAACATGTAAAAACCTACAGACCCCTTACATTTCCCTATCATATCATACCTTTTAAAAGCCATATTCTCACATTATTTAAGGTGAATACAAAGTAAATATTCTTTGTCACCAACATAATATGACATATGCCTTATACACAATGTAGGCTATGACCACTAACCTTCTTTAGGCATGTGCAGCATATTAAAATCAGAAAATGTGTGCTATATTGGACATTCGCAAGTCTAGCTAGGGACAAGAAATCACTGGGACATATGACCACAATTAGTAAGATTCCGGGACAATTTTTTTTCTGAAACAGGAATGCCACCCCAACATATGGCCCTTTCAGTGAATTATACTTTATTTGCTATTTAATTATGCCCTTCAATTTTATTTCATTAGTATAATATGCTAGAATAACTATTGATGGGTGAATTTATTCGTCATGTGCGAATTCGCAGCGAATTCCTGCGATTTGCAGCTGGTGAATAAATTCGGGAACCGGCAGCGAAAATTCGCCTGCCAAAAATTCGCTGGCATAAATGATGTGACGCGTCAAAAGCAACGCGTGTCAAAACCACGCCGCAACTCATTTAGCAAATTTTTTGCCAATTCTTGAATTTCGCTGGAAATTCGCTAATTTTTTCGGCGAAGCGAAACGGGATAGATTTGCCCGTCATAATAATAACCAAAGAAGGAGTAAAAAGGCAGAGTGCTTAGCTTTATCAAACTTTGAATCAAATGTCTCTCAGAAGTTTAGTACTTAGCAAGAAAAATCGTATTTCCTACTAATCCTTAATTGGGTAGTGGATATGATATTTCACTTTTTAATTGGTGTGTTTGAGTTCATTGTGATGATCTCCAGTTATCAAGCCCATAGTTTGAATTTTAGTTTAAATTACTTGATGGCGGCAAAACCAAAACGTCAACCAATTAAGAGATATAATGAAAGACAATGCCACAATATTAACCAGAGAGGAATTAATACAGAAATTCCCATTTTTATCCGATGACTTTATGCTCCTTAACCAAATCATCCACTTTGCCACTAAAACCATACAGAAACTATCACCAGCAGATAAAAATAACCCCTTAAACACATTATGGCCCAAAAAGAACACAGGAAAAAACACCGCCCAAATATATCGAATAATCAAATCTACTATAGAAAAAGGAAAATCAGATTCCTTTTTAACTAATTGGTTATCAGCGATCCCACCGAATGAGGACGCCCAAATTCTCCAATACCATGCCAAAACTATGAAAACTTTATCTGCCAGCAAATACCAAGAGATGACATTACAAATCTTACATAATGCCTATTTAACACCAGTAAGAAGATATCGAATGGGTACCCTAAACTCAGACAAATGTCTAAAATGCCATCAACCACAAGCTGACCTGGTGCACTGCCTATGGCTATGTCCTAAAATCCAATTATTTTGGGAAGAGGTCCATAACTACTGGAAATCTCTAACACAACAGACAAACCCCTTTACATTAACATGGGCAATTTTTGGCAAACCACCATCACATATACCACTGACGAAATCTGAAACAGTTAGCAGAAAGACTAACGGCAGCAGCGAGAAAAACTATCTTACATCAATGGCTCTCAACAACACCACCCCCATTAGCACTAGTCAAACAGAAACTACACCATATATTCCACATGGACTGGCTAGAATCCTCCATAAATAAAGAATTACATGCAGAAAAATTCTTTTCAATATGGATGAACTATATAACAACACTTCCTACACATACTAAATACCTTACAATACATTCATTTAGACAAACAACATGGTATGACACCGAAATCTTACTCAACAATAATATACTACAAGAAACAGATCAGTATATCCTAAGTCTCAATCACCCACAAGAACAAAATCATCGATTGACCCCCAGGAGTCACCAAACAAACTGGAACCTACATACAAATCATTAAGTGTTCCCAATGTATGAATAAAGAAAAGAGAGCTTCTAAGTAATAACAAAACAAAAAGAATGTACCAAAGAAATTGTACTATTTTGGAATAAGACATGATGTATTTATACCTCCAAACCTTGTTATGGTTATGTTAAATGTTTGTAAAACTGTATACTGTATGAAAACCAAATAAAAACATATATTAAAAAAAAAAATTACTTGATGGCTCCATCTTGTGTAATTTAAATGCACACCTCTTCTGGAGCTATGTGGGTGACTTCTTTCTTAATAGAAACAAGTATATTTTAAAAAAGTAAAATCAGGACCCATTTGTGGCATTCATTTTCAGTCCATTTTTCAGCCATTTTCTTCTTCTTCTTGTGAGAACATTTCAAAATAAAGATTCTTACTATAGTTAGGGAGATGGAATTAAAGGCAGTCTCTTGAATATGTGACACAATTACTGTAGTTTATTTAAAAATATCTTATTAATATTAAAATATAGTGATTAAACCCTCTACACAAAAATATGGTGCTGGCAATCATTACCTTTTATTTATATAGTAGCAACATATTGTGCAGCATTTTACAGATGTTACATGATCTGTTATCTGGAAAGGCCATCTCACATGCATTTTATCCAAATAACCAAAATAGTTTAAAAATTTCCTTTTTCTCTGTACTAATAATAAAACAGTAGTTTGTACTTGATCCAAACGAAGATAGAATTAGTCCTTATTGGAAGCAAAACTAGCCTATTGGGGTTATTTAATTTTTATATGATTTTCTAGTAGCCTTAAGGTGTGAAAATCCAAATTACGGAAAGATCGGTTACCTGGAAAACCCCATGTCCCAGGCATGCTGGATAACAGAATTAAAGGGAAAACAGCTGCCGCGACCAGTCTCCAAGTGGTCACGGACTCCTCAGAGCACAAGCCCCCAGTCCACAAGGGCACATGAACAAACTTTCAAAAAGATTAAGCTCCAAAGAGTCCCATTAGAAATGTTTAAAAAATTTCAATATTTATTCATCATGTAAATCAGTAAAAAAGTTCAAATACAGACCCCTTGATCCTTCGCCTTACGCATTTCGTACCCCCTGGTACTTAATCATAGGCTTGATTAAGTACCAGGGGGTACAAAATGCGTAAGGCGAAGGATCAAGAGGTCTGTATTTGAACTTTTTTACTGATTTACATGATGAATAAATATTGAAATTTTTTAAACATTTCTAATGGGACTCTTTGGAGCTTAATCTTTTTGAAAGTATGCTGGATAACAGGTCTACCTGTACATCATTTACATCAGTCCTTGACCCAGGGGAGTTTATAGGGTCCCTGTGGTGTTCACACACAAACACTGTGTTTCAGAGCCAATTAACCTTCCTGTATGGTTGGATAGTGGAAGGAAAAGGGAGATCCTGGAGGAGACCCATGCAATCACAGAGAACACACAAGGTCTCTTATGCTACCCTTTATATAGTGGCAGCTTTTAAATGAAAACATTGTTACAATCTAATTTCTTCTGCCTCCGGCACAACAATATGTTCACTGTGATTAGTAATCAGAATCAAACTCAGGAGACCTGTTTTATTCTAGCATGTGAACAAGAAGATGTGCAGCTATATGTATATGTAGAATGTTTAGCTCACCAGCTCATCATCCTGAAGCTTATATTATGAACAAAGGAAACTTTACACATGTATTTTTCAAGTGTAAGGTCTCCTCCAAGAACAAGTACTGGGTGAGTATGCTGCCTTTTACATGATGACAAAGCTAGAGAAGCAAAGCTGGGAATTTTCTTACCCTTAGCATATATGCTTCTAATTTATATCTTTCTGCAATGAAAAATACTGCTTTTTTAATAAATATAGAAAGTGATACATAAATCTAGTACTTGGCTTTCCAAGTATATTTATGAATTGCATGTTGGAAAGTGCTTCTTGCTTATAAGTTCCTGCGTAATATACTGGCCATTAAAGTGCAATCTGACAGGGGACACCTGTAAAATTTCTTTTATCTCTTTTCATTTCATTTTGTGTGTCTGTTTCATGACTCATTCACAGCTATTTCTGGGTCTTTTGAATTTATGTATATCTGCCTGTCATTATAGCAGATGAAGGATTAATTGTAATAGAGATGTATTGCCCCCGTCTATTTATATTTCTGTATTTCATTCTCTTCCCACACTTGTGGGGTTTCATGACATTCTGCAGACACCATCCTTGAGGTCCAAGAAAGGTTGCTTACTTTTGAACTTGTAATTGTGATTGCCAAGACTCAGTCTGAAGATTTTTAATTTACTACCTTTAAAATGTACAATTCGTCTGAAAAATTCTGCAGGAAAAGCAATCCCTACTTTTCTTTTACTTATCTGTTCATTTTGTTTTCTTAGCTACGCCTAATAAAATGCTAGAGTTATTGAAAACGCAATATATTTTGGGAAGATGTGATATTCCCTTTTTTCCTCTTACCTCACAGTGATAGTTTAATACAGTTTTACTGGAAAACAAATTGGTATTTTTCAGAATCACTGTTTTGAAGAGCTCCAAGCTGCCTTTATAAATTCTGGCTTATTGAAGTTATTGGTTAAAAAAATGCAGCAAAGGGACTGGCTTCTTCAGTAAAACATGGTTACTTTGTGACCTGGAGGTAAGAACTGCATTTTGTGCTCTTGTGTTTGGTCAGATAAAGTTTTGAGCAATAATATTTTTGGTAGTAATAACCATTTGTGATATATGATGAATAGAATATGTTTATTACATAATTGATTTACAATTCTCCGCTCTTAACTATCTTTTTGCAATGCCATTGGTGGCTTAACTAGAACTAGATCTGTCTAAAAACTGTGGGAACAGGATATGTTTCATAAACATATATTCAAATACCTTTTTAGTTATTGCCGTTTATACCTCCTGGGCCCTTGGCTGCTGCCAGATCTGCTTTCTCAATTGTTGAACTTGTGTCTGGCACCTGTATAAAGAATGTTTGAGTGAAAATAACAAGAAAGCTTTACTTTTACTTTGACTGCATGTGACGGAGTACAATGATGTAACAGGACCAAGTAAACAGAGAATTAGCTATTTTGTTGTCTTAATTAGAATAATAGCAAACCCCTAAAATCCAGAAATTGAGAAAGTGGAGAGAAATATAAGGCAGCTTTTTAGTCGTGGTCCTGGAGACTTGTATAGAGGCTGTTAGTTTTTGACATACAGATACCTTTCATTCTCCTTTTACAAAACTGGGGTTATGAAGACATACCTCTCAGTAATATTCAATAATTGCCGCAATTTTTGATCACATAAAATGGCATATTTTGACACAATTGCTTATTTAAAATAACTTGATTTTTTTAAAATGTTTATTCTTTGAAATACCTAAAACTCCCCAACTGTGGGCTACAAAGGAACAATCTAGTAAAAACAATGGGGTTTATGTACATGCCATGGCATGGCAGTAATGCAGAGTGTCAAAGATGACTTGTGGGACAAAACAGTACAGATTCTTTAAGCCTCTGACTTTTATTCATTCTTGCTAGCCTGGGTAAATGCTAAACAGATCCCAATAAAAGAGCCATTTTCCTATATTGTTTCATGATGCCCTCAATGCTCCTTTGCATATCCTTCGGGCAATATATGAAATGGAGATGAAAAGTACAGAATCTCTTCTCCAAGAAGTCCATAAAAGGTGCAAAAAAATATTAGGGTTATGTAAGATCAAAACAATTGAATGATATGCCAAGTTTTTTTTATTTTTTTTTCACCTTACTCTAAAATGTAGAGTTATCCTATTAAATGAAAAGTAACACCAAAAAAAAGAAAGTGTAAAATATAATGTTCTGTTGACCCGCACTGGTTAAACGGGTGTGTTTGCTTCAGAAACATTAGTGAAGTTATACAGTATTAAATTAATACACTGGGCAGCCATTCAAGGGAGAAAATGTTCAGGTTACAATAGCAGATAATCTCTGTAGAATATAATTTATACAGAAGAGTTTATCTGTTATCTGCTATTTCACCTTTGCCAGTGAGCCCTATTTCAGTTGTCTCTTGCTACACTGCAGCTTGTTATCTACATAAAGTAGAAGTGTTTCTGAAGCAAACAGGTCAGTTTTTTTCCAGTGCAAGGCAACAGTACGTTATATTTACTACTTTAAATACAACAAATATATTGCATGTTCAGATTGATTTCAAAATGCTGAACCTGTCACGGTCTTACTAGTTAAGGACCAGAATGTATGTAATTCTTCTAATTTACAATTTTATATAAAATTTTATTAATTTGAAAAAAAAATATATCATAAAGAGTGCTTAAAGATTGCATAAACAAACATTGCATGAACTGATGTTTCACTTTTACACAAAGATTTGATGAAAAAACAGGTGTAATAGATGACAACGTCAAGAAGATGGCACAAAAATGGCAACCCTGTAAGCCAGGAAAATCAGAAGAACAATCTCTGAAGGAAGTTGACACAGATATGATCATCCAGCCCTGCAAGATATTTGTTTCTCTGATATAATGGGATGGATTACAGCAGCCATCTGAAAACATCTTATACCATACTATTTAATTTGTCCCAAAAGTAGAAGGAAAGTCTAGACCAGGGATAGGTAAACTTTGATTCTACAGCTACTAGTAGCTACCATCTGCAGAGAGAGTTCTGTGAGCAGCAGCCAAATTTCTGGAGTGCCAAAGGTTTACTGTCCCCTTTGTGCTCATTCCTCGCATATAAAAATGAGGGAAGTTTTTTTTTTTTTATAAGTAACAGATAACCAGCAGTGGCGTAACTACCAGGGGAGCAGGGGGTGCAATTGCACCAGGGCCGCTCCCTCTAAGGTCCCATCGGAGAGGCTAGGAGAATAATTCATAGGAGGAGAGCCCAATAGGGGGGCCCGGTGCCAAACCTGCACCAGGGCCCACCAGAGAGTAGTTACGCCACTGATAACCACTGAATTTGAGATAAGAGAGCATGATTGTTTAACATAACATTTTCAGTGGTTCCCTGTTTATCTGCTTTCTGAGAATGCACTGGCATCTTCAAGATCATCATGTATTGGATTGTAAATAAACTTAAACATGTGTCAGCTTGCCCATGTATATTTTATTTCACTTTAGAAATGTTACAAATATTCTCTGTATTTCTTCGTCTGGAAATTTCATATTATGAGCAAAAACACTTGAGCTATATAATCTAAATAGCTTGATCTGTTCATTAAATGTATGTGCTCAAGAACATGATATAAAAAAAACTTTGCATCCCACACCTACAATTAGATACACCTACACAGTTTAAAGTGAAATCGATTCTTTTGAAACTTCTAACTATTCATCTTTCAGCTAAAGCCTGTGCAATGTGAAAAAGCAGCAGAGGAGTCCAACCCAGTGAGCCAGAAGCTTATTGTAACTAGTGAGAGTGACCTTCAGCATAGTTTTGGCAAACAAAGACATGCCAAGAGCTCTGTCCTTCTCCACAAGGAGCTGGACTCTCAAAGTAAAATTGCAGTGCGTATTTGTACCACATTAATGAGGCCACAGCTGTTCTTTATGCAGTTCCGGTTTTGGCATCCCTACTGGCCGAATGGCCTGATGGCAATCCATTAAACAAGGACATCCTGGAGCTTAGAGGACCAGCTCAAATTACGTACATTTTAAATATGCTTATGCATCTTGAAGAAAAGCAACTCTGGGAGAAGGTAATCGGGTTTACATGCCTGTTAATGTAAAAAGAACAAAAGGCTTTTACCATTAAAAAGTTTATCTTATCTGATCTCTGAATGGCATATTTACTGTATCAGCCAGACAGTGAGCAGTGATTTATAATTGTATGTACTGTGTTTTAACACTGAAATCTCTTGAACATCATCATTTTGAGTGCAACTGGCAATGCAGGGTTTTTAGTTTTTTGCAAGCTTGACATAGGCCTCTCTTGGTTTCTGACCTCTTCTTTCACATAACCATTCAATACCTAAATTCTGTCACTTTCACTAGCTGTTTGTTTCTAAAATATGACTGTTTATCACACACACAATGCCACCAGTTTTAATTCCCTCTCTCCATACATGTATCAACTATGGTAACTCTCTGTTGATTGGCCAACTCCACTAGCCAGTGTCACCACTATAGTCCTTAATTAACTCTGTTGTCTGGCTCATAAATGTCACAAACTCCCTGCACTGGTTTCCACTAATATTCAAAATAACATTCAGACTACTGACCCTGGCACTGAAAGCCACCAAATCCAGAGATATTTATTTTGCCCCAACACATATCTCTGAATTTAAATGTGCATACCTGCCCTCTTGGAAGTGGTTTGTTCATTCAGCCCTTTGCAAGCAGCAAACATTTAGATTTTTTTTTTTTATAATCTTCTCCAACTACAAGTCAAATATCTTTTTTTTGAGAACCTAACTTAGATGCATAGAGAAGCTCATAATTCTACACTTTGCCCAACTCCATAACTCTTAAGTCCCTAATAACTTGGAGATTGCAAAGGTTATGAAATTATACTAAGCTCTACCATTGACTCATTTGACCATTTACTAAATAATATTGGCAGACCTTACAAAAAGAGAGGGATAATAAATGAATAATTCATTTTGTGGACTATAGTATATGTTTACACCGGCTTTGGTGAATGCACAGAATACATCATTACAGGATGGTAAAAAACAGGACGTTCAAGACCTGGAGCTTTATGTGATCATTATTAAAGGTGATGAATCCTAAGGCTCCTGGTCTTCAACTTTTTAGTTCGGTTTTGTGCCAGCCTGCAATGTTCTGTTTCTGAAAAAATCAGTGAAGCGTAAGATTAACGGGGATGGCCAGCTTTTCAACACAACTGTAATCTAAAACAAATATATTCATTCTTGCAAGTATGCAAACCATATGAATACAAGCAGTTTGTTATTTCTATAGGTTTGGACATCATTGTTTGCTAATGTCACAGGCGTTCTGTTTATTTTACAAAAGATCAGCTAAAATTCGAAGAAAGCATAACTTTTTATTACATTTAAAGCAGAGGGAGACTTTTTATGTGGCCGAAATGTGCTGGCCTATGCTAAAAATATTGTGGTTTAATAGAATTATGTATGTACTTTAAATTAAAACATATAATTCCTTACAGATCTTACAGAAAGCTCTTGGTGGCTGTAGTGGAAGTATGTTGGAAACTGTAGCACTTGCAGCTTGCCAGTTCATGGAAGTGCCTGGGACAGCCATTCAAGTTAGAGAATCCAAGCATCCTTACAGCGACAACACTATCTTTGAGGTAGCAAAACGCTTCTAAATTCATTTTAGCAATGATTTTTAAATAGGATGTTACACAAAATCAGCATGCAACATCCCAGCCTAGATTGCTATATAGGAAGGGTTTGATTCTACAGCTTTTAGATTTAGAACTGTTTTTTTTGCCATTCATTGGGATATCCTGATAATTATTTTCAGGGAAGCTTATTTTCCTTGTATTTGCCATTCTACAGTATTACTAAAATTAATATTTGTTATTTTAAAATGCGGTTTAGTCAGGTGGGCCACAGCTTATCTTTTGCCATAACATAGTAAGTTAGTTTGAAAAAAGAAACTTGTCCATCATGTTCAACCTTTTAAGTTTATATATAACCTACCTAACTGCTAGTTTGATCCAGAGGAATGCAAAAACCCCATTTGAAGCCTCTCCATCTATTGCCGTGGATTCCAGCTACAGTTCTTCCACACTGTGCCTAAAAAAATTATGTGCATGAACTTAGGGGCAGATTTATGAAATTCACATGAAGGATTCGAAGTTCAATCGAATTTTCAAAAACATTCGAATTCAAATGTTTTTGAAGACCACTTCGACCAGTGAATTTTGTAAATTCGATCGAATCGAATGATTCGAATATTCGACCATTCAACTGTCGAAGCACTTCTCCTTTTAATTTATATTCGACCACCTAGTTCGCCAGATCAAAGCTACCGAATTGGGTTTACTTATTTTTGATCGAATAAAAAAATGTGATTGATCGAAAAAAAATCGTTCCAATCAAACGATTTATCGATCGATCTAATTTTTCCAATTGAATTGTGGTAAAATCGTTTGAATTCGATATTCTAATTCGAAGGATTTTACTTCACTTCCTTATTCACATGGTCGAATTTCGAATATTTTTCAATTCGAAATTGGACCAATGATAAATCTGCCCCTTAGTGTTCTCACATTGTCTATATTGAGATATGTAGACTAACTTGTTAGATCACTGTGTAGACATTTGTTTCTTGTAGAGATTTTGCACAATCTTCATAAAACAGGTACAGTATACTTATCTATGTATAATGATATTTAAGATAGAGTTTTGCCTTAGTTTCCCAAGATGTACTCTTAATCAAAATCTTGGAAGCTTATCAAAGGGACCAATGGGCCTCTTCAAAACTCTATGTGGACTCTTTTCTGAGCACTATGATCAACTTTCTTTTTCCTTAAATCTCATCTACTGTCAGACTGTCTTTGCAAATTTTCACTCATGCAGGTCATTATATGTTATATCTAGTGGTGGTAAATCTAAAGCAATTGGATTTACTAAGTAATCCCTACTCTGGGAAACATTTCTAAGAATTCTCAGCAAGCAACATTACTAGATTATATAAAATAAGATGGTCAAGCCTCTAGTTTCTTCAAGCATTTTTGTAGCCATTACAATACTAAACAGCAATTACACTATAATTATCATAGTATTTTAGTAGTGGTCAGCATATGTTGCATTGGAGTGCCTACTTTGATGCAGTTTGATAGCAATTCTCTGAACAGAATATGAGAATGAGAGTTTTCCTGCAGTGGAGAGTTCCATTTACAGCCGTATCTGATTGTCAGCTGTACCCCAATTTTCAACACTTGCAGGCCATACTCTTTAGTGTAATACAGAACAGTACGACAGTTAGGGAAAAATATGGCTACCCACCTGTAGATGAGAAAGTGAAGGTTGCAGAAATGATAAAACTGCAAGCTAAGATAATAATACCTACAAAAGCAGATTAAAGCAGAAGGATATAATTATGTATTATATTATTATCATTGCTGGGGATATAAATTACTCATTTCATTATCTTTTTTTTTTTTTTCAGGGTTTGAAATTTTAAAGTAGATGCTTTCTGATCAAAGAGTTGTACTGCATCTTCTTCTCTCTGGGATCTCTGGGATCTGGGCCATCATCGATTAAAAACAATTCACTTACTGCTGAAGATTTTAAAACTTGTGCCTGGAAGGTAAGAAGAGTGTGTTTTATGTGTAATTTTTCTGAAATTAAGAGAAACATACTGTAACACTGAGAATTCTCTCCATGTTAAGAATAAGTTAAGCAAGGAATTGTTCAGTATAAAAGTAAAAACTGGGTTAATAGATAGGCTGTGCAAAATAAAAAATGTTTTCAATATAGTTAGTCAGGGGAAAATGTAATGTATAGCAGCTGGCGTGACCGTAAGTCTAACCTTACAGAACAGAACACTACTACTTGCTTTTCAGCTCTCTTGGTTTACACCGACTGGTTACCCTGGTTACCAGGCAGTATCCAATCAGTGACTAGAGGGAGGGCCACATGGGTCATAACTGTTGCTTTTGAATCTGAGCTGAATGCTGAGGATCAATTGCAAACTCACTGAACAGTTATGTCCCATGTGGCCCCCCTTCAAGTCGCTGACTTCCTCAGATTTAGAGAGCTGAAAAGCAGGAAATTGGAAACTGGCTATTATAATAGACATCCAGTCATTCCAGCCTTTATAGTTTGCATTTTTCCCTGACTAACTATATTAGAAACATTTTTTACTTTGCACAGCCTATCTATTTACCCAGTTTTTTATTTTACCCTGAACTGTTCCTTTAAGAGCCTGCTATAGTTAGATTGCATACCATAAAGCAGTGTCCTCCTTCTGTCAGACATAGCTCATGCCAGCCACTCCCTACTGATGCATGTGTGCCATTGGGCACTTTCTCTGGTTTAGCTGAGAAATTTAAGAGAAGCCATATGTCTGTAGTTACTTTCTTTGCAGCTTTCAAATGGAGGTCACTGACTCCATCTAAAAACAAATGTTCTGTAAGACTACACATGTATTGTTATTGCCACTTTTTATTACTTATCATTCTATTCAGTCCATCTCCTATTCATATTCCAGTCTCTTATTCAAATCAATGCAGGGTTGCTAGGGTAATTTGTACCATAGAAACCAAATTGCTGACACTGCAAACTAGAGAGCTGCTGAATAAAAATCATAATAACTAGAAAACCACAAACAATAAAAAATGAAAACCAATTGCAAATTGTCTCAGAATATCACTCTCTACATTATACTAAAAGCTAACTCAAAGGTGAACAATCCCTTTAAGCCCATGTTTACTGATAAACAGACTATGGAGCCCTTGTATGACCATCTTTACGTTAGCAAAGGTTTGCCATTTGGTAACTTGAAGTAGACAGATATGTTAACTCATCTTAATACTTTGGGATGCACTATTTAAATTTTTTTAGGTTTTTGGTATGCTATCAATATGTAGTATGATTGTGCTCACTATATATTATAAAATTGTCAAATACAGTGCTGAATACTTGACTTTTTTTATTTATATATAGATTTTTTTGGAGAAAATTATGTTTCAAGATACAGGGAGTAATGGAGTCATTCTTCCTTTGCACTGTGCACTCACTGAGCTTTTATTCATAGCAGAAAATCTAGCCAATGTAATTGAGCTAATACAGTGATTATTCTGCTGCACACAGTTTGCATAACATTACAAATGAGTGGGTATAAATTGCATGTAATATAAAGCTGGGCATATACATTCACTCTTGGCAAGTTTGGCAAACAAGCAGATCTTTGCCACATTTGGCCGTCCTGATGCTTGACCAAATAGAGCCGATCATCTTAAAAAGGACCGCATTAGTGTACGGATTTGCAGCTCATTGATAGTATTTTCAAACCTGCCCAAAAGATAACCTGCCAGTTATCAGTCATGTAGCCTGGTAAAAGGGCCCCATAAATGGACTAAAAAGCTGTTGGATCTGGTGGTCTGATGGGGTCGAGTCAGCAGCTTGTAGTGGCTCACCTTTAATTGCATAGGATGGACTTAGATCTCAGTCTTCTTCCAGAACTGTCTGCACCTTAGGAAATCAATGGTTTTAATCTTCTGATGGTAATTTATTAAATACAAATGTTCATTCCAGGAAACTGGATGTCTGCAGGAGTATCTTCTGACTTTAACCACAGAGGAACAAATTAGCCATTACACAGCACAGGTATGCAAGTGTCTTTGCAATTTCAGGTCTGGTTCAGGGAGAATGCAAATGTCCTTGATAAATGGGTTGCTGAAAACTGGTCTATTTTAAATATTTTAATGAGAAGCCAGAAATCTCCATCAAGTTAAGCGAGTGAGCTTTATTAATAAAGACATATTTCTTATTTTAGGAACATGCCAGATTCCTCTTGGTGAAACACTCTGAATGTACGGTTCATTTTATCACAGCTCTCTGTATCATGCTTTATGAGACAAGAAGACAGATGGAAAAAGAGAGAGAGAACAGAAAGTGTTCAGATCAGTTCCCTGTATCCTCCACTGTGCAGTTTTGTCTCGTGTTACCTGACAGAGAAATCAGCAGTTATTACATCACTAATCAAGGTCTTTGCTGTTTTCATTGCTTGTATAATGCATACCTGATTCAGAGATAATGTTTAGCTTGGTTAGCTCATCCCAGTATAGTGCATTGACTAAAATTAAGAGCAGAGTCTATTTCAATTTCGAAGTATGTCATTCATCATTTATTTAGAACCCTGTTCACATGAACTTCTACTCTGAAGCAGAGTATATCATTAGAGAGTAATAATTATGTATTCATTTTTATAGCATTTCTCTCCAACAGCACAGACTCACTTACTTTAAGGCAATACAGCTTAAATCCTCTTCTACTGACTACTGTATAAGACACATATGTTTGAACACACAGAGCTCACTCACTACCTGCATGTATGCAGTAACCCAGTGAAAATGGCTGTGGGTTCTGAATTCATTGCAGTATTTATGAATTGTGACCAAAAATGTAATTGGATGTGAACTGTTGTCACTTAGAACCCTCTTTAATTCATATCTACTTTCATCAACCTTAATCTCTTCATACAGTGTATATTATTAAAAAAATATGAATACAGTGCTGCTGTTTTAATACTTAAGTCCCTGCAGCAACTGGGAAATAAAAGAAGAAAAAAAAAGTTAATGTACCATCTTGGATCTTGCAGGGTCATAAAAATGTCATATTGCCTTTGAGCGTCCAGTTGGATGGTCATGATCTATGGAATCAACCGCAGTAATTTGCACAGACCATTTTATTTTAATCTGTTTGTGGCTCCTAATGAGACAACATCTACATGTTGAATCCAAAGTCTGTATGATTCCATGAACAGATATGCACAGTACGACACCACATTATCGCATGACCATTGAATTGTACCTTATGATCACAGCCATACCAGCATTCTGCAGGGTTAGTTTTTGCTTTCTGTCCACAATGTACTTGTTGTTCAGTTTCAAACCTTGGCGTAAACTAAAGGTGGCCATACACATACCGATAAAAGCTGCCGATAGACTAAAGGTACACGGGCTGTGCGTGGGGCCCACCAATGGGCTTAACCGATCAATATCTGGCCGAAAGTTGGCCAGATGTCGATCGGATGAGACTAAAAGTCCAGTCGGATTGCAGCCATGAACTGACCATCCTATCCCCTGCGTTGTGATCTGATTGTTGGGCCCAAGGGCCACGATCGGATCAGCCCAATATCGCCCACCTCAAGGTGGGCACATCAGGGTGAGATCTGCTTGTTTGGCGACAAAGATTGCCATTAACTACACAAACAAATCAACAAGTGTCTGGACTGCTTCATTTTACCTAGAGTATACCTTTTACAGCCTTTGTTCTCACCTCACTATATGTTCAGCCCAGTGGAACTGCAGAACATGAGGACTCCTATCAATGTCAAACACTTGTCTCTTGCCACACAGACATACAGGTGTAATACCTCTCCTCCGTGCAGAGTTTGAAAAACACCTGTCTGCTAGAACAAAAGTGAGGTTTTCCATAACACGAGAAGCTTGTCTAAATGCAAAGTGACATGTTGATCCACATCTTTCATTTAAGATGAATTATTGCATTGAGACAGGTAGCTCTGAAGGTTGTAACTGGAATGTTATTCTGGACTTGTGCGAGCCCTGATTATTTCCCGAAAATATATATTGACCTATTACAGGGTAGTGCTTGCACTGTGACCTTCAATCCTGTTGTGCTTCCTTTCAGGTGGTCACTTATTTTCTGTTATTAACACTGTGGCTCAGAACTCATTCTACAAAACAACACGACTGTTTCATACCGTGTATCAAGCATCGTCTACTCTGCACTGGCAGCTGCCATTTAGTAAACTTCACTGGCTTGGTGGTATGCTAACATAATGTGCCTAATATATACAGTTTATGCACACTGAATGTAACATTGCTTCTTTCAGACAGCTATTTCAGTGTTTTAAACAGGTTTTACAATTTGTTTTTGCTCCTTTCATTTGATGGTTTTCATAATTGCTTTTTTTTTCAGGATTGGTTGTAAAGATAGATATAGCATTTTATAAATTTCACATTAGTAAAAGGTATAGGTTATTTCAATATAATGTGCTAAATAAGAGAAATATATTGTAAAAACAAAATCACTAATAATATATGAATGTGGAAGTTTTTCTTCTTGCGTAAATATTAGGTTGATTGAAGCAGATATGATTCTTCTAAGGAGCCATTTACAGAATCAGTCATATGATGTACAGTTATAGGATCCATTATCATGCTCCAGTGTGGGGGAGCAAGTACAGATAATCCAGGCTAAGACGAACCCCATAGGGGGTTGGGGCATGAAAATTTGATAAATTATAATGCTTTTAATACTGCCAACAAACCAAGTAAACTGAAAAGTAAAAATAAAAAAAAACAAATTCCCCTGTGATTGCGTTCTACCCCTTGGCAATATGGAATTTATGGTACAGAGAAAATGGAAATCATTTGTAAAAATTCGATTTTAAAAAAAGTTTTTAATCAGTGAATGTACGTAAGTGAAAAAAAAAGATGGGAAATATGAACAGAAATCCATATGCAGGATACCATAATATACCAGAGATATGATAACTAGAACAAGATAATAGTTTCATAAGTACTTAATGATGTCTCCCTTGCATTAGTCAGTTAGATTTATTTGCCTAATATGCACTATATGGCCTTCCCTTAACTCTTAAGTTTTTGGATAAGAGATCCCATACCTGTAGCCATTGTCAGAATGGGGTGTCCAGGGCTACCATGGTTTGCCAACTGTAGCTTTTCCATACAGCACCAGCCCCACTGCCCATGCAGAACGTGGGCTGACTTCCTCCTTGCAGCCGCAATTGAGGGTGGGGCGCACCCACATGTCCTAGTGGGAAAATTAGGCGGAGCCACAAGGTCCTAGTCCCACTGATGTTTTTATGCCCCAGTTCGACCCTGTGTATAGATCTTTTGTGCTACAAGTAACATTCATGGTACAAACTGCACTATTGTAATGGAGCAGGAACCTTCATTATAAAAAAAGGAATAATAGTAAATATATATGTATAATATAAAGTGCAGTTGAGGTGCCTACTTGCTCCATAATTCACAGCTTCCTAATGTAGTCTAATATCATTAATTTTAGTCCTGTCCTTACTGGCCTTGGTAAATAATACATCACTGTAATTAGGGTTCTGGGTGTTGTAGTTGAGCAGCAGCTGCTGGAGCACCCAGTTTATATAACCCTAATATATATAGTGGATAATGTACCCCCTACTGTAATTTATAAAGATATTATAAGTCACAGAGGAGTTATGTGACTATATAAAAGGTCACATAACTCCGAGGTGACTTCTGATATCTTCATAAATTACAGTAGGTTGTAGATTATGCATTATAATCGACAGTTTTGTGAAATGGGTCGGAACGGGAGTCAGGGGTTAGCGTCTAATTCAACTGGCGCTGGTGTCCCATTTGGGTGCATGCCATCAAATTCTGCAACAGGGGACCCCTGTTATAAACTGTGCATTCTGACGTCAGAGCGCACCATTTATAAGGATATCATTTACAGTCTGGTCCCATAGGGAAATGACTATATGATTATATAGTGAATAAAGTACCCCCTCTTGTAGAATTTAAGGATATTATAAGTTACCGAGGAGTTTCATGATCATATAAAAACACGAGGCCGTGGAACTCCGAGGTAACTTCTAATATCCTCATATTTTGCAACTGGGGGTATTTTATTTATTATAATACACAAGTTTCAGTGAGTCATGTGACAGAAATGACATCAGAACTCACCGTTTATAACTGATGACATCAGATCTCACCGTTTATAAGGATATAATTTACAAGATATTCACAGCTTTTGTGTATTATATAAAAATAACAATTATCACTGCATACATTAGTTGTTGATAATGTCACCATTTCCAACTGATGGGTCCCTCTGCTGCTGGATGCCCAGGTCCTCCCTGCCTATAACACAGCCCTTTCATTTATTATGCCAGTATTTGAAGGAGACTGTGGAATCCCCTCTGCATGTATGGTCTTTGTAACAACACATTCATGTTCCTATCCATTTCCCTTTTAGGCAATCTTAAATCTTTCCATCCCTGAAATACAGGGATACTTGGAAGCAATCTTTTTAATTAGAGGAAGAATTTCCCTTTCCATGTAGATGATGCTTTTAAAGGGTTCTATTGTTAAGGCTGAAGAAGAGAGCAGCCAGTTCAAAGTTCTGTGGGAATGTCTTGCAGCTTAGAAAAACACCATCCATAAATAGTGAAGATGATGAGCTCACTCCTTCCACAATCCACAAGGGAAAATGTAAAATCTGCTCTAATTCCATCTGAACACACTCCGACCCCAACAAGTTGTTTCATGGCAGGTTTTATTTTTAGCCATATTTGGCAGGTTAAGAGGATGATCCTTTGCCAGTGCCACACAGCCATTTCCAATATGGATTTCTGTCCATTTTAATTCCGTGATGTTGCAGCATATTTATGCCCAGAAAAGAAAACCTCTGCCACCTTTGCCTCCTGTCAGCCTCACCGGTACGCACGTCTAGCAGTTTGTTTTTAAAAAATATATATTTGTTTTAATTTCTCTTGAAGTTCGAATTGGTGCTGAACAGTTCTTTGTTACTATATATTGTAGAACATGACATTTTAAAGTGCTCTAACATTTTTATTGCCTTGCTAAACTTTCTTTTCTCATCCCTTCTAATTCCAGCTGCAAATAAACCATGTTCTAGTGCAAGCAGATTCAGCACCTACTGGGGCATAGAAGTATAAAGATCCCTCTGTGGTCTTGACTTATGTGCTCTGTTTAATATATAGTCAATTTCCTAAAATTATCTGTAACTTCCATTCATGTAAGTGCTATGGGCTCAAATAGGGCTGCCATCAGAAATTACAGGGCCCCCGTAGGGCAAAAGTATCTTGTCCCTGCCCACCACAGACAGACCCCTGTTAGGGTTACCAGCTGGTCGGTATTTTACCGGCCTGGCCGGTAAAAATGTTGCATGATTGCAATGTTAAATATAGGGAAAAACCATAATAACATAGGAAGGCCAGTATTTTTCTCTAGAAAAGTTGGCAACCCTAACCCCTGTGCACCTCCCACCACAAGCCCCACAGCGCAGGCCCCAGCACCACAGTAAAAATGCCACAGATAAGAAATCTAAAAACCCATTGGTGTCCAGGGTCCCCCCTACAAAGTAAAAAATAAAAAAATTATTGGATACCCCCCCCCCCACTTACAAGTTAAAAAACAAACAAAAAAAAAAACAGGATCTCCTACAAGTTGATAAAAAAAGATTGGTGGTCAGGGCAAAAAAAACAATGGTGATTGGGGCCCTCCATAAAAGTTTTTAAAAAATTATTGGTGGTCAAGCTCCCCCCCCCCGCTACAAGTTAAAAAAAATGGTGGTCTGGGCCCCCGTACAAGTTTAAAAAAAAAAAAAAAATGGTGACTGGGGCTCTCTATAAAAGCTTTAAAAAATCATTGGCGGTCTGGGCCCCCCTACAAGTTAGAAACTAGGGATGCACTGAATCCACTATTTTGAATTTGGCCAAACTCCCAAATCTTTCGCAAAGATTCAGCCGAGAACACAAGCAAATTAGGGGTGGGAAGGGGAATCCTTTTTTTTAACTACCCCACCACTAATTTGCATATGCAAATTAGGATCCTATTTGGCCAGGCAGAAGGATTCGGCCAAATCCTGCTGAAAGAGGCCGATTCCTGGCTGAATCCTGAACTGAATCCTGGATTCGGTGCATCCCTAAAAAAAAATTGGTGGCCAGGGCCCTCCATAAAAGTAAAAACATTGGTGGATAGGGCCCTCCGAAATAGTAAAAAAAACCCAAAACCTTTTGATGATAGTGTCCCTTTAAAGCCCCGGTATTTTGCAAAGTGTTTATACACTACCTTGCAAGTATCCATCTGTCATGCTTTTGACAAAGTTTATTTAGTTGGATGTTCTTAGCAGAAGCTGGGAAGGTCTGCTACGTGTTTGACTTTAATGATCTCATAAAATATGCTTTAAGCACATACAGAATTAAGTAGCAGCTGCTTTGTCTCCATTTCATACCACCATAAAAAGAACCCTCGTGACAAGAAGTGGTCCCCTCTTCCTATCATGATCAGAAGCACAGAGATTATCAAAGGCGCATCCACTTGTTTAAAACTGCTGGGTACAAAGTGAGGCAAAGCAGATATGTAAGGCTAGATATGTCAGATTATAAAACTGCCTTTAACTTTCATATACAGTATGTGAACCAGTGTCATCTGCCACACCAGTTACTATATGAAACCAATTACTAACTAACAGAAAGAACAGTAAAAAATACATTGTTTTGGTCCAGAATGGCACTTTAATAGGGCCATTTCTCATGCTGTTTCTAGGGGTTATTCACCTTTAAATTAACTTTAACCTGACACTGATAATCTTTGACAACTCTGTGACAATGGCAGCTTGACAAATTGGTCCCTACGAGTGCTGCACTTGTTCACCTTGGGTTCCTGGCAGTTACACAGATTTCCACATATCACATACTCCCACATGTAGATGCCAGCAATTAGCAGTATCACAAATATACAAACCTGTAAAGAGAAGGAGAATCACTGAAGTGTACAACTGAGCCGACTACTGCAACAGTCTTACATGTAGTCACAACCAGCAGAGTAGAGACCAGCAAAGGTCAGGGAGTTAATACATTTAATAGCAATTAAAATGATAATACTGACAATTTTTAACAAGGGAAAAAAGGGCCCCATTTCCTAGTGCAATGTAATTTGTGACAGAGATACCCCAGCTCCATTCTTCCCACCCCACTCCAAAATCCGCTTTCCACACAAAGATGACCAATTGGAGCCTTCTCTTCCCTCATTGGATGTGTGGCTGCAATACCGGCTATCATAGGGGTCTGTTTATCATACAGCGTGAAACAATTACACCAAATAACAGCCCCCTAACACAAGATAACGGCTGCCTGGTAGATCTAAGAACAGCACTCAAAAATAAAAACCCATGTCCCAGTGTGACTCCTTCAGTTACATTGAGAAGGAAAAACAACAGCCTGCCAGAAAGCAGTTTCTTCCTAAAAGTCACATGACTGGGGGCTGCTGGGAAATTGACAAAATGTCTAGCCCCATGTCAAAATGAACATTAAAAGTAGCACTATTAACTGATGTGTTTTGGGGGTGGAAAAAAAAAAGCTTTTTCCCATGACAGTATCCCTTTAAAGTCACACTTAATGGCACACTGGCATTAGAGGAGCAAGGTAAAGATGAAGAAAGAGACTATGAAAAACTTGGAAGAAAAAAGTGGACACAGAGAATAGACTAATATAATTCAATTGAAAAGAATCCCAGGAAAAGAAAAAAGATAAACATGGAAGGACCAGACCTAAGAGGCTGGAAATAACAAACAGAAAAACTGACTTATCCACAAATATGGAGGTGATGCAATTAGGGGACACACTGTGGGTCATTTATCAACACTGAGAAAATTTGCCCGTGGGAGTAACCCATGGCAACCAGTCAAATTATTGCATTCACTGTTCTACTTGCAGTTGGCTTTAAAAATCTAATCAATGATTGGTTGCAGTGTTGATTAAACAAGGCCCCTGTGTTAAGTTTGCTCGGGCACCAAAACACCTCAGCCCACCACTCACCCTTTTGCCCAAATATTCATCTTTTTAAGGCAATATTTTATTTTCAGGTTATGCTATCGGTTTCTCCAATCATTGCCAGAACAGGTATGGGATGAAAACCCATTATCCAGAAAGCTCTGAATTACAGGTCAATATTACAGTCCCCCATAGACTCCATGATAATCAAATAATACAGATTTTCAAAATTGATTTTCTTTTTCTCTGTAATAATAAACCAGTACATTGTACTTGATTTCAACTAAGATATAATTAATCATTATTGGAAGAAAAACTAGCCTATTGGGTTTATATGATTTTGTAGGAGAAATAAACCCCCACTTCCTTGTGAAGCCAGTGGGAACTTAACGTCGCAGTGGGTTTAGTTATCGTTTAAGATCCAAATTATGGAAAGATCCATTATCCGGACCACCCCAGGTCCAGAGCATTCTGGATAACAGGTCCCATACCTTTACAATTAAACAACAAGTTTTTTTCAGGTCCAACAAAATACAACAAATAAATATATTTTATTGTGATGAGGTAGAGACATACAGACTGTTTTAATATGCAACCTTCAAGCAATCGTTTTTTCCATTGGAATTTGTGCCTAGCTTGTGTCTTCTCTATACAAGAATAAAAGTGAGAATATTTTCGTGCCAATGGCTGCCAAAAACAATAAAGGATAAAAAAAAAAACCCAGTAACTGTATTTCAGAAATAGAGCTCTGGCAGCTTTTATTCCCAACAAAGGATGCTATGTTTGTCATTGGGATTGGCAGATTCAACTTTTTCCCTGTTTACGTATTTGTATTTTTCCAGTTTGTCAGGATGCCATAAACAGTGAGAAATAAGAGCTAAAAAATACCTAGTTTCCTGTATTCACTTCTAGACATGTAGGAGACCTCATTGCTATCACAACAGATTTACTCACACTATGATTTTTAAGCTTTTCTTGAGTTCATCAAGTGTTTCAGTCCAGTATGGCAAGTGCTCAGCACGTAGATACAGAAAACAAGATATAAGTAGGCTCCGATTGTCAAACGTGTTAGGTAAGTTTGTGAAATCAAAGTAAATATTGGTAAAGATGTAAACTAGCTGAGCTTGTCAATTCATTCCCATGATGATTTTGTTCATGTACATAGTCAATATTGGTTCCGTGACCCTTGAGCAAGAGTCAAGAGGTTCTTGCTTTGTTTGAGTTGAGTTGTGCTTGGCCAGCTCTTTATGCACACAGTAACAAGCTAGGACCAATTTCATTGGTTTTAGGCTATGGCCAAACTGGGCTGATTCTTGGCCTTTGCCTTTTTATTTTTTTGCTGCATTTGTGTGATTATGGTCTAGGGCAGTGGTTTTGAATCTGTGTGGCTAGTGTCCACAAAGGTGGCCTGAAGCAATGGTAAGTGGCTCAGTCCAAAGGTCAGTTGAGTGAGAAATGAGTCCAGGCTTACCACATTGACCTGTGTCAATTGATGCTGTGAACGCTCAAAATTGGGGCACTACAACAGTGTCAGATTCCTTGTGAAGAGCATGCACAAGTGTTTACATTTTAATGCATCAGCTGCAACTGCAACAGGCACACCCTCCTTTTTGAGTAAAACATGCTGCAATGCAATGGTGTCTGAATTTGCACTGCTCTTTTGCTATAATAAAATGACCCCTCCTTAATTAATTTGCGGATAAAGCACTGTACTCGTATACCTTTTACTTTATTATGTGCCGGGGGGCAGTCTGAACAAAGGGTGAACCTCCAAGGGAAAGGTGCATGGGAACAATTTAGGTAGCAACCCTCAGAGTCTCTGCAGTCTACTTGCCTTGTACAGGGAAGTTGGATGCATTTGAGAATAAATCAACACAACCGACTGAATGCATCCATTGCCACAACTTGCAAAGGAGTGTGTGACACCTAAAGAAACTTTGTGATTTACGTTTAAGCATGCAACATTTTCTATCCATTGTATTGTATTTGTAACATTACCCCTACAGTTTCAACCATTCATTGAATGGCATTAAGAGTGGCCTGGATGATTTCTTGGACAAGCATAATATTCAGGGCCATTGTGATACTAAAATCTACAATTAATATAAATATTGGTGTATGTATAGTTTCAGTGTGTGTATTAAGGAATTGGTATGAATATGGGTGTAGTGTGTGTATATATGCGTACTGGGTTTCATTTGAAGGGTATGAACGTGATGGTCTTTGGTCTTTTTTCAACCCAACATACCTATGTAAGGAGTGAATCATTTTACTGTTATGCATTCAAAATCTTTTGTGTGCTAGTGGGACCAGTCGTGTGTTAGCGGGACTGGTTGTGTGTGTAAATACATACTGCCTGGTGACAAGATAGATGGGCACAACATTAGTGTGACTATATAAATTGACCCTTCCCCAGTCGCACTGAATACACAAAACAACACAAACCCGAAGTCACTTGATACCAATTCTCTATGTACTGACGGCTGATTTTACATTAGAACAATGGCAGCATATAAAATGCACATATAAAAGTGGCGTTAGAAAGTGCTGTTAGGGTATGGCTTTATGACAAAAGAAAGATCTCTTTGTTTCAATAGTTCCAAGGTCCCTTTGTAGCAGTAAAGACAAATGAACTTAATGTGAAAGAATCTCCCTGTATTTAACAGAGGGAGGAAAAAAATTGCTTCCTGCAGAAACTGGATGAGACCCAAGCACCATCCAGATCACTAAGGGAACACCAATATTTTGAAGCTTCTTAAAATATTTTTTTTTCCACAAGGCTTCCAGCTATTTTTTCTTTCTTTTTTTTTTTTTTTTGAACACGAGTACAAATATTTATGTTTTCCTCTTCTAAGTAAACAGTCACTTACTGGAGTGAATACGCCAGAAGGCAATGCAAAGTGAGACTGTCTGCATGTCTCTCAGCAGCTTCAGCTGACACTCTCCCATAACTAAATGTTAACTCAGCAGACAGCTCGGTGAATAAGCATGTTTCAAACATCCTGTGGAAAAACCAAAAAGGAGAGAGAGAGAGATTACAAGTTAAAGTAACTCTTTCCTTCCTATCTCTCTGATGTTATCACAGGTTGGGTCTGTTTTATATTTGGGGCGACAATAAAGGATAAATAAAAATGACACATTTCATAGGAAATGGAAGCTTCATGTGGGAAATAATAGCCAGAATGTGAAACATTTCATCCAATGGGTTTCTACTGACCTGGCTGTCTGGGACTTTTAACTAATGATACCATTTCCTTAATACACATTGCCTCCAAAAGAAAACAGTTAGGGGTTTTAATGGAGTTGGGTCAGATACCTGGCAGTGTGTTAAAGGAATTGTTCAGTATAAAAATAAAAACTGGGTAAATAGATAGGCAGTGCAAAATAAAAAATGTTTTTAATATAGTTAGTTAATGTAATGTATAAAGGCTGGAGTTACTGGATGTCTAATATAATAGCCAGAATGCAACTTCCTGCTTTTTCAGCTCTCTTGTTTTCCACTGACTGGTTACCCTGGTGACCAGGCAGTATCCAATCAGTGACTTGAGGGAGGGCCACATGGGTCATAACTGTTGCTTTTGAATCTGAGCTGAATTCTGAGGATCAATTGCAGACTCACTGAACAGTTATGTCCCATGTGGCCCCCTTCAAGTCGCTGACTAACTCAAAGTTAAAGAGCTGAAAAGCAGGAAGTTGGATTCTGGGTATTATATTAGACATCCAGTCACTCCAGCCTTTATAATTTGCATTTTTCCCTGACTAACTATATGGGAAACATTTTTTATTTTGCGCAGCCTATCTATTTATCCAGTTTTTATTTTTACACTGAACTGTTCCTTTAAAGGTTTGAAAATAACAAAATCTCAAGTTACTGGAAAGAGAAATCGGAAGCTGTTAAGGGAAAAGTATTATGAAATAAAAGCAAATTGTGGCTGTGTTTTTAACCCTTGTCTGGGGTAAAGCAGCATTTCTGAATTACTGAAATTGTCACTATTAGCTTTTGTGGTTCCAGGGCTGTAACCTGTAACTACAGAGGAAGCAGACCCTGCAGCTGCAGGGGTCCAAGGAGGTATAGGGCCCAGTGAGGCGCCTAATTCATATACAATTTCAATAAATATTGGTAAAACAGGTCAAATTTTAGACATTTGTCTGCCTGAAAAATAATTTTATGTGGGTCTCAGTAAACCACTGTGTTGTTCATTTAAAAAGAAATGACACTACCATATATATGTAGCAGATATGGTATTCAATGATGCAAATCCATTTTTTGTTTGGGTAATGATGTTCTCCCCGACACAACCTTAAATACCACAGTGACTGCTTTTGGAGACATGATTTTGGATATGCCTTCAGCAGATCCCTGCACTGCCCTGAAGCTCCTTTGCATCCAGCGCTCTCATAAGGTTCCATCAGCTTTGGGGAAAAGAATTAGAAGTATATATTTCACATTCATGTATTCTGAGGACCTCTGGAATGACCACACTGTATTGTAGGTAAAAAAAAAAAAACATGGTGTCCATGCATCCAAAATTGTACTCTTCAAACTGCATTTGCAGTCATATATGACCCTTTTTGTCTCAAGGCATGCAACAGTGGCATAACTATAGAGGAAGCAGGCCCCCTGCCTCTGTTTTAAGGAGGTTTCTTGGGACCCACGGTTTCCATTGGGGTGGGACGGACCTAGACCCTAAACATCACGCCACTATTATGCAAACTGTGCAGTCAAGGTCGCACACACACACACTCTCATCCCTGAGCACAACACTGCTGGACTCAGGCAACAATATATTCATACATAGTATGCACCCCTAGGACTGGTTCTGCCATTGCCCTCTCCCCTTCACATGTGCACAAATGGAAAGCAATGGAAATTGGCTTGCAGGAATTTTTTTAACAAAATCTATTGGACCTCCTGTTCATCCCCAGGTCTTCTGAACCAATGTCAATGCAACTGAGCGACCTGCTGCCCTGGGCCCAGGCCTTTGTAGTCTCTCCGCAAACACAGGCCTAGTAGTGCAGGTGTCTCCTCTACAAAGTGAAGCACAGAGACCTGTGGCAGTTGAAGTTGCAAGGAAGGTAGTATGCAGATACTAATAATAAAAAAACATATATGTGTGCATAAACTGAGCTACATGCCAAGACAAACGTGGGAGCTATGTAGAAAAAAGCAACATAGACATGATTTAATTAATAAAGATCAAACTGGAATGGCAGAAATTGCAGCTGATGTGGTAGATCACTGTGAAATAAGTGGGAGTTACTGTGCAGAATCATTTAGTAAAAAGAGTTTAAAAGCAGCGTATCAATGACTTTTCATTGGCATCCCATTACTTCCTACCCATTGACTTTCACCACATATGGGCAGGGTCAGCTCTCTCTATAGAAGGGGCCCCAGACCTTTTTTACCCATAAGCAACATTTAAATATAAAAAAGTTGAAGAGGAACACAAGCATGAAAAAAATTCCAATAAGGGCTGTAATTGGTTACTGGGAGCAACATCAAAGGTGTTGGTGAGCATGTTACTCACAATAGAATCCTGCAGCAGGTCAGTGACCCCTGGGTAGACTCGGGTTACCCACCAAAAAGCAGGTACCCAGCGGGATGAGGGTGGGGTTTTCGGGTGTGGGTATAGATAGGGGTCTGCGGGTCGGGTTGCAGGTCTCATCTAAATGTGTTACCTTATGTTATATTGTCTATATTTTACTAAAATTTTACAAAACCTTTTTTTTCTCTGCCCACTTTTGAAGATGTCACTTCTGGTTTGCAGCAACACCACTTCCCGTTTAATGGCGGGTTGGGGATCCAGTGGTGGATAAGGCAGTCGCGGGTCTGGGGCGGATGGCGGATCAAAGTGGGTAAATATGCAGGTTGCAGTTCGGGTCGCAGGCTGCAGGTTTATGTCAGGTCCGGGTCTTATAAATTGGTTCCGCGCAGGACTCTATCTTACAAGTCACTGGCTGGGGATCACTGCTCTGTAGTGATGCCCCTGCTGTTACCAATCTAAATTATCACATGGGTATTAAACAGACTGCTGCTACTGCCTTAATATTGGGCTAAGGATATCAATCAATTTGCTTGGCAATAGTATTCACTATTCAGAAAAATAACAGGCATATCAATATCCTTACTAGCTGTGTGCATGACAACGGAAGGCTTCTATGTTGTTGTATCAGTGGCATTATGGAGCTTACAAGCCTATCCACATGAGTGCATGAAGATGTGCTGATAAAAATCCATTTTCACACTACTTAAATGAGCACACATTTTAGTGTAATATTGACTGTGAAAACATACAGTACTTTTACTTGTTATTATACTATTTATACTTTTTCCCTCACTTGAATGCTCTCAGAAACATGCTGCAGGGAACAACATATTATAATGCTGGAATGCAGGCTTAAAGCAATAAGGATTCTAAGCCGGATCCTGTCATGGGTAAATACAGCTTGAAACTTCTACACCTGCTACACCGATAATTATATTATACACACACACATATATATATATTTATATATACCATACTTCATGAAGAATCCACCCTCTCAGGACCTATAAAATATTCATTTATCCACAGAACTTCAATCTGACAGTGACTATATATATATCTATATATATATCTCACTAAAACTTGTGTATTATAATAAATAAATTACCCCTTGTTGGAAAATATGAGGATATTAGAAGTAACCTTGGAGTTCCATGACCTGTTTAACACTCGGCCTTCGGCCTCATGTTTTTATATGGTCATGAAGCAACTTGGTGACTTATAATTAGGGTTGCCACCTTTTCCTGTGGCTGAACCCGGACAGGGGGGCGGGCCCATGACGTTGGTGGGCGGGCCCGTGACATCATGGGGCGGAGCTATGACGACACGATCGCCAATCGCTGCGTCAATCAAGCTAATCCCGCCCGGTTTTCCTTATTTGGAAAACCAGGCAGGAAGTATTGACCCGGGCAGCCCTTCAAAATACCGGGCTGTCCGGGTCAAAACCGGACAGGTGGCAACCCTACTTATAATATCCTTATGTTTTACAATAGGGGGTATTTTATTCACTATATATACAGTATATACATGCATACACACACATATATATATATATCTCACAGAATCTTTTTGAATACAATTGTTCCTAGTTCCTGTTTCCCCAAAAATGAAAGTGAAACGTTTATAAATAGGCACGTACTTCCTGAACATCTTTATTTTTGAATCTGTAATGGAATCTTTGAATCAAACAGGCAAAACAGCTTATTAAGTATCCCACCTGCATAAGAAGGAGGTCACATATTTCCTAAATTATTCCAGAATCACTTTCTGTAATAACTACATGAGAAATACTGTACTCTGGCTCCTTTTGTCAAGCAGGCCCAGATATCAAACCTGGAACAGAGCACAGATTCTTGTAAAATCAATCAATTAAATGGCTTATTTGTCAAGGGGCAAAGTGTTTAATAATATTGAAGGATATCTCACTTTTTTTTGTTCACCTTTTCTCTGAGAACCCAGATTGTTTTGGGAATAAGCAGAGAGAACCAAAAATTGGCTTAGATCTAATGACTATTGTCTGATGAGGAAGGATTTCACTGTATTAAAGAAGACCATGGAGACCCAGCCTATGAATACAGCATGGGGAGATGAAATACATGTATAAGCAAATGCTGTAACTTAAGCTGGCCATAGACGTAACAATTACGATCTTTCTCGGGAAAGATCTTTCCAAGAAAGATCGTTCGTTTCAACACACACATGTAGAGCTGAATCGTCAGATATACAGGTAGAAACAATAGAATTCTACTTGTATCTGACGATTCAGCACTAACAATGGCCGATGTTCAGGGAGCTTTCAAAGGCATCCGATCAAAATTTTCCATCCAGTCCGATCAACCAGCCGACCGATATCTTAATCCTCTGACGATGTCGGTCGGCTCATTTCCCACCATACACGCACCGAATATCGTACGAAAATTCGTTACGTACGATATTATCTGTGCGTCTATGGCCACCTTTAGAATCGGGTTGTTCAGAAATTAAACATTTTGAAAGGGACTCAAAAGTGACATATTGAAGGTGTGAGAAAGGAGGCAATGTGGAGTAGAACTAAGGGCAATGTGGAGTAGAACTAACTAATAACTTACTGTGGGAGTAGGTGTGTGTAGTAGGCAAAGCACTGTGTGGAAAGTTGTAATTAACAAGCCATGAAAGCATAAGAACATGTAAATAATTTTAGGGATTTATATGATGACAAAGGCAAGGTTTACCCCACTCCAGTATTCCACAGTAAACAATTAGATGTTTACCTTACATGTTCTAACTGCAATTGATCAGGAAATGTTGTTGATTAAGTTTTATTGTTTAATGGACTGGGGCAGATGTTGCCATTGTTAGCACAGAACCCTCTTATATGTCCATTAAGAGAGAAGAAGCCAATATGTGTATTATTTCTATGAAAGTGTTATCATGCATGAAGCAAGCGCCCTGTCAGTCAAGTTAGGACAAAGCTGTGTGGCAAAAAGAATCTGTATTGTTATTTTAGCTACTCTCCTTCTTGAATTAGAATCATAGTAAGGTTTTTCTTTCTCCTAGCATTATATTGCCTACCTATTATCCCTTCCAGCTTCTCTCTTGCACTCAATATCTTTTGGTCCTTGTACAGTATTTTTATTTTATGTCAATGAAATATTCATTTAAAATAAATCTTCAAAAACATCATATTTTTTCCTCAATAAATTAAGTCCCTTTTGCCTCCCAAACAGCAGAATAAGGCACTTCTGACTTATCTGATTTATCTCTTATAATAGCATATCATTTGCAAATTTTTGTTGTAAAAGACCTAGTTTATGGTAGACCCTAGAATACCAGCAAGAGTAAGCAGCCACCACTGCATTTTAAACATTTTAATCAAAAATATCTTCACACTTGCTTGGAGATGGTGAAAATAACAGGACTTAATCATGGAAAATGAACCTGTCTTTTGTAGCTTCTAAAGGTGGCTATAGACAGTGAGATCCGCTCGTTTGGCGATATCGCCAAACGAGTGGATCTCTCCCCGATATGCCCACATTGAAGTGGGTGATATCGGGACGATCCGATCGTGGGCCCTAGGCCCGTATAATGTAGGTGATACGGGCAGTCGGATCGCGGGACCGCATACACGCACAGATGCGCCCGCGATCCGACTAGGTTTTTTAACCTACCCAATCGAGATCTGGCGACTTTCAGCCAGGTATCGATTAGGGAAGCCCGTCGGATGGCCCCACACACGGGCCAATAAGCTGCCGACCCGGTCTGTTGGCAGCTTTTATCGGCCCGTGTATGGGGGCCTTAATAATTCGTAGATCGAGAAACTGGTTAATTATGTTATACAATCCTAGAATAGAAAGTTATTATTGTAACTACTGGTTCCGAATTCCAGGGAAGGCATCTCAAATAATCAAAAATAATCAAATAATCCATTTTAAAAAAAAAGTCTCTGTAATAAAAAAAACAGTATCATGTACTTGATCCAAACGAAAATGTAATTGTTCCTTTTTGGAGGCAAAACAATCCTATTGGGTTTAATTAATATTTAAATCATTTTTAGTAGATTAATTTTTAGTAAATTACAGAAATAGCATTTATACAAAAAAAAACGCAGGTTCGAGGCATTCTGAATAACAGGTCCCATATCTGTACATATTATACATATACCTTTGCTATGACAAAGTCTTTCATCATAGGTTTTAGAGTTGATCCTTATCCTCTCTAACCTCATGGCCACGTAGAGCTCCAAAAGGGAAAGGTTTTCATAGTTACATAGTTAAATTGGGTTGAAAAAAGACAAAGTCCATCAAGTTCAACCCCTCCAAATTAAAACCCAGCATACATACACACACACCCCTCCACTCTTTCACGCAAACCATATATGCCCATAGCTATACTAACTGTAGAGTTTAGTATCAAAATAGCCTGATATTATGTCTGTCCAAAAAATCATCCAAGCCAGAATGAGCCATCACAACATCACCCGGCAGTGCATTCCACAACCTCACTGTCCTCACGGTGAAGAACCACTTACGCTGCTATAAATGAAAGTCCTTTTCTTCTAGTCTGAAGGGGTGGCCTCTGGTGAACATTGGGAAGAAAAGTGGTGAGAAGAAATGTAATTTAGTCTAAAACCCAAAACTTCTTGCAGACTGGGGAGGGGATAGCCCTGTCTAGATTTTGTTGAAGGTTAACTGCAGCCAAGAAATGTTGTCTGTAGTCCTCTGGGATCCATATGTTGCCTTTTAACATAAGGAATATGCTCAGATTTTTGGCAGCAGCTTTTATATGGATTTATTTTGACATTTATTAATCTACATACCTGTAAAGGAGTTTAAATAAAACCTGCACAACAGGAGTGTGTTCTTGGTTGGATTGAAAGCCTGCAACTGGAACTGCTGTGACTATGGCTAAACATTAAAGAGACTTTACCATGCATATAAAGGCGATTTGAGAAAATTAATGCTTTGTTTGAGGGTACATACCTAGAGCTCTACTTGGTGACTCCTCCTTGATTTGTGTTTTTATCTGCAATGCCTGTTGTAAATTTCATTGGGCTGCTGTTTTTGGCAGGAAAGATCATCAGGACTTTCATGACAAACTCAATACTAAAAGATATTGACTTTTAACAGGCATTTTATAAGAATATGTTTTTTGTCTTCATTTGTATCTCTCTATCTCTCCCACTAACTTGAATTTCCTGATTCCTGATCCCATAAGAGATAAAGAAGCTCTGAGCTGTTAATGCAAAAGCATGTTGAACATTTGAGAAACTCTTTACAAGAACTATAAAATCAACACAGGCCTAATTTATTCCTACACAGACCTACAGTCATTTGTTCCATGAAAGATGGAGGTTTATGGTGACGTGACAGATAACAAAATGACACACAGAAAAAGCTGCCAAGACCAGTCTTAAGGGTCATAGACTCTTCAGAGTACAGCCCCCAGTCCTCAAGGGCACATACAACACGTTTCAAAAAAGTTTTTACTCCAAAGACATCCAATTCAAATATTAAAAACTTCAATATTTATTCATTACATAGGTAAAAAATATGCATACAGACCCATTAATGCTCCGCCTTATGCGTTTCGTACCCCCTGGTACGTACATAATTAGAGCCTATGATTAAGTGCCAGGGGGTATGAAACGCATAAGGCGGAGCATTAATGGGTCTGTATGCATATTTTTTCCCTATGTAATGAATAAATATTGAAGTTTTTAATATTTGAATTGGATGTCTTTGGAGTAAAAACTTTTTAGATAACAAAATGAGCCAATTTAAAACACAATATTTTAAAAGCAATATATTTTTGCCTAGTTTTTTATAACAATAAAATAATTGTACATTGGGAAGGGATCCCAATCTAGATGGAATTTATTTTACTATTTTTCTATGAAATTGAATGGCACTCCAAATATTGTTATTGCTGTAGCTAATCCAGAGTTAGTGGTGTTGTTCCACATGTCTATGCAGGGAATTTATCACTGACCAGTATCAATACTCTATGAACCCCTTGAAATGCTTGAAAACAAGTCACTAGACAGGATACGCATAGGAATCTGGAGTTATTGAGGGGTACATAAGTATTTGAAGGTTCTTATTCATCCAGGTGGTACATCTATAGTAATAAGTCAAATAAACTGTACTTTGTGGTCTTGAAGATTTTTTCACTAGTGATCATAATGACTTTCTCAAATCAGAATGACTAGCATAAAAATATTTGTGGTTATATACCCAGGATTCTAACTCCAATCAGCATAATCTGTTTAGTAAAACCAGCATGGGGGTCAGATACTCCATGAAGGCAAGGTGTTGATTGTTTTAAGATGATCGGAGCTATGAGGTGTTATTAAACAATGTAAATCTTAACGTTAGTTGTGGATAGGGTTGCCATCTGGCCAGTATTTTACCGGCCTGGCCGGTAAAAATGATGGTTGATCCCAATGTAATTAATAGGGACAAATGGTAAATATGTAGGAAAGCCGGTATTTTTTTCCAGAAAAGGTGGCAACCCTAGTTGTGGATCGGTACTTTGGTACGAATGATCGTCCTCGGAACGATCATCGTATGGCAGATTAAATCTTTGCATCTATGGCCAGCTTAGTAAGGAGTTAATAAACACTGCATCTGCTTTAAACCCAGCAACACACTGAGACAACTGGTTCATCCAAAATACCCCATACCAAAGCATAAGAAGAGTAACATTGTGTATGCCATGCAGTGAGGACTCAGATGTGTACCCACACATTGAAGACTGCCAAGTTCATATGCTGACAGGGAGGAGGATTGGTTCAAAAGAGGGGTCAGAGAAGCTATTTATGTGAAAACGGAAAAAATCAAGTTTGAACAGAGGCAGGGGTGTAAAATCTATTCAATTGGAAGGAGAAAAGAAGGAGCTTGCAACGTCGCACCATCCGTGAAAATCTAGTAATCCTGATTGTGTGTACAAATCATCGTGATCAAATTCATTGTGTCAACAAAGAAAAAAGACTAAATTCATTCTAAATGTTATTAATCATGTGAAAAAATTCATTAAATATTAAATAAAGTGGAATTCATGTGTGTTTCATAGTGGATGAATAAGTGAATGACATGATAGGAACAATTAGGACAACAAGATTGGTTCTGTAACAGTGACCCCCCCAAAAGGGAAGGTGAAAAGGTTAAAACATAACTTTTAATGACCTCCTGGGATTAATTAAAAACAGGGAAAGAATTAATTTAATGAAAAAAGGCTAAAATCATTTTTAAAAATGGTGGAAATTCGGTCTCTATGTATATTATGGAGTATCAGCGTGATCGGTGTGCCACGCTGTTCCCTAGAGATCATTCATCACCTAAGTTGCCTTTAAATTAGGAGAGGGATAGATATTGTAAGCTGTAATGGTCACGAGAGATGCCTTGTGAAGATGAGTAAAGAGGTAAGTAAAAATCACTCCCTGTTTGTTAAAACGATTGTGATTACTTATGGGACCATCTCAAAAATGAGACAGAGTGAAACGCAGTTTAGCGTAGTGTCCCATGAACATACGGATCACATGTGCGCTGTAAGTCATATGGCCAAGCAACCGCTATACGGTGAGCGTATGTGAAACTGGCACTAAGTCCTCTCAGAGGCACCTGTGTGAGTATGGCCTATTCCCTCAACACTAATACGCAACACCTGTATAGCAGTTGGATAATGCCTGCACATATTATAAGCGCACTTGTGTATGGGTCCGAAAATGAAAAAAATCAAAGATATCACCTCTCCATGGAGCACTCAGACCATCAAGGAATACAGCTTTCCTTCACCCTCTCTCCCCAAGCGCTGCCAAAGCAGCGAGAAGCAATGGTGCCTGACGCACGTTTCGCCAAGTGTTGGCTTTGTCAAAGGCAAATGGCGGCGTGTTATCGCGATATTTACATCCTTACGCGGACGCCGATAGGTTCACTGTTATCACATGATCAGGTTTATATTATTTCCTGGTATAGATCTCGGCCATATTAATGCATCTTATATAAAGATTACAGGACTCCACTGCAAATCGACCTGTCCATGTTACTATTACATACAATGGCGCAACTCGATTTCAAAGGAGGCAGAAAAAGGAAAAAAGGAAAAATTCATTACGATTGAAATAAGATGAGACAGTGGAAGTTAGATTAATTCTGCCTCTATATATAGTAAATCAATCAGGGAGAATGGAAAGTATAGAAATGAGTATTAATCATGATCCTATGTAGCGGTACAATAAACATCTTTGTTTGGTTATTTTCCTATATATGTGTGTAATGAAAGACTTTCATTTAATCCATGAGGGTTTAATGTGTTGAGTTCATAAATCCATTTGCTTTCAATTGATAATAGTTTATGATCCAAATTGCCTCTTCTGATTCCCAGGGACACTTTGTCAAGAATAGATACTGTTAAACCATCAGGTGAGCCATTGTGGTGTATGAAAAAATGTTTCCCCAGAGGACTGATTTTTTTAGGTTTTTGTTCTAGTTCAGTATTTGCTGTATTTGTCATTTGGGCTTCAGACAGTATTTTATATGTGGATTTGATACTGGCTATATGTTCAGAAATCCTTTTATTAAGTGATCTTTTAGTTTTACCTACATAACGGAGCTTACAAGGACATGTTACCATATAGATTACCCCTGTGGTACGACAATTGCCCCATTGTCTCAAGGTATGTGTGTTTCCAAATCGATCAGTGATTTGTTTTAGATTCTCTATATGAGAGCAGATGTTGCAAGAACCACAAGGATGAGTACCTCGGTCTTGTGTACATTTTGTTTTTTGACTATTACTGTAATGACTACGAACCAAGAGACTTTGCAGATTGGGCGCCCGCCTGGATGTTATTTGTGGAAAAGATGGAACGTATTTATTCAAACAGGAATCTGCATGTAAAATGTGCCAGTGTTTCTTCATAATAGATTGAATTTTTTGTCATTGGTCACAATAAGTCGTGATGAATCAACGTTGTTCTTTTTTTCTTTATGACTTAGGGTTTGTGATCTAGGTGTGGAGTAGGATCTCCTTCGACCTTCCTTTATGGTACTGTTACTGTACCCGCGTTGTTTCAGCCTGATCGTTAATTCTCGGGCTCTCTTTTTAAACGTGGATTCATCTGAGCAGTTTCTCCTGACCCTTAAAAATTCACCAATTGGGATAGCCTTTTTGGTGTTTTTAGCATGGTGACTGTCATAGTGTAATGTAGAATTAGTGGCTGTGTTTTTCCTAAACATATCAGTTTGTAAAATATCATTATCATCTTTGATTATTGTTAGATCTAAGAAGTCCACTTTATCACAATCCACTGTATATGTTAATTTCAAATTGAGATCATTATTATTTAA
The DNA here is from genome assembly GCA_024363595.1 of Xenopus borealis. NCBI lineage: Eukaryota > Metazoa > Chordata > Amphibia > Anura > Pipidae > Xenopus > Xenopus borealis. The sequence goes on from CM044433.1 coordinate 99,313,462, forward strand.
CGCTTCAAAGAATTCCTGTATGGACTCTTCAGAGCCCTCCCATATGATCAGCAGATCATCTATATAGCGAATCCAATGGCTCACATTGTGTGTCCAACGTTCATTCTTCTCAGAAAACACGAAAAACTGTTCCCACCAACCTAGGAACAAGTTAGCATAAGTTGGGGCGAACGGGGCCCCCATGGCTGTCCCTTGTATTTGTAGGTAATATTTGTCATTGAAAACAAAATAATTGTAAAATCTATTGTCTTCCACATACAATGCTGTTTTGGCACATCTCCCTGGACACTTTAATAACACCTCATAGCTCCAATCATGCTAATACCATCAACACCTATCTTTATGAAGTCTCTGACCCCATGCTGGTTTCACTAAACAGATTATACTGATTGGGAAAGATTCCAGGTTATTCAACCACATAAATATTTTGTCATTCTGAGTTGAGAAAGCCAGTCAGATAACTAGTAAAACGTATTCAAGGGCAAAAAATTACAGCAAGTCCAGTTGATTTCACTTATTACTTTAGATAGCTATACATAAACATCACAGCTTGTTTCATCAGATCAATAAAAGGATGGTTCTCATAGTGATTCTTATGTTATATGGGTTGTTCTATGTTCTATTGACCTTCAGTTTTTATAGTTTTTTAATTGTTATCCTTCATTTGATTTTCAAATGGGGGTTGCTGACGCCATCTAAATAGCAAATGCTCTGTAAGGCTATACCTTAATTGCTACTTTTTATTACTCATCTTTCTATTCAGGCCCTCTCCTATTCATATTTCGGTCTATTATTCAAAGCAATGCGTGGTTGTTAGGATAATTTTGACCCTAGTAACCAGGTTACTGAAATTGCAAACTGGAGCACAGCTGAATAAAAAGCCAAATAACTCAAAAAACAGAAAAAAAAGTGTAACAGGCTCAGAATAAACCTCTCTACGTCATACTAAGTTAAAGGAATTGTTCAGTATAAAAGTAAAAACTGGGTAAACAGATAGGATGTGCAAAATAAAACATGTTTTCAATATAGTTAGTTAGGCAAAAATGTAATGTATAAAGGCTGGAGTGACTGCAAGTCTAACCTAACAGAACCTTGCTTTTCAGCTCTCTTTTGTTTACACTGACTGGTTACCCTGGTTACCAGGCAGTAACCAATCAATTACTTGAGGGAGGGCCACATGGGTCATAACTGTTGCTTTTGAATCTGAGCTGAATGCTGAGGATCAATTGCAAACTCACTGAACAGTTATGTCCCATGTGGCCCCCCCTCAAGTCGCTGACTTACTCAGATTTAGAGAGCTGAAAAGCAGGATGTTGTGTTATATTCTGTTATGTGAGACATCCACTCACTCCAGCTTTTATATATGACATTTTTGGCTAACTAACTATATTACAAACATTTTTTATTTTGCACAGCCTATCTATTTACCCAGTTTTTATTTTTACCCTGAACTGTTCCTTTAATACTAAGTTTATTTAAAGCTGAATCACCTTTACTTTTGAACTCTTTGTTAGAAGCTTATTTGGCTGGGGTGAGGGCATCAAAAATTTACATTTCACAGAAAAACAAGGCATATGTTGTGCAATCCTACATTTTCAGAAGCAACTTCTGCCCTTTTATATTGAAGCAGTTTGGAAATGGTGTTGGCAAGAGACTAACATGAATTTGCCTTGGACTGAATTTTGGGTGCACATTAGAGGGTGGGGCACGTTAGTTAGAGCTTGACCTGCTTTGCACATTTGTTTATGGAAATGGTCAAAAAAGCTGTGAGTTTAAACCTTATGTCATATAAATATGCAGAAGAACTGCACCTGGCACCTTCTCTGTACAGATGGCTTGTCATTTTGTTTGAACAGACACAAAATCAGTTCCTCGTTTATAAAAACTGAATTTCATTTAATTAAAATCACCAAGGTGAAAATCAGTGGATCATGAAAATATAAATTTCAAATTATTTTATCGACATCACTCTGTTGTCTGTGTTAATATCAGGGCCGGAACTAGGGTTAGGCAGAAGAGGAAGCTGCCTAGGGAGCAAAGACTGGGGGGCGCTGGGCAGCTGCCTCTTCCTCCTACTGCCTACCCCAAGACTAGACACACACCTTTCAGCCATTCAGCGCGCATGAGTGCCACTGCGCATATGTGCATTGTGTGTCACATCGCCCGTGTGTGAGCCACACCAGGGACGTGTGCACGAGCTTCACTGTGCATGTGCGCCGAATTGCGTTGGGGGGGGGGTTGGTATCTGGCCCGCCAGATATTATAAAGCAATAATGTCCTAATTGCAGGCCCTTGTTGCACCACAGAATGGGTATTTCAATTGGACATTTGAGTTAATGGCATGTATTTCCTTGAGGTTACAATTTGATAAACACTGAAAATAACTAAATCTACGTAAAAAGAAAATACAGCCAAACTCTGTTCAGAACTGAGCAAACATAGTTTGTTTGTTGTTTAGAAACATTTTTAACATACAGGAATTTAGGGAACATTCTACATGTTACATAAACCTTGAGGACCAAGTCTTGCTGCATTCATCTCATACCTTTTCAGAGAAGTGATTAAATAGCCTGTAGACCTGTTTTTCCAATGGATACCTTACCTAAGTGGGTAAAACCAGTTCATCAAGGGGCAGATTTATCAAGGGTCGAAGCGAAAATTTGAATAAAAAAAAATAAAAAAAAGCTTGAAGTAGAACTCTGAAAGTAATGCCTGCATCTAGAAAACAACCACAATAAAATGCAAGTCAAACTGTTTGTGTAGGGGCTGTTTTTTTTTACTCTTTCTTAATGTAACAACATGTAGCACATTTGTATATGTATATATATGTATGCCTGGAAGCAAATGCATGCAAATGAGTTAGAGACGAGTTATAATTAATTCATTTATATTTAAAAGCTGAGTTGCTAAGAGCTAAAAAGAAGAAATAATTTGTCTGTCCCTTACCCTGCTTGTGGCATCCTGCTGCACACAGAGGACAATAGGTAAGCAGCACATAGGTGTCTCTGGACTGCCCTTAAGCATTATTTAGATGTGCAAACTAAGGTGTGCATGGAGACCCAGGGTATTGTGGACTTGCTGCCTGCAACCACGATGATAATGCTTTGAGTGCTCAATGGATGGACCATATGAGGACATGACATATTTGAAGCAATGGTTTTCATATCATTATTATGAAAAGTGCACTAACTGAACCCTAACCTTTATCATTACACTTGTCATTGGTGTACATGCAATGGAAAACATTATAACTCACAAAATTAGTCTGAAAATATTTACTAAGGAAAGAATCTGTAGCTGCACAAGTGCAGGAATTATTAGTTATTATGCGGCTAATATCCAAAAGTTCAAACTCTGGAATACAGAAGGATTCTCAGAAGTGTTTCCAGCACTCTCAATAAAGTTGCTTGAATTTGCCTGGGTGCAGTGCCAATAAATTATCCATAACTACAACAAAAAGGTCCACACTCTCAGGACTTATAAAAATCATAATATTTATTATAAATGACTAATTTATTATAAATGGCTAACATTTCAGCTAGGTCCCTAGCCTTTCTCAAAGTTATGTTGAGAAAGGCTAGGGACCTAAGCAAAACGTTAATATATATATATATCTAGCTTTATGTAAACAGTTAAAATGGATGTTATTATCAGTGTAGTGAATTCATAACTAAAAGGCATGAGTTATTCTTGTCTGTTTTTAATAGGAACAGTACACAGCACTGCAGAATACATACACAAAAACCTCTAGAAGGCCATCGCAATTGTCCTTGTCGCTCTTGAATTTAGTATGTTATTTAGCAAAATTCAGTGTTCTAAGTGTAAAAATAACATCAACCAAAATAGATCTGCATCAGTAAACCAATGTATTTAAAATGTCATATTCTGCTTTTTTATTTCTTTAAATGTTAGTTGCGAGTGGAAAAGATTAAATTATACAGATATCGCTGTGGAAAAACCTGTATGTGGCTCAGAGCCTGTAAAGACTGGGTTAAAAAAAAAAACTACATAACAATTAGTATTAACATGTACTAAGCGCAATTCTGTAGGCACCGATCAAAAATAGATTTAGAATAAAGATTAAATGGACCACCACATTCTAGTTTATTGTGAGTGCCATGTCATGTTGGTGTTCTTCTTCCAGACATACCATAACTTCCATAAAACATACTTTTTCCATAAATAAAGTAGAACCATACACATAGAACAGTCATAAATTAAAAAAAACATGCCCAGCAGTAATACAAATTTAAAAGGAGAACATTACGAGCCTGACACAATAAATTATGCCTCTCCATAAGGGTAGGGGCAGAATATATACTCCATTAAATCTGGAGACTAGTGCAAATTGGATATCTTTCTTTTCTTTTCAATTTCTTTTTATTGTATTTAATAATAATCCAGCAATAAAAATTAATAAATTGACTTGACAGTTTAAAAGCACATTAAATAAAATAATTAATAAATAAATAGAAATATTTTCGCCAACACAAGTTAAAAACTAGTAAAATCTAGTAGAAAGTAATAAAAACAAAAGCTACCATGTGGCCATAGAATGTAATTATATGTCTATGTCTGACAAAAATTTAAAAGAAAAATATTGTTTTTATGTGAATGGAACAGTTTTAATTCAAACTTCACCGATGATAGATTTTCGTAATTTAAATTCTTTATCCATAAAGTTGTAAATTTAAAAAAAATAGCTTTTTGTCCCTTCTAAAGTTCCTAATTAGATAGACCATTTAGACTCAAATCGTTTCCTTATCGAATGATCTCCTACTTTATATCTAACTGCATCCGGTAAACAAAGATTGTAAACGTACTGAAGAACAATTCCCAATACAGGAACTATCTTTAATCCAGTTTAAAAAAATTTCTTCCGTACAGCTGTCACAACCAAAAAACAAAAATGAGTCATTTTGACAGAAATATTAGAAAGTGAATCTTTATCCAATTCTTGAAGATGGTCTATAAGATCAAGAAGAGCAAATTGTGGGACAAGTTTAATTTTAAAGTTAGTTACTGTCCTGGATGCTATCCCAAAATGTATTGATAAGAGGACATGACCAGATATAGTGGAAAATGCAATTTGGGCAATAAGAGTATCTATCTAAAATTAGAAGATTCACAAAACATTGTATTATAACCCAAATGCAAGAATCTAAATTGTTGGTCCCTCCAAGATTTGGGATATATGTTTTCTTATAATTTTGCAGTATTTTTAGAAGAGATCTTAATACTCAGGAATTAAGGCATATTGGTATCTTGAATATCAATATCAATATCAAAATGTGCAGATTAGGATTATAGGATAGTTAATGAGGCGTTCTGCACCCCAGGGTCGGACTGGGCTGGCGGGACAGTGGGAAAATAATTAAATTACCAGGACTCAGGACTTAGTGGAAGGGGGCCAAGCCCTGCGTGTTTATTGCTAGAAAAACCCGGTGGGCCCCCTGCCCCCATGGACCCCTGGCATCCCAGACCTGCTCCTTGATTGGCTGGTCCATAAAAAATATCGAAATGCAGGCCAGCATGGTGGCATTTGCGCATGTGCGGCATTGGCATTCACAAATGCTCACTGCGGTGGTGGCCCCGGAGGTTGGAACCGTGTGGGCCCCGATCGTCCAGTCCGAACCCTGTTGCCACCAACATTCTCAGACCAAAGTCTGTGTAAGAAACCATACTGTTGAGTAAAGTCACAATTTGTAGTGTCATTGATCACAGCTAAAAACTATTCTTTAAAACCTCAAATAAGAATTAAATTGTGAAAAGTTTCCAAAAGAAACTTGGCAAGTAGCAGTGCAAATAGACTGTACTTCCCCCCTCAAAATAATCTTCACCAGCAACACTTCCTGAAACCTAGCCACTGTTCCCTCCCTCCAATGATCTCTCCCTCCTGTGATCCCTCCCCCTCTATCTCTACTGCTTTTGCAATGTGCCTGGAGAGAGGAGAATTGTTTAAAGCTATAGAGAAAGCAGACCCATTGTTCTCCAGGACCCTCTTCCTCTATAGTTACGCCACTGTTAGCAAGTAAAAGCTGGTGAGGTTCAATAGAAGTCAATGGGTAATGTCTCTAACTACTCTACAGTAGAACCCCCATTTTACATCCCCTGATTTTAAGTTTTCCCTCATTTTACATTGTTGTTTTGTGGTCCCACCTATATATTATGCATAACAGATTTCCCTGATTTTAAGTTTTCCCTCATTTTACACCATTTATTTCTTGTCCCCTGAAAAACGTAAAATGGGGGTTCTACTGTATTTATTTTCCCAGTTCTAAAACATTTACTTTTTTTAGCCTTATTAGAAATTAATGGAACAAATCAATTTTCAGTGCAACTTATTTCTGAGGAAAAAACACATGCAGGAATATACTGTAGCATTTTTCTTAAATACGCAAGCATTTGAGAAAAAATTTGCATGGGGTTTTTAAAGTTATTTTTTGGCCCTTGTGCTTTTTTTTCTGAACCTAAAAAATTTGTAAATTGGCCTCCAAGTGTAATAGTACATAATTGTATTTATTTATTCAACCCACAATGCTGTGGATAAAAGAATGTAGGGTGCACAGCTTTAGGATATATATTCTATTTATCAATTACCCTTCACAAGGGTCCAGACATTGATCTGTCATGTATGGCTCTAAAGACCCAACATTTCTTGAACTACTTTTCAAGACAAGGTTTTATAGACTGTAAAATGTCTAACTGTAATATAGACAAAGTTATGATCCAAGGCTTGCAAAAACATCTCAATGTACAGCTTAGTCAGCTCTGCACAGTACAACACAAGAAGGTCTTTGCTATTCATGTTATAGTCATATCCATTAATAAAAACAAATGCCTTTCAGTATAGCGTTCCATGACAAATGCAGATTTTTCTGTTTATCCTGATAAGTGTATTCATTACCTTATGGTCTTTACTAAATGTCATGCACATTCACACCATTAAAAAACATTATTTCTATAACCTCAGCAAGAGTTCAGTCCACTACATTGGATCCTGAAAGAACCTTTCCTGAAACCACTTAATATTGGATTGGTGAAGATGAAATATTCCTTCTAAGTTTAGCAAGAAGCACAGTTTTAGAGAAGCAGTTACACCTCCACCTCTTAAAATCACCCAGTACTTAATGTGTGGTTGCCTTTATGTGAATTGACATAAAATATATATAATATATAAAAATATATATATTAAATGCACATATTAAAGTGCCTTAACGTCTCATTTGTCACATGATGCTAAAGCTTATATACTAGTGTACTGGACAGTCAAGCATCACCTAGCACACAGTAACCAGAGATCTCCTTTATGCTGCTGGGGTGAAGCAGACTCAATCCAATGTGATCTATTAGGAATTTAGTATTTTTCGATAGGGTTGTAAACCCAAATATAACATTTTGTAAGTTCTTAAAATGACTGTGAGTCCTAATGTAATTATTTTTAAAGCTGATAATCTGGATGTAAGCTTTTTGGAATTAAATGGCTTAAAGCTGAACTCACTGCCTTCCTGTTGGGCAAGCATTACCCTTTTTGCAGTTTATAAGAGTCATTATAAGCTCAAAAGTTAAGCAAAGGTAACAGCTATTTATGCACCAAGGTGTTGTCAGATATGTGAGAAATAGAAAGCATAACTTGCATAGATCATACATCCTACATAGGTACATTTACATTTTACAAGGTCTCATTTACAAAGCCAGGGGCAACATGCAAATGCACATTTTTCAGCATTTTGCATATTTTACTGATGGTTTGTGGCTTACAGCTATTAGCACTTCTAAAGCTGGTCATAGACCTAAAGATTTTTGAAAGATCCAATGGTTATCGCAAGACCATGATCGTCTCAAAACGATTGTTTAAATGTCCGATGTGTCCAACAACTAAAAAGACCATTTCAGGCGATATTGCCAGCAAAACTGAAGGGTCGCTGCCTGCTTGGCCCTGGAAACATAGGTAGATTGCATAGGGGTTGATAAAGATTTTCTAACCTGGCTGATCAAGCTTCAGACAGATGTCAGACGAAAAATCATAAAGCTGGCCATAGACGCAACGACTTGGTCGTACGAATCCTCGATTCGTACGACTATCGTACGACTTTCGGATCGTGTGTGGAGTGCTCCGACATTTGTCGTGCCATGCCGATCGGTCGTTTGGTCGATCGGCCAGGTTAGAAAATTTTTGTCGGCTGGCGATAATATCTTTGCGTCTATTGCAGATCGTACGATTTTCAGTGGGAGACCGTCACTAGGTTTTTAATCGTACAACTTTCGTACGATCCTTGTCAGGGGCAGAACGTCAGCTGTCTGTGCTTTTTACTACTTATAGTTGATCTGAAGGTTAGTGACAGGTCGGGAGATGCAAAGATCCGATCGTGGAATCATCTTACGATCGGATCTTTGCGTCTATGGCCAGCTTAAGATGTGAGATCGTTGGTATCCCACTAACAGCATGATAATTTGACAGATTGGTTGGACTTCCCTAAGATCGGTCGATCTGCAGACAAAGATCTTTGCGTCTATGGGGACCATGAAAGAGTTGCATCTTATTCTGAATACTGTGCTGCCTGAGTTCAGTAGAGCTGCAGATAGGGGTGGCATATGGTGGGTGGCATTTGGCTATCTCCTGGAATGCCTCCTAGTTTTCCTATTATTGAAAAGAATTGCAAGAAATCTATTTGCAAAGCTAAATGTCAATGGGGCCATTGGGTGCAATTTTGGCAATTGTGCTTTAATGGATTAGTAAAACATCCCCAGGTCCAGATTTGTGGTGAGGCCACAAAGGCCTGGGCCGAGGGCAGCAAATATTTAGGGGCAGCATGCCGCCTAGCCGCTCTGTGGGGAGCACTGAGGACGCGCTGCTCCCCAGTGCTCCAGTGTTTATGTGCAATTGTGGTAGTGACCTTTATTTATTTGCCTTTTTCTTCTGAGTTGTGACAGACAAAATTAAACTTAGTACTGATATCATGGCTGCACTCCAGTTAGACAGGGTCAGACTAGCCCAGACACTGGGAAAAAAACTGGTGGGCCCCAACCCTCATGGGCCCCTGCTGGGCCAGACCCCCCTCTCCCAATTCTGATTCAATCAAAAAAAGTTTGGCGCTGCATGCATTTGGCACTTCAGAACATGGGGACGGGACCCCCCAATCTGACCCTGCAGATAGATGATTACCTAGATCTTCATAACTTGCCTGTGTTCAGCAGTGCTGTATTCATGAGTTCATCAAGTTGTGGCTCTGCAAAGTACAAAGTGCAGGTATGCGCTTTGTGAATAACCTTGATTACAAGAAGGGGCACACAATGTTGCCTCTGTGTCTTGGAGAACTTAACTGAGGCCCCATGCCTCTGTTGCTTACAGAAGAATATTGACTACCATTGCCTTTTAGATGTTGAGCTTAATCTGAAGTTTAAAACCAAATGATTCCATTCACACTGATCAACCTTAGAACAGTCAGTAATCCCTATTTAAATTCTTCATTTTATGTCTGCAGTCAGAAAAGTCATGGTTTACTTTTGAAGCCATCAGCTGGGATTTGTACTGCATATACCCCCTCCATTTGCCAGTGCCATCACATTTTCCTAAAACAAATAGCAGCTTTCACCCTCATTTTCCCTCTGACACATCATTGGTAGTACTGACATTTGCAAACATGACACGTATGCTGTTAAGCTCATTCAATGCAGAATGCAGGTTTACACAAGCACAACATACTTTGATAAAAAATGTTGCTGGGGTTGAACACTGTAATGGTTAAGCTCTCTATGGGAACCAGCAATTCTATCTCTTCATTGGCTGTTAGACTGGAGGGTGTGTTTAGTAATCTGAGCAGAGAAGAACTGAGTATGCTCATGAGCCAACAGCCAAAGAAAATTCCTGAGGGAGGGGGAAAAGTGGGTTAGAGGAGGAGAAGGATTTCTACATGATTAAGGGGATGCTGCAGCTTTACTGTTAACCTTTTAAAAATCAGATTGCCAGTTACTGAAAGATTTCAAAGAGGCTGTTCACTGATTATATGATTACATTTTTGTTGGGGGCAGGCCAGGGTTACATGTTCTTTAAAGTCTTCTGATATTGACTGGGGACAAGTGTTATGTTGTTTTTGGTAGCCGAGGATGAGGAGGGTATAACAATGCTTTATTTGCAGGTTCATGCAGCCATTACATAACAGCAGTAAGTCTTACTTTCACTTTCAATCTGTACAGAAAGTCCTGTGTATGCACAGTGCCACCTGCAGACCATTTGTATAAACACCACATATTCCCCCTATAGTAGGAAAGTATTTGGACAAATATATAAACAGTAACAATTAAACTGTATGTATCTTAAAGCAATATATATATTCTTCACATGACATAGTCCTTGGTCCATGCAGGTAGTTTCCTGATTCTCTCAGTATGCCTTATAGATTCACTTTCTTCTGCCCTATTGCGGTTGGCATTAGGAGTAGGGAAATGTCCTTCATCAAATGGAGCATCTCCAAAGTCATATCTAGCAGGAGCAAGACGACTTGCATTCCATATGCGTCCATCAGACAGTTCATATGTGTATGGTCCTCGCTGGCGTCTCACTTCAAGTGGTGTAGTAAATTTAGATTGTCCTTGTTTCAGTATTCCTGGTTTCTTAATTCTGACTAAAGATCCAGGCTGAAAGTGCACATCTCTTGCTCCACTGTTTCTATCAGTATAAGCCTTGCATTTGGCTTGGTGATGTTTCACAATGTCAGCAGTAGATGATTTTGTAGGAATAGTCTTTGGTGGAAGTTTGACGTCTGCAACATGTAACTTAGTGCGCATCTGTCTGCCATGTAATAATTCAGCTGGAGATGCTTGGGATGTTGCATGGCACGTTGCTCTGTAGCTATGTACTGGTTTTACATCTGGTCTCAACTTAACTTTGTGTACAAAGTTCTTTGCACAGCCCAGTGAAGTGTTGATTTGTGGTGAAATTTTAGACACAGGCTGTGTGGCAGGCACTGGTGCTGTTGTAATGAGACCATCCACTATTTGTAGGTTTAATGCAGCAAAAAGATCCCTTCCAAGTATAGCAGTACCATTTTTCACAATGTAAAAGTCACATTTTGCAGTAGTTGATTTAAATTGTACAGTCACTGGCAAGCAACCAAGCACAGGGATTGGATCCTTTAAATAACTGACTAGTCTCATGGCAGGTGCACCAAGCGTATCTTTTGCAAAGTATTTCAAGAAAATATCCTTTGGTAGTATAGAAACAGCTGAACCTGTATCAAGCATCAGGTTAATGGAGTGCCCCTTGTCAGCAGAAGCAGTACTGACATTGACAGTGCATATAAACTTGTCTGGAATAAATGTACCAGCTTTATCCACACTTAATACTGTAACATTTGTAGTAGTGAGTTCATGAACATCTTTAGTAGAACTACGGCAGACCATAGCAAAGTGACCCGGTTTCAAACATTTGCGACACTGTATAGCTTTTGCTGGACATTTACCATAGTTTGCAAGGTGTTGCGTTGAACCACAGTGAAAGCAGTATTTTTTATTTGTATTCGCTGCACGGTTTTTCAGTGAATCCCTTTCCTTAGCACTGTATTTTTCCTGTACCTGCACATTATTAGGCCACAGTTTTGAATTCACCATCTGTACATTCCCAACAGTTCCCTGACTGAGAGTTTTAGCCTCTGCCACTGCTGTTTCAATTTGGCTAGCAACTGTAATAGCCTTTGCAAGGGTTAAATCTTGCTCTAGGAGCAGTCTCTCTCTAATGCTTAGTGACTTTGTTTTTTCCACTATTTTGGTCTTGGTAGGCTCACCAGGGTTTGGTAGAAAAGGTGCAAGCTGCTGCAGAGGTAGAAAAGACATCCTTGTCGCCATTTGTTGTGTTTGGTAGCCGAGGATGAGGAGGGTATAACACTGCTTTATTTGCAGGTTCATGCAGCCATTACATAACAGCAGTAAGTCTTACTTTCACTTTCAAGCTATACAGAAAGTCCTGTGTATGCACTGTGCCACCTGCAGGCCATTTGTATAAACACCACATGTTAGGCACCCCCCCGCCCCTCCACCAGTGAATTTAATCTCTAACATTAGATGTCAGACTGGTGCTCCTGTCTGCTGAATAGCAGCAAAAGCAATATGTGCTGCAGTGAGTGGAAGAGATGCTAGTTATTTTTGCTGCACAGATAAGATGCAGTTAATTCAGTGCCAGGGCTACATTTAACAACTTTCACCCACTACCTGTCAGAATTGGCCTTAATCCCCACATAGAAGGACACAAATGTCATTGGCAGGCATCCATAAGTCATTGGAAAGAAATTAGCATGGAGTACATAAGTTACCATTTGCTTGCACTCCAGAGTAGCAAAGATTGTAGGATAACTGTACCTTGCTTTTGTTTCTTAAAATGTACATTATTTGAATAAAATGGAGTTTATGGGAGACGGCCTTTCTATAAGTCGGAGCTTTCCTGATAACGGGTTTCTGGATAACGGATCCATACCTGTACAAAGTGAATGTAAATCATTATTTATATATATTTTTTTAAAACTCTGTTTATTGTAAGTGATTGTGTTCTAAAACAATAAGCAATCTGACAGGCTGATTTAAAGGGATGCAAAGTCTAAAATAGAAATAGCTAGAAATGCTGTATTTTATATACTAAACATAAACATGAACTTAGTGAACCAGTGCACATGCTCAGTGTGGTCTGGCTGCTTAGGGATCGTCATAAATTATCAAAACAGCACAAGTCAATAATATCTGCCAGAAGTCGATACAGCAAGACTGATTAATAATAAGAATATACAGACTGCACTGGGTCCTGTGTTGTCATGTAATCTAATGTGGATTTTATAGTTTTTGTATTGTTTAATACAAACTTTCTCCAACTCTGCAGAACCAGTGGCTGCAGCAAAATAATCTTCCAACTAGATTCCCATTTTATCTGTTTAAATCTGGCTCCATAATCTTTGTCCCTGCAGCTGGAGTTGGAAAGTTATGCAAGTTATGCAAAGATAAAAATAAAATCTAATACAAATCTCTACACAGTCGCTGACTGCTCTACAGAGAAACAAACAAACCTGCTTGGGTTCTGCATGGCTGGAAAATAATAATATGATTGTTTCCCTGCAGAGCAGTTAGGAATGTCTGGCAATTCCTAGCCACAGCAGTACTGAAGGGAGAATTTCACTGCATACAGTCAGATTTCTTATAAAAACGGTACAAATTTTTTAATTATTTTTTTTGGAGATAGGTTTCTTCATTAAAGAAAGTAAAAATGGGATTTTATTATTTTGCCTTTACATGTCCTTTAATAACATAGGTGCTAAATTGCGCCAGTGCATCTGGCTGTGCATATAAAGTTCTACTGTATGTTACACCCACAACAGACAAATTAACAGGTGAGAGAGGGGATGTCTACATGCCTTGGACACCTCCCTTATAAATACAGACAGTGCTGTATTCAAGTGGGAAGGGCAGGTCTTTGTTCCATACTTACTATTAACAGGGCAGGATTTACATAGCGGGCGCCCCTAGGCCCACTGTCATTTGTCGCCCTTGTCCCCTACCTTTTATTTGCTCAAATTTTCATCATCGGGGTGGAGTAATGGGAATTGGCACACAGGAAATTTAAATTTCTGAACTAATGTAGGTGTAGTTAGGCAGCATGCCGCCCCCCTAAAATCCTGCTGCCCTAGGCCCGGGCCTAGGTGGCCTCTCCACAAATCCGGGCCTGACTATTAAGGAGTAATAATTGTCAATATTTACACTGCCATTTATATAGTGTGCGTTGCAGTCCTGTCCCTGTCCTCCCAGTATAATCCTCATAGTCCTTTGTTTATCTCTGAAGTTGCAGCATTGCCAAACTGCATGGGGCAGAATTGTTCTCTGCTGTTTAAATGTCTGCTGTAGTGGCAGGAAGGACTGAGCAATGAATGTAATCATTTTTGTTTCTATGGTTATGCACCAAAACAATTGTAATCCCAATAATAGTTTGCCTCTGAAAGTTATTTGAATTTGAATCAGCCATTAAGTTTAAATAAAGATGTGCAAAGTAATTTGGGGGGGGGGAGGAAACACTTCTACAGAAGAGCTGGTTAAACACATGAACAAAAATCACAATCACTTAAAAAGATTACCAGTGAAAATATTTTCTAGTAAAGCAACCATTTCTTATAAAGAGAGGGAATCCGATATTTTGGAACTTCAAGTCTGGTTTGGTCAGAGACTGCTCAACATAGCTTTGACATAGTGAAGCAGTTAATTGTGAACAGTTCAGCACTAGCTTTATTTGATCCTGCACTACCCACAATGGCTACTACAGATGCTTCAGACTATGGCATTGGTGCAGTTCTCACACAAATCCATGCTGATCATTCAGAGAAATCATGTTGCATTTGCATCCAGAACACTTACAGACACAGAGCATAAGTATTCAACTGTTGAAAAAGAAGCTCTAGCATGTGTTTGGGCAACAGAAAAATGGAGAACCTACCTATGGGGTAGAGAATTTACCTTATGCACTGATCATAGCCCTTTAACTACACTACTTACAACAAAGGGACTAGGAAGAGCTGGAATGCGTATAGCTAGATGGTCAGCAAGGCTACTAAATTTCAACTACAAAAGGCAATACAAACCAGGTTTGAAAAATGTTACTGCCGATTGTTTGTCACGTTTACCTTTACCTGCAGTTTCTGACACGCTGGATGAGGACATAGAAATTGTAGCACTGACTGATATATTATCATCTACAGTTACGGCTGCTGATTTTAAGCAA
>CM044433.1:99348702-99391482 GCA_024363595.1 Xenopus borealis
TGAATCCCCTACAACCACAATCTGTTTAAGCCTGACTCTGCTCTCCTCCCCACCACTACTTGAGTGGTCCCTTGCTGTCAGTTCCTCTCTAAGAACTATATCACTATACCAAATTCTTTCTAGGGTAAAATATTTTATTTATTTTATCACCTGTAGTGCTAGCAATAAAGGTCAGCCTTATAGGATAGAACCGTCATCCCTCTGTGGCACCTCCCTGTACTGTTTAGAGTGTAAAACTTTCCAGGAACAGAGGTTATCCTCAAAAGCTATAGGGATGTGCAATAGGTAAATAAGAAACTTTTCTGTTTCCCTTTACCTATGATATGGTTAGTTTCTTAGTTTTAACATGCTACTGGTGTTCCTATATTACTGATGAACTTCGTTTCATCTACCAGTAAGCCAGGGCCACAGCAAATGTGTTGGTAGTTCAGAAGTGTTCCTTGTATTTCTGTGTATTTTATTGGTATTCCCAGGCAGGTTTTCAAATGATATGGCAGGCAGTGTATCTGGGAATTCTACTTCATTTCGCCTATTTAGCTGGATGAAGCACTTCTGTTCAGAAAATGTTGTTCCTTTTGTGCTTTTATCACTTCTGTTAGTTATTTCCTGTTTTGATCTTTATCTCTGCTACTTTTAGCTACTCAACAGAATGTCTAAAATTCTAAACATGACTTAAAATATCTTTCATCTAAAGCTGCATACAAATAATTATCTAAATTGCCCACTTTAGTTTCCTTTTGTTTATAATTAGGACCAAGTCCATTTTAGAAATGATAGTAGACACCCAGTACAGCTGTTATGGTCATGGCAGTGTTTTTTTTGACTATCAAAACCTTAGGAATCTTACATTTTTACTTAAATGTTTTAATTACAAAAGAGCAGTAAAGTGCTCTCTTCCAGCCACTCTTGCCTTCCCATTAACTTGTATGGTTATCACATCACATGGAAGTGTACTAGTTGTGTTAGGCTTTCTCTAGCATGGAGGCTGCATAAAAAGAAGGAATTAGAGTTGAAGTTAATTAAGTTAACCAGGGTCAGGAAAGAGAGAAATCAACAATGGACCAGGCTAAGGGTTAGGACAGGCAGCAATATGTGGCCTGAAAATGACAAAAATAAGCAGCCAAATAACTGGAAGATGCAACAGCAAGAGAAGGCTTCAGCAGGCCTTATAGTCATAGCTGGTTCAACAATGCAAGGCAAAGTATAAATATTGCACCACATATGCTAGTAGCAGCATATTACAAACAAAGCAACATAAAAAGGAATTGTATGATTTTAGGTAGGTAAACCAACATGGACTATCGTATGTTGCTCAGCCACTCCTTCAAATGCCAGCTATAGGGATTATGTTGATACACAACAAAAATAAAGTGTAACAATATGAATAAAATTCAAATAAATTAAAAACATGCACAGCACATGGTTTACAAAGATTCAACTGTTTTATGATGGAAAGCAGTAGTGACTGCAAATACACTGTATGTCATTAGCCCCACCTTGGTCCAGTTACATGCCACTAGTAGGGTTGCCACCTTTTTCTTAAAAAAATTCCTATATATTTATCTTTTTTTACTATTAATAACATTGGGATCAACCATCAAAAATACCAGTCAGGCCGGTAAAATACCGGCCAGGTGGCATCGCTAGCCACCAGACTTACCGATCTCTCGCATTCACTTCAGATAGTCACTAGGGCTATTAAATTACCCTGTCTATATCCAGATTAATGGCAACTGACAAAACATAGGCTTTACGGTTAAAGCAATGCTAGTCCATTGGGCAAGATTTGGACTTTTTAATGCATATTTGTCTAGCCTTCAACATATACACAACATAAACACTATTTTAAATGAGCTGAGACTCTTGCTTTGCCAAACTACACATGACCACCAGAACCTTTCAGTATTATTGTGTCAGGGTTTATTAAATGCAAGGACACATTAAAGTCTGGTGGAAAAGTAGTAGACTGAAAGCATTGCTTAGTTTTAATATATCGCCAATGTCACCTACATGAAAAAAAAAATTCTCGCTTAGTTATCAGTTAACACTCTGGAGTGCTGATACTTGAAGATAAACATTATGAAGCCTAAAACAGGGACAATTTGTCATGTTTTTTTTTCACAATGCAAACTTCTCTGACAAAAGCAGGCGTAAACTTTTACAGCAGATGCAGGAAGTTGTAATTTTGTGCAATTTTGTGCCTGTTATAAAAGGGTTGACACATGTAACAATGACATAACTGTGATGTAACTGGTCAAGGAAGTTGTTATTTTTGTGCCTTGAATCTCATGTAGCAAAATAGATACAACCAGTGGAATTAGTGCAAACAGTTAGTACAGATAAATACAGAGTAGGTGCAAGCACTTTGTGGTCAGTTAGTGAGTACATTCTGCATCCATTTTGTGCTAGTGTTGAGTAAACAGTGTGATGAATGGCAGGTGAAGATCAATTGAAGAAAGAAAACTACATAGTGGCATTGGCAGTTTGCAATTAGGAATACCTCTATCCATCCCGAATAGGAGAATAAGGACAAAGTGAGTTGAAGCAGGCTTTCTAGAACTTGACTTTGTTTCTACCCTTCCCAAAAATCTAGTTTAGTCATTCCTGTTAACTTCTTGTTGAGCATGTGATGTATATTGTTTTTCAGATTTATTACATCACAGAGGTCATCGTTTGTAAAATGTTTTTTTTTTTTACTTAAAAAGCATGGAATCCATTACTTTTGGAGGTATGGCTAAAGAAAAATCTTATATTCTACAGGAGTACTGTGTGCATAGAGGAGTCCTGACCTCCAGCCAAGAATGCTAGAGCCACAAGCAAAAAGGAAAAATGTTCTTAGGTTTATGCTGTGTGCTAGGAAACAAGTTTCCGTATAGTTCACAAACACGAAAAAAAAAACAAGTGAAGAATTCCAAGGAGTTATGTTACGGATCCAAAATTAAGTATACTGTATTTGTAAAATCTCTTTCAAGAATACAGCCCAAGCTACAGTTTTATTAAGCGATTGTTATGAAAAATGTCTCTTTATTATAATTTACGACTATAAAAGCTTGCACCTGTTTTTCATTCTTCATAAATGGCCCTTGGTGTATTTTCTGTTAATAAGCCGTCATCCAATGAGTTAAATACGCTGTTAGAGAGATAGAGATCTACATATATTACCCATCTATACATATGACCGTTGCCAATAGCAACTATTCACAAAAGTAGTATTCATTTAGACTATTTATGCTTGAGTCATGGTACTTATTATGTAGCTCTTAGCTACCTTCTTGGATGTGTTCATCTACAAGCGGCATGATGAAGAAAATACATTTGTGCAAATATTACTTAGTAAACGTGGGGTACCTCATTCATTATTTGCTTTAATATGTCTAAAAAGTTGCAAATGTATTGCATAAACTTGGAACTAAGTTAATTAAGAAAGTAACATTGCATTTCACTAAATAAACATGCATAATGTTCACTTGCTTGTATCTGTAATTGCTTTCTTCTAAATAGAGAAGGGTGCTGACAGGGCAAATTTGAACGAAGGGGGTTGGATGTTCTGGTGCTACATGTATCTGTGTTGAAGATTATAAAACATCAGAGGCCTTCTTATGTACTGCATTATATTGTGCTCTATATGGCTCAGCTATTTTATTATTGTTTATATGATATTATTATAATGTTTATACTGGCATACATATTATATGGTCAGTAAATGCATCTGAGACCATTACAGTGAAGTTATGACTATTAATTATTAGGCCAATTGTCCAAGGCTGTAGTGTTATTTTGTTGAGTGCCATGTCGGTACTGATTAAGTTGTGAAGAGTGAAAAGGCCACCCAGCTAACCACAGGCTTTCAATTGCTGTTTTCAACACAGTCTTATTCTTTATTGTAAGTATTTCTTGACATTTTTAAATACATTCAGATGGAACATAAGAAGCTGCCCCTACTACTGTCTTTGAATTACAAACATCAAAGTATAATTCAGCAGGACTTGAGCAAGTACGTAAGCAAATTCTATATATATATATATACTATGGAAGTGTGAAGTGTTTAACTGGAACTCTTTTTAGTTTTCCTCTACAGGATTATAAAGAATTACTAAACCAGGTTGTTATTGTTCTGCTAGTAAATCCTAACAGGGTTACTGTTTTACCAAGTACCAGGTGGCGGTTGCAGTGCTTTGGAATACTGGTTAGGTGAGTTGAGCTGAAATACTGACCTTCTTCACAGTGTATTTGTTTTAATCGGGCACAAGGAAAATTAAACTGACTAGATATAGGGAACATTTTTTGTGTCTAAGTTTCTGACTGGGGAGTGCGGCAGAACTACTATACTTTTTACTTTGTGTTTTCTGAGTGTGAAAAGGGTTAACTAATGATGGCATTAATCTCTCTGCATATAATGTGAGCTGCTGGGGGCAGGGGCTCACTTATGTGTATTACTTTTTCTGGATTGTCTCATTATATGAACTGTACCAGTGTCTCTGTATTTGCCTTGTAAAGCACTGTGCACACTTGTATAACCTAGATATACAGATGAATACAATACAACATTATTACTTCCTGTGTGATTTATGTCCTGTAACTTTTTAGGAGCTTGATGGTGCCACTTAATCATTCCACATGTATCCAAGCTCATTCAGTTAGGCTTAATTCATTAAGCCATAGTTTAAAAAACAAAACACTACTTAAAAAATTACCTACTACAATGAGCAATCTTTATTGTGCTTTAACTGATGTGTAATTTCAACATAAACCTTGATGGCAGTTTAACTTGGCAGCCAATAGAAGATATGCACAGAAAGCAATGGTTATTTAATCATAGGGAACTTTCTATGTACTCAGTTGGTCATGTTTTCCAAAGGTTGAAGTTACAATTGGGAGTATGGTGAGTACAATAAGTTTAGGCAAATTAACGCTGCATTCACATCTTTTTAATAGGTGATATTTCTCTTTTAGTTACAAAGTTTGTACAAAGCATGCATAAGCTGACATGCTCCGTCAAGGCAGTATCCATGCATCAGTCGTAACTAAGTGAAAAAGAGAGAAAGTGTTATCTTTGGGGGGAGAAAGACCATACCTGCTTTTCTCTTTATTTGGCATGATCCAAAAGACACCATTAAGCAGGGGCTTAAAAGAGAAAACATTGAGGAGAGAGCCACCTCCCCATAATATAAAATAAAATATGACGGTTTCACCCACTGTAAATTACAGCACTTTATTACCCCTCCAAATTGTGTCCGTAAGTTACCCTCCCATTTAGACTGAAAGCCCCACGGGGTAGGGTCCTCCATCCTTTTGTCTCCTCGACACTCCATTATAATTGTATGGGGAAAATACACAAATTAATTTTTACAGACAATTTATGCCAAGGAAAAATGTACCACATTTCTCTCTCACCAATGTACTTACTGTTTTTAGTAAATATGAGATGTGTTGTTAAAATATAACAAATTGAAGTGAACTTTGGAATTAGAAAAAGAGAAAATTTAAACTTTAGTAAATATGTCACATTATGCAGTTTTACAGACTACTTGCTATTATTTTTTACTGACATTGCCAATGATGTAAGGAACGTTTAAACCAACTTTCCATAACAACGCAACCATCTTGGTTTTCTGGAAAAAGTCCTATACTGTGGCACACTTGTTGCAATTCTCCCTGATGTTATTTCTAGGGATGCACCAAATCCACTATTTGGGATTCGGCCGAATCCCTGATTCCTTTGTGAAAGATTCAGCTAAATACAGAACCAAATCCAAATTAGGGGTGGGAAAGCAAAAAGTGGAAAGAATTAGTTTATTTCCTTGTTATGATGAAAATTCACGTGATTTCCCTTCCCGTCCCTAGTTAACATATGTAAATTAGGATTCGGTTCGACCAGGCACAAGGATTTGCCCAAATCCTGCTGAAAAAAAGCCTACTTATTTCATTGTAACTATATGTTTTTGCCTGACATTTTCTGATCCCAAAAGCATTTACTTAATTTAAAAATCTACTTGTTGGAGCCGGATCTCTACACCCAATTATTCTAAAAATGTCACTAATTTTATGACTTTAGGATAAATGTAAATCAGGAATATCCAGTGTTCCAGTTCAGCTAGCAGTTAGTAGGCTGGCTCCACCATGTGCTCCTGTCATAACACTCTCTATTCTTATCTAAAGTGAAGATGGAGGATGCCTGAAGGCAGAACATTGCTGCAATTATATTTATTGAGTTGTGCCACTACATGTTTTGGGCCAACAGCCTTTTCTCAGTGACTTTAGTTTAAAGTTTATCTGATAATCTATGAGGGAAGGTCATCATGAAAAACTGGTTCTTCCACAAGAAAAAAACGGGATTACCGCACATGCTTCCTAGCTTTAGACTAAGCTACAGTATATTCCACGTAATTTAAAAATATTAAGGATGTCACTGAAGTTCATAGTATACTAATGGACTTAATTATCAGAAACTGAATTTGTGAGTTTTTCTCTACTATGAATAAACTCATAATTTAAAATAACTTGAATGTTTGCTTAATTAATAAAAAATCTGAATTGAAAAAACTTGATTGAATACAATTGTGGAAAAACCTTGAATTTGTGAGTTTAGCAGCTCAAAAACTAAAATTTGTTAAATTATATGCTCAAAAAACTCAAATATGTGAATTTGAGTGTGGATTCTATATTTAAAAGTCCTTTTTGTTAAAGGCACATTGTACTTTTATCACTCTGATTCATCATGTTTTTTAGGTGCCACATTTAATGCTTTGGAAGAGAAGACAAAATCTGAAAAGCTCTTATGCTAGCAAACGTTGTCAACCAACTATGCCTGTGAATTCTGGCCTGCAATTCCCTTGGGTTACGGTATTAAAAATACATAGTTGGTCTGTGTTCTTCGTTGTTCAGGACTGTTTATGAAATGCTAAAAGATAGAATGTTCTTAGTGCAGAACTAGGTAACTATATCCAAACATACACATCCTAATGAATGAGTAATTGTTTTACCAAGTCTGCAGAGTAGGAATTTTATTTTTAATGTATTAAATGTGTTAAAATATAAAATATTACAATTACGTCTACATGTACTGTTTTCAGATATGAATATAAAGTGAAAGGAAAGTCTAACACGATGGGGTTTTTTTGTAAGGTTTTGTTTGACATTGACAAGTGCCAAGTCTGTGTGAAGTTGGATAAGGTCAGCTGATAGGAAGTTCTAGGAGAGTACTCATAATAAAAATATCTTTGGACAATGGCATCTGTATCTGCCAAATTTGCTTCATTGTCATTTCTACCAAGTCTCTTTCACCAGTGTCCCTGGCAAACAGTAACATTTTGAAAATCAGACTATTTTTACTTTATTGACGTAACCACTTTTTTCCCTTCTGTGGTAAAAGTAGAAGGTCATTCAGAGGAGCACAGTAATAGCAGTTCCGAATATAAATTAAAGTCCACTGCAGTTATTTCATTATGTGATTTATTTATGTCTTTCATACTGCTACTGATACTGCTAAATATAGTTAAATGCATGCTGTCATCACATAACTGTTTTTATAATTGCATTTCAGATTTAGCACATTTTGTTTCATGTTTGGAGCATTATTTGGCTGATTTAGTATTGACAGAGATCAATGGGCCTTGGACATGGAACAGATCCGCTTCTCTCAGGCTGGCCTCAGCCTTAAGGCATTTTTTGGGTGGAACTACCAGGGCGGCGATCTATATATATATATATATATATATATATATATCTATATATAGTCGGGTGATCCCATTGATAGCTAATAAAAGGGGCAAGTTGTAGGTAAAACTTAGTCCCTCTGTAAAAAGTATAATGAAGTAACAGCATTATTAATGAATCAGAATGAAAAATTAAAGTAGGACTGGCCAGATATGGGATGACTTAGTTGACCAGCTTAAATAAATTGCAATATATGGACAAACAATCCCTGTTTTGTTTAAAGGGTAAGGTGATTTTTAGTAGCTGTATGCACAAGATGTCTCAATGTCTTAAATATATTGATAATGGGTTGAGTGCAGAGGACCTGTGGTATCTGTCTCTGTGTTTATAAATATAGATATATGTGTGTGTATTTAAATATATATATATGTGTGTGTGTATATATATATATATATATATATATATATATATATATATGTAACCCTTTCTTGGCTGTATTAGAACCAAACCAACTAGCATGAGCAGAGCATGGGTTACACGCGACTCTTGTATTCTCAGGTAGGGCTTTCGCTAAGTGGAAACACACGTGTGAGGTAGTTGAACTACACCTCAATACTGCATGTAGTGTAAAATAACAAGTGTTGGGCGCCAGGGGTTCTTTGAAACAAATAGAACAACCTTTATTTACATAGATCATCACAGGGTAATATCCATACTCACGACCAATGGATTATGAACAGCAAATGCATAGCATATATACGGCACTCAGCATAGCCCTCAGGATGTATGTGGATGGGAGTTGTAGTTTCACCAACCAGGTTAGCAATGCCTCGTGTGGTCCGGATCCCACCAGCAGGCCAATATCACCTCAGGGATTCAATTCTCCTCCTATAGTCCCTATATACTGAGGTCCCTTCACTTCAGGCAAGGTAGAGCCTGGGGGAGAGCTACTCCCTACTATCCTCCTTGATGGGGCTTGAGCTGCCCTTTCTCTCTTCCCTCTCTTCCTCACTTCTCCTAGAGAGTGCTATAACAGGCATATCCTGACTCTAACTATTCCTCATTCACGGGGCCCTGTTCCCCGACTTCCACTAAAGGTGTGCTGTCCCTTTAGGGTAGAACGCCTCTGGGGCCCGGTTGGCACCCAGGCTCAATGGAGCACTGCCCCTCTCCTCTGCTGCAGGCCAAAGAGGAAGTGCCCCTCCCTGCAAGTACTTTTATTACAGGCTGCAGGGGTGGGTCACAACCTTTATCCAATAATTGGATACAATATAGCTATCTGGACCTTAGTCCAATAGCAGGTAGCTAATGTAAGGGCAAGGGAAGAAGCCATAAGGGCCATGCTACTTATGGGTCCCTACATATATATATATATACACACACACACATATATATATATATATCTATATATATATATATATATATATATAAATATACATATATTATGCTCAAGAAATAGAAGTTTTCCCTCATTTTACATAGTTTTTTTGTGGTCCCACCTATATATTATGCATAATACATTTCCCTGATTTAATATTTTTCTGAATTTTATAAAAAAATTTATGGTCCCATGAAAAACGTAAAATGGGGTTTCTACATTATACAATTTATCAGGTGACTTTATATATCCAAATTCCCACTGAGTTTCCCATTCTTCTTTATGGAGAGTTGAACATACAGTACATGAGATGGTCCTGTCCATAGGAAAGACAGGACTCTGTTAACGTATGCATGGTGGAACTTAATAAAAAACTACTGCATGGGATTGCCTTCATGACATAGATTACATTGTCTTAGGTTTTATATGGCATGTAAATGAAATACCAATTGGCCATTTATAACACCATTCCTATGCCACAAGGCTAGTTAATAATACTCAAGATAACCATTGTGTAGCTTTATAGAATAGTACACAATGTATCATGATCATGGTTTTTGGATTGCATTGTGAATTAAATTTGTAATTTATTAAATATTAGGTGTGGCAGATGTAGCCATTATTTGTGACAGCATTCCAGAGCAGATTGGGTATGTCTGAAGAAAATAAAGATTGGTTCATGGGAATTAGTGGGATAATCTTCAAAAGAATAGATCTTGCTTGCAAAAGAGCTGCATTATTTTTAGACCTTGTAACGATTCAACTCTCCTTTACGTTTGGACATATTTATCAACGCTAGAGACAAACATCACCAGTGATGTTGCCTATAGCAACCAATCAGATTTTTGCTTTTGTTTTCTAACTTGTAAGTGACTGTTCAAATCGAATTGCTGATTGGTTATTATGGGCAATATTAAGGGCTGGGACAGAAAGGGAGATTCGGGGAGATTCTGTCACCTGGCGATTAATCGCAGGCGACAATCTCCCTAAACTGCCTTCTCCCTGTCTGCCACCTGTTAAAATGAAAAAGCGCCAGCGCTAATGCACACGCAGCTCGGCGATTTCCAGAATCGCCCGAAGTTAACTTCTTCAAAAAGAATACTACTGATGTAAACTTAAAGGGAGACTGTCATAGGAAAATATTTTTTTTTTCGAAATGCATCAGTTAATAGTGCTACTCCAGCAGAATTATGCACTGAAATCCATTTCTAAAAAGAGCAAACAGATTTTTTTTATATCCCATTTTGAAATCTGACATGGGGCTCGACATACTATCAATTTCCCAGCTGCCCCAAGTCATGTGACTTGTGCTCTAATAAACTTCAGTCACTCTTTACTGCTGTACTACAGTAAGTACTGTACTAAGTTGGAGTGATATCATCCCCTCCCTTCCCCCCCCCACCCCCAGCAACAACAGAAAAATGGGAAGGTAACCAGATAAAAGTTCCCTAACAGAAGACAACAGCCGCCTGGTAGATCTAACATCATTCAATAGTAAAAACATATGTCCCACTGAGACTCCTTCAGTTACATTGAGAAGGAAAAATAACAGCCTGCCAGAAAGCAGTTCCATCCTAAAGTGCTGGCACAAGTCACATGACCAGGGGCAGCTGGGAAATTGACAAAATGTCTAGCCCCATGTCAGATTTAAAAATTGAATATAAAATAATTTTCAGTGAAGAATTCTGCTGAAGCAGCACTATTAACTCATGCGTTTTGAAAAAAAACATGTTTTTCCCTGACAGTGTACCTTTAAATAAACCTGGGATTTAATGGAACAGTAACACCAAAAAGGGAAAGTGTTTTAAAGTAACACGCCCTGCGCTATTAAAACAGATCTGTTTGCTTCAGAAACACTACTATAGTTTATAGAAACAAGCTGCTAAGTAGCAATGGCTGAAATTGAAAAACGGCTATATGGCACAGGATAAGTAATGAATAACAGATAACATTATGTTTTATAGAGCTTATCTGCTGTGTCACTGGAGACTTTTCTCCTTTGACAAAGCCTGCTATGTGCAGGTGAAACTCACTTTAGGCGCTATTTAGGTTGGTTAGGCAGGGGGAAGAACCACAACTGATTACCTTTAGGCCAATGCTCTACAACGCTTCACAGTAGAACCAGAAGGGGAGCTCTGTGGGTGAATGGGTGGGCGATCGACGGAGCTTTGTCTGGGGTAGAATTTAGCACAATTTACATTTAATTATTTACATGCCTTACGATATACCACCACTAACTGTCTAATCGCTACCTCACAGCCTATTTAAATGGTTGAATCCATTTTAATTACATTTTTTCCCTGTTCCTAACTCAATTTTAATATTGGACTTATTGGTTTTAAGTAATTTATTATTAAAAGTTACGTTTTAGGAGGTTTTTTATGGGATTCTCGGATCTTCTCTCTTTTATTCGCCTTTTCTCCTTTCATTAGTTGCCCCCATGGCTACACAACAGCTTATTTATATAAACAATAGTAGTGTTTCTGGTTCCAAACACTACAGTTTTACCAGTGCAGGGCAAAACTGCATTATAGTTTTATTACTTTAAAACAATTTAATTTTTTGATGTTACTGATCTTTTAAGCAATACATATAGCTACAGTTCCTTTTGGATGTTTATCTGTGCCATGTACGTTTGGTAAGTAGCCTAGTAAACAGCTGCTATAATCTTGCATAATACTGTAGAATGTTTTTGCTTGTAAATATGTGGTGAAAAGGGCAGATAAGCCCTGATTAAAACTGTTAAAGAGACCTAGTTTGTTTGTTTAAAAAACACAATGTCATAAGCAACTCTACACCAAAACTTTATTGGATATTGAAGTGCTGCAACAGGTCCCCATTGCAAAGACAAAAAAAACTGGAAAGATATATTTGTTGTGGTGTACAGTTCTCACTCCTTACTATTATTTTAAGTGAGAGTAGTGGACAGCCTTTTGTTGTGGCTCCCAGCTACACAAATTTCAGGAAAAAAATCAACCCCCTTTTAAAAAAATGTTTTGGAATCAAAAATGTCAGTGAGTACACTTCTGGATGACATGGTTTACGATGGCTCATTCAGTCCCTGTTACATTACAGTAGGGGGTACATTATCCACTATATAATCTACAGTCTGGTCATTTCCCTATGGGACCAGACTGTAAATTATATCCTTACAAACAGTGCGTTCTGATGTCAGAACAAGCCGTTTATAACAGCTGTCCCCGCCTCCGAATTTGACTGTCTGAATTTGACACTGCACGTCCGAATTTGACCCCGGCACGCCCAAATTGGACGCGGAAGATTTTGACACTGACTCTATGACCCCCCCACCGACATTTCACACAAACTGCCTGCAGCCTTCTGCTTTTATATGGTTACATAACTCCTTGGTGACATAATATCTTTATAAATTACAGTAGTGGGTACATTATCCACTATATATATATATATATATATATATATATATATATATATATATATACACTGTATATGTATATATATATATATATATAAACTGCCATTGTAGACTGCACGCTCTGAGCTTGGTTAATACCTGGGTGCCCATGCAAGTAAAGTACAAACATAATCCAAATGTGATTTAAACAAAAAAGTAAAAAAAAGTAAAAAAAAGAAGTTTATTGATCCAACGTTTCGGTCCCACACAAGGACCTTTGTCAAGGAAACACAGTGCAGTAATCAAATACAACATTTTATACCCAAAGTGAGGCAGGTGATAATAAGACCCACCCACCAAAAAGCCCAAAGTGAGGCATAAGTGATCATGAGACCTGCCCATAAGGTTGACATCATCACAACACACCGTGAGGTTAAAAACACCTGGTTATAGCAAAGGCCAGCACCAATAGCTACAGGCACCCGTGTAGGTATCACCTGGTGGCAAGGGGGCTAAGTCAATACGAAGTTCAATACAGTAGAGGTGGGCGAGCCCCAAAAGGTCATCGGAGTGACACAAAATGCCAATACACGATCCACTGAAGGGTATTACGTGCAGACCCTTATGTGATTGCTCATCGTCCCTGAACAGACGTCTGCCAATACCAGATATAATGGTTCCCAGTCTCGGGATAACCATAAGGTACCTTGTCCTACGAACAACATCAAGAACCTCTTACATGTGTCCTAAACCAGGTGAGTCTTAAAAACAATACAGGCTTGTGGTGTATCAGACATGTAATCTTATTGTGTTAATAATGCTTGTCATAACTGCATAAAGTACAATAACAGGATATACAGTACACATCAGGTTGGTCAAACACGCCGTTTTTACATCTGCCACGGCAGTAAGAAGTCTGTAAGACTATATCAATAAATTCTGAGGTACAGTCATCAGCCTTCTAGCTGAAGCACTCCAGGGGCAGAGATTCGTTTAGACCCCTGGGTGCCAGTGTGTCTAGCTTAAAAATCCATCTTGCCTCCCTTCGCAGCAGTGCATTGTCCCTATCCCCACCCCTACTCAGAGGTGGTTGATGGTCAATCGCCATACATTTAAAGGTGGGAAGACCATGGCCCAGAGTTAGGAAATGTCTGGCTACTGGTTGGTTGGCTTTGCCCTCCTTTAGGGCTTTGCTAATGGCCGAACGATGGTTGCCGATTCTTTCTCTTAAGGAAGTAATAGTCTTGCCGACATAATAAAGACCACATGGACAAATGATGATATAGATCACAAAGGTGGAGGTACAGGTCAGTCTTTGTGCGATTTTCAGACGTTTGCCCGTGTATTCCTCACACAGAGCCGTCGTCAGGATAACCACAAACAGTGAGATTCAGCATTAAATAGTAGTTGTGTCCAATCAATTGTGTGTTACAATCAAAGATTAATACAGAACACCTAAACACATTAGAAACCTTTACATAGGGAGTATCCCCAGCATTATGTGACACACCTTTCCCAACCCTTAAAGGGAATGTCTGCTATCCATAGTGTATTAATGTTGTGACCCATCCGGGGTGAAAATCAGACCATATATACAAAGTGCATGTTAAAAGAGTTACTAAGTGTGTTATCAGTGTAAACCCACTGGAATATATAAAAAATTGGAACATTAAAATGTTAAAAACATTATAGTTAGAAGACTGAATATCAAAATAGCTACATCAAACTCTTGGGCAGTTTATGGCTCACTATAGATTATCACTGACTGGGGTTATATATCATATATTCATGTCATCATGTCATATCAATCACAATAATAAATATTTTCCCACATCACATATTATATGAAGCTAGCCAGAGAGTACATTTCATTAAGCCCTCTAGGGGCCACAGTATCTAGTATACGCATCCACCTTGCTTCACATTGTAGTAATAGTTTAGATCTATCACCACCCTGTTTCAAAGGGGGAACATGGTCAATTAGAATTGCCCGTAGGGTGGGTAATGGATGTTTGTGTCCCAGAAAATGTCTAGCTAGAGGGGTATCCGCTTTACCATTAGCCAGAGAAGCTCGTATCACAGAGCGATGGTTATTCATTCGCATACGGTTGATGGACTATGCCGTGAGTGCTTTCTTGGACTTATATTGACAATTTTTGGCTAGCACCCGGCTATACACTCTGTGAATGGTGAGTGCCATTACAGCTATTGTTATATATATATATATATATATATATATATAAATAATTGTTTATTTATATATATATATATATAATCCTTGAGAAAGGACCCCATGTGGGTCCGAAACGTTGGATGATTATGTGCATTCGATAAATAAAAGCACGTTTGTTTCACCTGAAAGGCAGTGAGTGCTGATCATCTGTACACTATATTCTTCTATCATCGTGCACCACTGGAAAGATTGGAGTATTGAGTGCGAGTACTACTGGACAGCATATATATATATATATATATATATATATATATATATATATATAATTGTTTATAGTGGTGGTCAAACTTCCCCTTATGCTTAGATGTCAGAGAATCCTTATAATATTACTGAAACCCAGATGTTTTCCTGTTGTGTTGGCTGTCTTTGCCATAATAGAATATTTAAAAAAATATACTTAATCAAGCTAGCTATAGAATAGAGAGAAGAATATGTATGTGTTTAAGGTGCCTTGCATGTCTACATATTTACAAAAATGGGCAAGATTGTGTATTTAATGTGTTTTTAGGGAAAAAAATGCACAAAACAATATATGCAAATAAATTGTCGCCACTAATTTTGCCCAGGTCAATTCATCCCCATTACAGGACTTACCCTATAAAAGAGAACAACTTTGCCAAAGTGCAGTAACCCAAAAGAACTCAGATATGATGTGTTGCTTTAAAGTGGACCCGTCACCCAGACACAAAAATCTGTATAATAAAAGTAATTTTCAAATTAAACATGAAATCCAATTTCAAATTTTTGTTAAAGCATTCATAGCTGTTTTAAGCTCATTTAAAAATCTCAGCTGTCAATCAAATATTGTCTGCCACTCCTCTATGCCTTAGGCATAGAGGCGGGGCAGATAATTACTTTCACCTTCCATTCAGCACTTCCTAGATGTCACTGCTCCCCACACATTCCCCCAGTTCTCTTAACCATTTAATTGTGTAGCCAGGACATGGGGATAGACATCGGGTCCCCCATTCTGGTGCACAAACAAGATTCTGAGATGATGCAAGGCTTGCCTTAATAACAGTGTCCACAAAATGGCTCCTGCCTGCTTGCTAGAATTATGAATTCCCAGACTGAAGAAAAGAAGATTCAAATAATTTATATATTGTAATTGATGTTCATTTTGCTTGACTAATGTGATAAAATATGATTGTGAATATTTTTTTGAGGTGGCGGGTCCACTTTAAACAAGTTGAGAGTAAATCCTACCTGCTGGTTGGCTGCAGTTGAAACTTTGCATCTTATATTACTTAACCCCATTAGTGTTATTTAAAAATGTACTTTCTATGCTATATGGAATGTTCTGCAATATTAGCAAACAAAAAAATCCCATGATATGTTTGTATATTCCCTGCATCACAACACTGTTGCAAGTATACAAAAGGATGTTGTAGGGGAGGGGTAATATATTTACTACACATTTTCTTTTGTACTCCTGGCCTTTAAGTGGATACTACTTATTTAGTCATTTAGGGCCCCCTCTAATGATGGGTTTATTATAATCAACTAGTATTTTGTGTATACCCAACCCCAAGGCTTTGGGTTGAAAGGCTAATTATTGTTGTCTTTATTCTTATGTAGTGACAGGATATTAGTGTAGTCATGTTTAAATATCCTGCATAATGTCAGGTGTCAAATATACTAATCATGAATTTCCTCAGACCGTATTTAATGAGATTATCTTGATTTAGTTTGATCAAAGAATTGATACTCAAATATTTTGAATTCCAGTATGCCATGCAATTTCCAAACATTTCTCGAAAGTGCATGTTTCCAAGAAACAAAAAATCATATATTATTATTAATGTACTGTTTTTGGATATCTAATTCTCATATTTAAAATATACAATTCCCTTAGATTTCAATGGTATCTTGGTAGATCTGAGCTGAAGTGAGAGAGAAAACTCAAGGGAATAGGAGGCTGGTTAAGGAATGCTGTGCATGCCGGGCCCCTCCAATGTTTTATTTTTTTGTGGAGGGGCAGCATGCTGTAGTCATGCCACTGCATTGTAGTCTCTACCTAATTTACAACTGCAGCAGCATTGACTCCACAAGGCTCATAGTGATGGGCGAAACGGGCGCGTTTCGCTTTGCTAAAAAATTCGCGAATTTCCAGAGAAATCCGCGAATTGGCGAAAAATTTGCGAAACGTGTCGCGCGTCGTTCGCGTTGCGTCGTTTTCGACGCGTGACTCGTTTTTGGCGGCGAATTTTTGGCCCATCACTACTCATTTATAAAAGTAAGTGTAAGCACTCTCTTTATAGTACAATCTTACCACCTGTTTCTTACCTTCTGCAGGATTTATACCTCATTCCATGACTGCCTCTATCAGCCTTTTGCACTATGGTTGCCGTCTAAAGCATCCCGATATAGTAATTTAGCTGATCCCTCTATCATCCCCATGTGTGATACAGTACCTCTGTGTATTTGTGTCTTCCATACCAGTTGATCCTTATAAGCCATCATTTTCAAGGTCTGTTCAGATACGTCAATGTCATTTTTGGTCATTTTAGGAACTAGAGTGGAACAGTACACCATATTTTCAATTAGATCTACTACTCCTGCTGAAAGGGTGACATTCATTTATTGCTTAAGACATGTTTTAATATAGTGATATTTTAACTACTGGGGTCACAACTTATACTCACTTATAATATTTCTTGGTTTGTTTAGGGCTCCCCTATTACCAACCCCAAGGGCAAAATAACTCGGCATTCTTCAGAACACTTCTACCATCCAGCTTTTGCATTGCAAATGTATACAGCTGTTGCTGTTTTACTTAAATTTTTTCAGGCACACTTTTGCATAGTATTTCTGGGGGAATGTATCACCTAGAGACCAATGAAAA
Organism: Xenopus borealis; assembly: GCA_024363595.1. Classification (NCBI taxonomy): domain Eukaryota; kingdom Metazoa; phylum Chordata; class Amphibia; order Anura; family Pipidae; genus Xenopus; species Xenopus borealis. The sequence goes on from CM044433.1 coordinate 99,366,188, forward strand.
AGAGTTTGTGAGGGTTTGTTGGGGGTGGGATAGTAGAGTATTATTTTAGTACAACAACCACTCCAGTGTAACAATTGCCTTTATAAAATTTATGTGTGGCTCAGAGTGAGACAGACGCAACCTAGCTGAGCTCCGTGACCTTGTGATCTAAAATAGCCTCATATTATATTAGCCTCAACACAGCCTTGAAAAGCACTTGAAAAAGAAATGAAAGGAAACAGCAGGTACTATGTCCCCTTATTTAAGCAAATACCCCAGTATGTCCTCCCAATGTGCACAACAAGATGGTGACAGGCAGAAAGGCCTAATACCGCACTCGCCTACTCCGCAGTCCTCTTCCATTTCAGCTATGACGGGTTCATGAAGCCCAAGCACACAACATGCATCTCCAGTAACAGAAGATATCCTTTTGCAGCATGTGAATACTTTAAAAGACTCCCTAACCCATACAATAACCAACACAGTGGCACAAGTGTTCACTACAGTAAAAGCAGATATCGCTGAACTAGGGGAATACACAGAAAAAGTGGAAAACTCCTTGGATGAGCTGATAGACTCGCCTTGAAGACAATGCCCTGACAGAGGAAAACAGCACACTGCAGGCAGCTCACGCTCAGATAAAACTGTTCTGTGAGGACTTAGAAAACCGTAACCTCAGAAACAACCTGTGCATCAGAGGAATACCAGAAGCAGAACTCAAACAAGCAGAACTCAAAAAATCTGCATAACCTATTTGCTTTCCTAGTACCGGATCATCCCTCTAATCTATGGCATATGGACAGAGCACACAGAGCCCTTGGGGCAGACCACCAGGCTAAATTCCCTGTGAGACAACTTCGGCCAATTTCGAAAAATGAAGCACCGTGTGCAAACTGCCGCAGGCAATTTTCAATTTAGCCAACGCAAGACAGGGGGAAGAGGTTCAGGTTCAGTTGCCCAAAAGAAGAGGCGATTTGTTGCTGGGGTGACTAATCTCCCCAAATATCGTCGTGTGGACCTAGCCTTACTGACCTCATCGAGCATTTGAAACTAAATTGGAGGAATTCTTTAAGTTAAACATAGGACCATACAAGACTTCTCAACTGTGTGGGAAACTCAAAAGGCTTTCATACATGGTGAATTAATATCCCTGGCAAGTCAACTAAAACATGATAAAAACAAAAGCCACACTGAGGGGCCTTCAAAGCTCTCTACACATCTTAGAGCAACAACGATCAAACCGGCCTACCACACAGCTATTAGCTAAAATGACTACTTTGAGAAATAAAATCTAAGACATACAAACACAAGATGCAGAGAAAACAATGCAGTGGACTAAATAAAGATACTATGAATATAGCAACAGAGCACACACTATGTTAGCTAATAGATTAAGGGCTAGTCCAGACGGGGAGATTCGGGGGCGATCCAAATTGCCTGGCAATTTGGAGCGATTTTTAAAATCGCGCCGCTGCGTGTGAACACGCGCCGGGGCTTTTAACCCTCGCCAGTGACTACCTATTCGGGGAGATTCAGGGGCGATCCGTCGCGGCGAAAAGTCACCAGGCGACGGATCGCCCCCGAATCTCCCCGTCTGGACTTAGCCTTAGAGACCATAGGACACTGCAGAGATCATTACAGATCAACAAAGGGAATCAAATAGAGTGGAACCCCAATAACATTTTAGAATGTTTCAAGAAATACTATGAAAAATTATATAACTTACCCCCCCCTACTCAACATCAGGAGGCCCTAAAAAACTATTTACAGCAATCAGGAATTCCCACTCTCACCAAACAGGAATTGAGTCTGCTAAATGCTCAGGTAATGACAGAAGAATTAGTGTAAGTTCTAAAAGAACTCCCGGCCAAAAAATCACCAGGACCAGACCGCCTGAGGTATAAATATTATAAATGTTTCTCCAAACAACTACACAGTAGAATGTATGACCTATACAATGGCTATCTACAAGGTAACCCTGTACATAGAGACACACTGAGATCATATATTATAGTAATCCCCAAGGAAGGACGAGACCTCACCAAATGCACTATATACAGGCCAATAACGCTCCTGAATGCAGACCTTAAAATTTTCACCAAATTATTAGTGAATAGGCTAAATGAAATTCTTCCTAGACTATTCCATAAGGACCAAGTGGGCCAGAGACAACACATGTAGGGTAATTGACCTAATGGACATACTAAACGCAGAGAAAAAGAGTGCTCTGGCACTAAGGGGCAGATTTACTAAGGGTTGAATTTCAAAGGAAAAAAAATTAGAAATTGAACCACTGAATTTTTGGGGGGGGGGTTTCGATCAAAAATGGAATCGAGTTTGATTGAATTCTAATCGAACGATTCTAGCGATTTTCCACAAAAGAAACGATTTTTTAAGGAAAATTTTTCAGGAAAGCTTCCAGGAGGTCCCCCATAGCCTATAATTGCAATTTGTAGAAACATGTGGGAGAACGTCATGTCAGCACCGAAGGAGTTGGGTAATAGACTGATACTGGATCGGCCTTCCAAGTCCGCTCTGGCTGCGGCATTAACTTGCAGAGAACACTTGATGTTTGGAGGGTGTCCTCAGGCAGAATCTGGGAAACCAAACTTGTTTTAAATGTTAAATCTTTATTGCTCCATGTTAAAAACAGCATGTGTGCGGGCAGAGGAACCAGCTTTACGCGTTTTGTGACTTCAAAGTGACTTAAAAATGTACCCTCAGCCACTCTGAAGCTGCTGAAGCCAAATTACAACTATAAGTGGAAAACACAGAGCCTAAAATATCTGGGAATACGAATTACCTCAACATATAGCACCCTTTACAAAGCAAACTTTGGAACACTGTGGAAGTCCATGACAAGAGATATACAAAATTGGGAGAGGGTAAACCTATCATGGTTCACCAGGATTACCACATTGAAAATGACAATCTGACCCCGACTATTATACTATTTCGAATAGCTATGCCGAGAACCTGCAGAACTTCCAAAACCTATGTTATAAATATATATGGGGAGGAAAGAGGCAAAGAGTACGTAGGGGTGTATTGCAAATTAACTCCATCCGAGTTCATTACTGTGGTCTAAGCACAATATCAAATTAGGATCCCTAGCCCCTCAGACTTTATCATTCACAAAACAAATATGGTCCAAATGTAAAAATAGATTGGTCCCTGTGGATAGAACTAGATCCTCACCCCCTTCCTCTTCAATGAAGCCTTTCCCCTAGGACTAGAAAAGCAATTTATTCAACTTTGGCAACATACATCTGCACACCAGCTTGTTAACTTATTTGATATGCGAACTAAGAAATTTCTAGATAAACAACAGATGATAGAAGGGCATGAGCTCCCTGAGCTCAAAGTCTATATGTATTTTCAATACATTATGTTAAATCTGTTTGTGGTACCATGAAACTACCTGATTTGACCTTATTTGAACAGCTGTGTACAAAAGTGGGAGAGAGGAAGGGTCACATATTCCAGTTATACAAAGAATTGAACTCCAACGATGCAGAAGATCACCCCCATTTGTGCATGCAATTATGGGATAGGGACTTAAAAACCCACAGCACAATTGACCAGTGGAAACGGCTCTGGGTCAATGCCACAAAGACCTCCATATGAACAACCAGTAAAGAAAATATTTTCAAGATACTGTGGTATCATTCCCCAGCCCTTCTACATAAATTTTGTCCAACTATACCACCGAACTGTTGGAAGTGTGGTGCCACATCAGCAACATCCAATACTAGGAGTTGGGAAACGAATACAGAAGGTACTGAACTGTATATTTACAACAGCGAGGTTCTTAATTGCAGCTAGATGGAAAGACCCTACACCTCATCACTATGGGACCTAATTAATAGAATAGAACATGTGAGACGTATGGCATATTTAACTGCCATATTATGCAACACCTTGTTGGTGACAAAAGAAGACTGGCATATGTGGAACACTTATGCACCGAGCTCCAAATGCCACTATGTACCTTCTCCCTTATGAAAGTGAGGGAATAAGAGGAATACCAACAATGGTGTGTAAAAAGGATCTCCCAAAAACCACTGCACTGAGAGGTATAATTAGTCAACCGCCTCTAAGAGAGTCGAATTGCTTAGTACCACACAACTTTCTTTTTTGTTTTCTCACGTTTGGTTGCCCCTTTTATCTAGCCTAGGTTCACTGCGAATATATTCGACACAGGCCCATGTAAACAATGAAGGACTCTATTGAACTTTTTCATGTACCGACTTATTTGTTTTTCATTATGCAAACTTAAATAAAATAAATGGTGAAAAAAAAATCTAAAAACAGATCTGTGCTTTATTGATGATATAGCTCCACATGGAAGATAGCTGGCATGCATAGTATATGGTAAAATAAACATTTCCTTTTATATTGGCTGACTTCCACTTTCCACTCTGTGTTCTTTATTTCATTTATGCAATTTAAAAATTCCTATTTACTTCCTTTACAAAATGATATGCAAACATTTGCTTTCTGCAATTATTGTGGATAGATAGAATGCAATGTGACTGCATAGTAATTTTTCTCTTGAATAAGAAGAGCTGTGCCTCACACTTGTAGGTGTTTTGGGCTACAATAATTATGCTACAATTATTACATTTAGCTCAGTATATACCAACAAGTAGGTTAAAAAATGCTTTTGTGCCAGAAATGCAACTTCCTGCATACAATAAAATTGTTCACAGCATAGAGACTGTATGAGTCAGCTTTTTGCAACTTGACTTCTACAGAATATCTGACTTAACCATAATTGTCCCAGTTAGCCTATAGCCTTGGAAGTAGAATGCGCAACCCCTGTGCTCCTTCGTATTTCAGAATGACTCTAGTGTGTAAGTCTGGAGGGTTGGTTGTAGCCCCAAAAATATCATGCTTTGAATAAAAGTATCATTACTAGTAGATCTGCCAAAGGGTGTTTGCTATGTAGCTATCCTGGCTCTGCCACAGTTCAGATTGATGAAGGTCCATGTTAAATGTAATACACGCATGGTGAATACTAACATATACTAAAATGAGAACACATTTGATATTTGATAGTCTATATTTGATTAAAAAGAATTTCATTACATATAACTATGATAAAACTATATACAGATATCACATGGAAGATTTTCTTTAATGTGTATGTTGGTAACTAAATAAGACTCATAAATTATTAAATATATTAAATGAACTGCCTGTAAATTCCAAATGCAGCATTTTACCTTTACGCTTTTATTAACCTGCAAATTATTTTTTATATGCAACAATAATTGCAAATGGCAGGCAGGAAACATTTTTTGAACTATGGCCAACCCTGTTTAAAATTAATTACCACTGCTAGTGAGTGCATGTACATAATTAATTTATTTAAATACAGAAATTCAAGTGCCCAGAGGGTATGTTGAAGAATTATAAGGACTGTTCATCCAAACACTGGGGAAAACACTGTATAAAACATGTTCTGTACATTGATTTAAAGCTGGAACACGCAGGGAGGAAAAGCACTGCTTGGCATTAATGCTTCAAGGAAAGTTGGACTAGGAGACAGGTTTTAATACATTTTTAAATAAGCTTGAAACCATTAAGCCTCTTGGCAAAGCATTTTTATGCAAAAAAGGAGATGTCAGGAAAGTATAAGTTTATGTATAAGTTTATGTCTTAGGAAACCTTTGAAAAATGTTGCAATGTTAAAGCCCTAACTATCACAACCCTATTCCTGAAACACAGTTCAGAAACGGCATTATTATTATAGAAACAATATCTGGATATCACTGATACTTAAAATTTTGGTATGAAGATCGAGCATATGAGAAAACAGCTGTTTTAACAGTTGTCTGAAAAGGAAAAAGATGAACATTTAAAAAATAAATAAATCACATCATTCTAGGTTGTTCACCTTCCAAACACTTTTTTCAGTTTGGTTGTTTTCAGATTGTTTTCCAGAAATAAAGACTTTTTTCTATTACTTTCCATTATTTATTTTTTACTGTTTTTCCAAAATCTAAATTTAAAGTTGAATGTTCGTGTCTGTGGTGTTTGAGTCTGGCAGCTCAGTAATTCAGGTGCAGATTCTAAACTGTTACAATTTTGCAACATTTGGCTGATACATTTCTCAGCAGCAGTATTAGCAACTTTTGTATCAGTTCTAACAGCTGCCTGTAATAAAGTACAGGGATTCCTGCTCAGCAGAGACAAAGATAAGAAATGTATCCATAAAATGTATCAATTAAGAACAGTTTTGGGGGTTCAGCGACCCCCCTTCCCAGAGCTGCTTTAGAAGGTAAAAAAATTACACGTTACATTTCAATATTAGGAAAAATGGTCACAAAGCAGAAAGTGGTTGGGAAAAAGCCATGATTTCTGGTGATCTATCTGAAACCAACTATTTGTTTGAAGGTGAACAACCATTTTAAAGAACGAGTTTGAGGCAGATTCACAAAGCCGCATACTGGCGGGGGAGGATCGATCCTTTATACTGAAACCAAGGTTCTACTGACACTGATTACAAATAATGCTACTATGCAGAGAGACTCCTTATACTATGATAAAAAAAAGGTAAATATGTTAGGGTCCGCCATGTGGGGTTTACCTTGACGTGGTATGGCGGCTTTTCAACTTTATGATCATAACTTTGTAACTAAAAACCCCTGTTTTGCAAACTTACTTTGGAGACAGGGGCACAGGGAATGTGCATTAAAACTAGCACTTCCATTATACTTAATACACTATAACTTTGCCTTTAGAGTGCTTCCACATACCCCCTATTTTGTACAGATTCACAAAGGATCATTATTTTTTCCCCAGTGATAATGATGGGTAATGATAGAGGAAAATAGCAGTCAGTTTATGATTAACACATTTTTTTTTTAAATCAACCCCAATTAATAAAGTCCCCCAATAGACTTGCAAAAATAGAATTCTGCACATAGGGCACAATAGAATTAGACTGCATTACAGTCAGTGTGGGAAACAGGGAAATGATCTGACAAATTAACAAAATCATTACAATGTTGATAAGAAATCTGTCAAAATATCACAGAAAAGGGTTAATAAATATAATGCAAAACTGTTTGGAAAATGTCAGAAAAATGTTAGGTATCTCCATTGGAACTTTGATAAACATCTCTCTCTGTTTGGAAAAAGGACCTTTTCTGTTTTATATCACTTTTTACATCTTTTATATCTTTATCCACTGTCATCTTGAGGGTTTTCTTTTTAATCCCTTGCACTGTGTGTAGATACAGAGAGTAAATGCACACCATAGAATGACCAATCTTGACCAGGCAATTCCTTATCTATGTGTTCACTCTTTGATATCTAAACAGTCTTCTAAGGGTTGGGGCAGACGGGGAGATTTAGTCGCTTGTCGATTATTCGCCTCTTCTGTGAGGTGACAATCTCCCTGAACTGCATGCTCCCTGCCAGCCAACTGTTTGAATGAAGAAACGCCAGTGCCAATGCACTCCGGCGTTTCAATTGCCTCACGAGGCAACTTCGGGAGATTCCAGAACTCGAAGTGCCGTGAGTGCATTGGCACTGGCATTTCTTGATTCAAGCAGGTCGGCGGGGCAGGGAGCAGGCAGTTCAGGGAGATTGTCACCTCATAGAAGAGTCGATTAATCGCCAGGCGACTAAATCTCCTGCCTGTATGTCACAACCCTAAAAGTCACATGATTTCCAGGCTGTGGAAGAATCTTTGCCATGCAATCTAAAAAATGTATTATAGCTGTGACGTTAACTAACATTATGTGCCAGAAATCAATGTGTTATGTTTCGTTAAGTAAAAATGTTTGTGCAAAAAATTTGTTTTTAAAAGGTATAGTCACTTTTTTCAGCATCAGGAAACTGCATATTTTTGTATCAGACTACAGCTGTATTTTTAAATCATTGTTCAGACCACAGAGGCTGAAGATCTATCATAGCTGCCCATTTGGAGACTTGTGGGCGACATGTGCCCCATGGCACAATTACCAAGGGGCTAGGAGGAAAACAGATCCCAGTAGAGAAGGCTGACATAAACATATAACCTATACAGTATTTGTATGCAACGGGGAAGGGGTCCACAGTAGTTTTAAATTTGTAGATTTTATAAAAACTTGATATATTTAGTAGCATACATCTGGGCATGTACTGGAAATACAAAAAACATTATATTATATACTTTGATAACAACATACTAATTGTACTTTTATAAAGTAAACAGTTTGACATTTATTTCACTTTGTCTAACAACATTAGTAGGATTTTAGTGAAGAACGCCTTGTTTGTTGACAATCAGGTTAATCAAGGTACATTTCTACAGTAATAGTTTCAAGGATAACAATATTCAACACTTTACCTGTCTAACTTGTTTTCAGTTCTGTCTTGATTGCAAGCAAATTTTTGTCTTAGGGCAATGGCAAATGAGGCAGTTCCCAGTTTTCTACTGGCCACTTCATTTCCAGCACAGTGGATAGAATTTACTTATTTACTTAAAGCTTATTCTTTCATTGTACTAAGGCATTGCATGTTATAGAATAAAATATAAACCACTATAAGGGGTAATTTTTTCCTTGAACAGGAAGAATAAGAAGATTAAACCATAACTAGATGATGTGCAGAAATAATCTAAATATAGAGGCAAATTAGATGAATGGAAACAAGATAAACAAAGAGAGGAAGTTGAAAACATGCAGAAAAAACAAATAAACAAACCAAAGAATCCCAAGAAATAGTCAGATTGCCCTTGCAGATAATCATCTTCTAGACTTTTTTAACAAAGCTGGAGAAAACTCAAGGCAAATGAAATAGCATTTTAATAAAATCACTTCATGAAAAAAGGATAGAATATTACATAGAGAACAGTTATATAGATGCCTGTAGTGCCTACACTGCAGCTCATTCTGAGAGAAGTTCTAAAAGGGAATGAGATGTGTTTAATATTATTTCTACCAACAACTAGCAAACTCGGGTAGATTTTTTCAACAGTAATGATCAAGATATAGTCTCTGCTGCACCTAACTTTTTATTATTTATCCTTCAGCTGTAAACATATGCACACAGATAATCATTCAGCACAGTTTGTTAACAATTTAAATCTCCAGAACACAAAAATGTAATGCCATGCCATGTTTCTTTCTCACTGGAATTTTCTTCAAATACCCTATTTAGGATTTAATGATCCACTAAATGGTCACTGCTGGCAGTAAGAAAATACATCATGGCAGAATGTATCAGGTTAGAATCACATTCAGTGAAGGCCATTGTTCTCTACTGTTAAATCCATCCCAAAACAGAAGCACTTGACCAACCACAACCCACCCACAAGCACAAGCAGATTTCATCAAAAGCCAATTAAATGGCTAGTTCGTCTTTTTTTTTTTTTTTTTTAGTATTTTAAAGCGTGCCCTGTTGTTAGCAACTTTTCAGTTGGTCTTCATTTTTTATAATTTTTGGAAGTATTTGTCTTCCTTTTCTGCTTTTTTACAGTTTTCATGTGTGGTCACTTTCCCAGCTATGAAAAAATTATTGGTCTGTGAGTGAATGGGACATTCACTAACTTGTTACAATAATATATTTGTGTACAATATAGATTCCTTTATTTGTTACATACAAAGTTATACAAGTACAACCTGTAGTAAAATGTGCCCTGATCATTCCAAAACTGTTAAATATTGTTAAATAACAATACACTAATGGAAAACTAGTGAAACACAGGGGCAAATATACGAAATTCACGTGAAATGATTGAAGTTTGATCGAATAACGATCGTACAAATTTTTCATAAAATCGGATATTCTAATTTGGCCACTTCGATCATCGAATAGTGAATTATCGAATAGATTGAATGCTCGGATATTCGATACTTCGATGATCGAAGGATTCAAAATTTTAAAATTATTCAACTGCCTACTTCGCCAGATTGAACCTACCGAATTGCAATAGAAGCCTATGGGAAGCCCCCCATAGGCTTCTGAGACTAAGTCCTGCTCGAATACCATTCATACGATCGAATCGTTTGATCATTCGAATCATACGAATTTTCCGGCAGCTAAAAGGAAATTTCACGATATCAAACCCCCTTATAAGCACTCATTTCACTTGTGATAAGACCTGTGTTGTACGCTGCAGCATAGGAGACATTAAAGGGAAACTGTCATGTTAATCGTGCTGCTCTAGTAGACTTCTGCACTGAAATACATTTCTCAAAAGAGCAAGCAGATTTTTTTATATTCCGTTTTGAAATCTGATATGGGCTAGCCATTTTGTCAATTTCCCAGATGCCTCGGTCATGTGACTTGTGCCAGCACATTAGGAGGGAACTGATTTCTGGCAGGTTGTTGTTTTTCCTTCTCAATGTAACTTAGTAGTATGCAGTGGGACATGGGTTTTACTATTGAGTGTTGTTCTTAGATCTACCAGGCAGCTGTTATCTTGTGTTAGGAAGCTGTTATCTGGTTACCTTCTCACCCTTCTGCTGGGTGGTTGAAAGGGAGGGGGTGATATCACTCAAACTTGCAGTACAGCAGTAAAGAGTGATTGAAGTTTATCAGAGCACAAGTCACATGACTTGGGGCAGCTGGGAAATTGACAATATGTCAAGCCCCATGTCAGATTTCAATATGAAATATAAAAAAATCTGTTTGCTATTTGGAGAAATGGATTTCAATGCAGAATTCTTCTGGAACAGCACTATTAACTGATGCATTTTGAAAAAAATTTTTTTTCCCATGACAGGATCCCTTTAAGTTCATTTGCAAACATGGAGCACTCTATGTGTGTTTAGTTTTAAAGTACAGTGGAACCTCAATTTTACATCATGATTTTGCATTGTTGTTTTGTGGTCCCACCTATATACCTTATGCATAATACATTTCCCTGATGTTACATTTTCCTGGATTTTACACCATTGGTCTGGTCTCCTGAAAATGTAAAATGGGGATTATACTGTATGTAATTGAAAGTAAGCCCTGCCACATACAACGTGTGATTCTGATGGAAATATGACTCCACTCTCTCCCGTCATTTTGCATCCTTTATAGCACTCCATACACTATATGAAGCCTCCTTATAAGCACTCATATCACCAGTGATAAGACCTGCGCTTTACACAGCAGTATTCACGGCTCTTTGTACTATGCCATCTACCAATGGTTTCTGAAAAGGAAAATTAGCAAGCATGCTAATAAAACTGAATACTATTCCGGCAAATTTGTTTATGTCTGCACATGACTGAAACATGCCCCAATCCACATCAGCAAGCGCATCTTGTAATAAAGCATCTGATTGGGTAGACCATCACTTTACTTTTCTCATAACTGAAGCTTCCTGACAAACCATTTGTTTATATTCTGGCATATGAAAAAAATAGAATTATAATCTGATCTCCCAAAATATGGTTTTTTATACTCCGAAGTGCACAGCTATTGTAATGTTTCGGGCCAGACGACTTTTGAACAAATAGAACTTTGAAAAGTAAGTATAAGACTAAAAACAAACACAGCCTATATGGAGTGATTAGAAATGTGTACAGGCATAGCTGTGCCATCATAGAAAATATACTACTTGTAGGTTTTGAAAAAACAATAACTCCATACTCAGGTATGAGTGATAAATATCTTGACCTACAGTATGGTGATATAGGCAGGTATAGTAAAGTTCAGTATAGTATAGTAAAGATGAGATCTTCTAGTTGATGGAAATGATCCTTTATCAAGAGAACCCTATGTCCCAGGGTCCTGTTCTTACTGCCTGCAATTGGGCTTTAGACCCAATGATGTTGCTTTCTGCTCCTCACCCCAAATTTTTTAATCTAGCAGTAGGTGCAGAGGTCAGAAAGACCCAGGACCAGGGTATAAGTAAGTAATGCCTTATGCTGTAGCACTCATATCACAGTGAATACTGAAAACCCTAGATGTGCTGACGTATGGTGGTGTCACGGTGTGCGTGCTTGTTGACATCACGGAGCAAATAGCGTCATTAGTGGGGGAGGATAAGGCAATATAAAAGTGTGCAGGAAAAGCTACAGTTCTCGCCTAAAACTTTAACTTGTTAGGAGCTCTCTCCAGTCCTCTTCTTCTTACAAATCTGTGTTTTGCCTTGTGGCCTATCTAATTATTTTTTCTGTTCCCATCCTGTTGGTCTGTGCAGCAACAGTGTGTGGTTGTGAGTCTGCTGCAGGCTGAATTTTTTGTTAAATTGTTTTAATATATTTTTGAAGACTGTGCCTGGGACTGAGTGCTGTCTTGGCTTGTGAGGTGGGAGGAGGGTGCAGTAAAGCCAGGCTGGCAGGCTGTTTTGTAGCCATTTGAAAGTGATCTGGGCATCTGGCAGCTGGGGGTAAAATTGAAAGTGTCTGTGGGGCTGCTGGGGCAGTGTTGTGTTGTTGAACTGTTGCAGGGAGGCAGACTGAACCGAGAAAACAAAAAAAAAACTACGAAAAAAAAAACATTTGGGGGCAAAGTAATTTGTAAAGGGTCTCTGGGAGTGGGACTGTGACTGGCTTGTGAGGGGAAGGAGGGGGCAGGCAGTGTGATCTGCGGGTAAAAATAATTCAAAAGGGTCTGTGTGGGGCAGTGTAACTGTTCAACTGGCTCTACATGAGGGAGGGGGCAGACAGAAATGAGAAAAACCCCCAAAAAACTACAAAAAAAATAACAAAATAAATAAATAAAAATAAATCTACAAAAACAATTATTTGGGGTCTCTGGGAGTGGGACTGTGCAATAATTTAAGAAAAAAAATAGAACAGGAATATGTTCAAACTTTCATAACCTGCCAAATTTTGTAAAATGAACATGGCAATCAGAGGGTGTGGCTGCAAAAATGGCGCTACACGCGACAACTATTTTTCTTCCTCTTTCTATTTCCAAAATATTGGGAGGTATGTGCTAGTAAAACAGTGCTTCTTTTACAACATGATTAATGGTTTCCCTTGTGTTCTTGTCAAGTCTTTGGGGACACGAATAAAAATCATAAAAGGGAAAAAATTGCATTTTGCTATGTAATATTTTTTACTGAACAGTTATTACATTAATTGCCAATTAATTTGTTTATTTATTTACATACTTGTGTACAGTTGCAAGCTACAAAAATATTACAGGCAATTTATGGTTTTTGTGTAAATGTGCATTATGCATGTGTTTGCTTATAAATGTACATTTGTTTGTATACACATTGCTTGTAGGTCTCATTGGCTTGAAGGCATGCACACCTATAGATGTCTATAAGAGTATATGCTTCTGTACATACAGAAGACTTTTTGCCTTCTCTCTTTATAAGACACAAGAGCCATAAATATGCTGTAAATTAAATCCTTCTAAATAGTGCTTAGTGATATCATCAGTTATATTTGGTTCTTAGTGATGTCATTGGTTATATTTGGTGCTTAGTGATGCAGTTCGTGTCTCATGACATACTGAACTTTGTGCATTACAAGATACAATAAACCTTTGTTATAAAATATGAGGATATTAAACGTTTTACAATAAGGGTATATTATTCCTTATACTAGAGTCCTGCAGTGGGTTGGGTACCCGAGGGTTACCCATGAGAGAAGCAGTTACCCTGCGAAAAGAGGGTAGGATTTTAGGTGCGGGTAGAGATGCATGTCTGCGGGTCAGGTTGCGGGTCTCATCTGAATTTATCTTATGTTATATCGTCTAAATTTTTAAAATTTCTAATGATGTCACTTCTGGTTTGTAGCAACATCACGTCCTATTTGATGGTGGTCGGCGGGTTGCAGATAAGGTAGTTGTGGGTTTGGGTAGCGGACCAAAGTGGGTAAATATATGGGTTATGTTCATGTCACAGACTGCAGGTTCAGGGCAAGTCTTAGAAACTGGTTCCGCGCAGGACTCCTTAACTCCTTATACTTTATACATCCTGGCCCTCTGCCTCTGATGGGTGCCCTGTCTGCATCTCTTATTGAACTGCAACTACCAATAGAGTTTTTCTAGTCTTCAGGGTGCTGGGAGTTGTAGTTAACCAAAAACTAGAGGGGGGGGGTGTAATTTAGAAACAGTGGGCAAATGTGCACTTGGGCAGTAACCCATAGAAACTAATCAGTGATTAGCTTTTTTTAAGCCAGCTGCAGGGTGAGCTCTGAAAGAAATCATCTGATTGGCTGCCGTGGGCAGGCCCGGACTGGCAATCTGTGGGTTCTGGCAAATGCCAGAGAGGCTACTGTAATGTGCCATAGATATTCAGTATTTAATGCACTGGTGGGGGCTGTTTGGGCCTCTGTGTGGGCTTATTGGGCCTCTGTGTACCTGAAATGCCAGGGCCTAGTTTGACTGTCAGTCCAGGCCTGGCTGTGGGTTATGCCCAGGTGCAAATGTGCACAGTGTTTATAAATGACACACTTTAGAAAGGGGCAGGGCATATTTCGGGGTGCATGAAAGCAAACAACCTGCTTGGGACTGAGCCACAAGAGCAACACTAACAATGTGCCAGTCGGTTATTCACAACAATGAGCACAGTGTATTTCACAACAAGGTATTGAGTTTCTGACACACACAAAGAGGACAGTAACAGTATCAACTTGTGCACAGGCTTCTCGCTCTCCTTTCACTTTAACGGTGAAAAGGGAAAAGATAAGAGCTGTATGAGTTGAGGTGTGTGAAGCACTACACGGTCAGCAATAGTGATTTTCCATCACAACACAACTGTCACTGTGCCTTATCGCCTCACTGATAGAGTTGCGGTTGATACAGCAGCAATAGGGCAGCTCCTCTCTCTCTCACACACACACACACACACCAGGAACAGCCCAGCAGCACAGAAGAGGAAGTGAAGCTGTAAGAAGGGTGGGAACCAGTTCATATCTATACATGCAGAACAAATAGTTTCTATGTAAATTACCGAGGGTAAAAAAAAAAAAAAAAAAGACTGTAAAATGCTAATTTGGAGGTGAGCGGGCCCAATAGAGAGAGGAGTGTAGGGTTGGAGTGGGCAGGCACCATTTAGAAATCGGGCTGAGCCAATGAGCAGGCAGCAGGTAGCACCCTCTAAAAAGTCCTCCAGTGGGTAAGCGAAGGCATACAGCCGTGCAGTGAGGCACCGTCGCTACTGGTCACCTCAGGCTTGTTAGCTCCAGTGAGCGCTGTACAGGGGAAAGTTTCCAAGCGTTTCTGTTTGGCATGAGCAGCCGGTGGGAGGCGGAGGGGAGGGCTGTGCTAGTCAGTGCGGAGGCGGGGAAGAGCTCACCTTCGTTAGAGGAAGAAAAGGTGCAGTAGCAGCAGCGGCGAGGGAGAAGAACTGTAACAGGAGGAAGGAGCTTGGGGCGGTGCGAGGATCCGCTCAGCTTGGCTAAACTTGCTCCTACGACGCCCCCGCTAACTAGTGACCGGCACACTGAGGGGCCCCGTGTCCCCGCACTACTAGCGGATTTAAGGCGGCAGCAGCAGCAGCACGTGTGATTGGGACCCGATATGGACAGCGCTCACGCCAAGACTGTCAGTGAGGTGCTGCGGCACTTCGAAGTCAATGAGAACTGCGGACTGAGCAGCGAGCAGGTCCGGAGGAGCAGAGAGAAATATGGGCTGAACGGTAAGTGCGCCCTCACCCTCTTATATTTCACTTTAGCTTCGTGGAAGTTGTGCACTGCTGGGGTTGCTGCGCTTGTTCACTTTAGCGGCCACAGATGTTGATGGTCACGCCTTGGCATCCTGAATCCTTTGGTTGCTAATGGTTACTCCACTTCTTCACTTTTGCTGCTACAGAAAGAGAGAGAGAGAGCAATATGACTTGACGATTTGGCAGGTTGTGTGCAAGGATGCAGCCCCCACTCCTGCATTAAATATGTGGCCGCAAAGATTGGAAACTTTTGTTACATTAAAAGAAATTATTTTGAGCAGGCTGCGGCAAAATCTCTGTTTGCTTGGGGCCCTGCTTGACATTTAATATCATGAAGCTTTACACCCCTGATCCCTGGTCAGGTAGCAATGATGAAATCCAAGCACCAGGGCTTGTGACTAATCACTCCCCTTTATATACTAACCCATGAACGTCACAGTTACATTTTTTTTTATTATTTCAGAAACGGTCACTCTGCAACATTCTGACTGGCTTACAGTACAAAAACTTTACTTGCAACTCAATGTAAAGTCGTTATGTAGGCTCAATTGAGAATGGACCATTGTGCTAATAGTTTTATTTAAGAATTTGCAACATGGGCCCTTCCAGCTGTTTTTAAATTGCAACTCCCCCCCCCCCAAAAAAAATTTGGCAGGTGAATAGGGGTGCTGGGAATCAGGCCTGGACTGGCAATCTGTGGGTTCTGGCAAATGCCAGAGGGGCTGCTGTAAGATGCCATAGACAGTCACTAGCTATTGTGCTGCTGGGGGCTGTTTGGGCTTTTGAGGACCTGAAATGCCAGGGCCTATTTAGAACCTCAGTCCAGACCTGCTGGGAATTGTAAAGTATCAGCTAATGGGCTTTTTGGTGGTAAATTAAATATTATCTACCACTGCTACTCCTATAGAGAAGGATCTAGGCAAGCAGCAGAAAACAGGGGGTATTTATATCAGCAATTCTAGTTGGTTACTTCCCTTGCCTTACTGATTTCACATTTGTGGTGACTCCAATTGTACAATAGGACTGTAAAGGAGTGCCTCAACCCAAAAACAGATTGACTCACAGTGCACTTTAATTTTCTTAAGGCTCTTGGAGTTTCAGTTCAGTTTCAGCACCCACTTAACCTCTTATACCTTTATGTCCTTCTTAGTCCAGTAACGGGGACGGTGGCTTTGTACTGCTTAAACACAGTCTGTCACATGCTAAGGTTTCCTGCTCTCCATCTTTTCAGTTACAGTAGAACCTGACAGGAAGTCACATTTGCATCAGTGTTTGAATTGTGGCAATTTACAGATGTCGTAGCAAAGCAACTCAGGCAAAGTCGACCAGACTTTGGGTTTTTGACATTGGCACATTTATTTCTTAAGAGTTGCACAGCAACAAGTGTGCCACGTCTCACTAAATTAGGGGGTGTACTTGCCACATGTTATATTTGGAGAAAACAACTGACTAAGGAAGTGGGAGACTTCTGCAAATTTAATTTTGTAAAGAAATGATTACTTAAATTCACTGTCCTCACATACTGGATGCACTTGTGCATCTCCAAAAGCAATATCAAATAATCGGATCATAGATAACACAAATGTATGCAGAGTAACTTATTTAAAGTGCCATTAAAATATGAATTTGGAATTATGGCAGTCTACCATCCTCTTATTACACCTGCCATTGAAGGGACAGAAAACATATAAAGAAGGAATGCTCATTTTACCCCCATGAAAATTTTGACAGAATTTAAACACACTTTTATAATGGTCTTGCCATTCTATCAATAAATATCTTTTTAAATGTCATTTTCTTGCCAACCCCAGCACTGCCACATAATGGCGGGGAAGAGAAAAAAAATGTTTAGTTATTATATGTTATTTATATACCACCAACATCACTGGAGATTCCAATGTCCCTATCACATTCACACACACACATACCCTGGCTAATTTTATCAGAAGCCAGGAGGAAACCAATGCCATCATGGGTAATGAAGAATGATGACCTTTTGTTTTGTCATTCTTTCATCATCACTCGTTGTAGGTCCAGCAATTTCTACTTAGCTTTGCATGCACCCAAATTTTTAATTTCAGAATTCTGGGACATGGCCAGTAAAGCCTTAGTCTAATTATGGGCTATACTTGCCCAGTTGTGATAGTGCATATACACAATTTAATAGTAATTCAGGGGCAGAAATGTTTCCAATCATATTGGTTTTGTCAATACGAAATAAATGTGTTATACAAATGAATTGTATAAAAAATGCTTAGTCTTTACATGCTTTTTCATAATTTTTTTGTGTTACTTTCTAAAAACTGGCAAACAATAGTGAGTATTTCTGTCTAAAATAAATTGATATTTTAATACGTCTTTATTACTATATTGTACTATATATATATGAATCCATCATTTTTGAGTTTTACCTAAAAAACGTATCCTCCAATGTGCACATTGTACCAAATCCAAAATCTAATTCATTTTCAAACCCCTTAGCAGTTTTAAGATTTGTGTCTGGGCTATATTTAGATGCTGTGATCATTGGCCTGGGAGCCAGCAATCGGATCATAGAGTGGGCCTATGGAGACCAATTGGATGAGGACCGTATCAACACTCTGGGATATTCATACGATAGATATCAAGACCATTTTATCAGTCCTTCTATGACCATGACCTTCTATCATACTATTTTTTTTTTTTAAAGTTATGGTGCAACCTTTGTTGATTTTTTTTTTTCAAAGAAAAGTTATTTTCATTTGCTGGTTGTAATTGGAGAATGTGGCTTATCTAAGCTCCCACAGTATTTGCATTTTGTTTTGTTTATTTGTAATCTGCAGAATGATGATCAATGTACAAGCACTCTGCTTTGCATCTATGCAGCCGATTTCCATATAATCAAAGATATGCTATTTGTTTTAAAATGAAAATCATATTTCCCTTGCAAAGTAGCATTGGCTATACATATACTCCATAGAGCAGACTTTTCCATAACTTATCTGCGTTTAATTATACAATACACCAAAAACCAGTAAAATGTTTTTTTGGCAATGGCAGTTTGACTTGCTGTGGTAGCTTAGTCTATTGTAACCCAACCCCTTTCTTTATTAAATGCACTTCAATCACCTAGATTGTGAGCTATGTGCTGCAGGAATCACCATCCTTTTGTCTCTTAAGAAGGGTGAAAGTAAAAAAATTAGGCGTAGTTTCACCAAAAATGAGGATCTCCAATTTACTAAAGGAGAATACAAGAAGTTTTGGAGAAATAACTTCTCAATTTACGCCAGGAGAAAATTCACCACATATGTTGTGAAAATATACCTGTCGAATTGAGGTGCATTTTGGTGATGCTAGATGAAGATAAAATTCACACTTAATGTGAATGTGCCCCTTAGTTCTCCATATTGAAAGTAGCTGTATTTTTGTCGTTACGCATATTTTTATTGTATAGTTCATTGTCTTTTCAATTAATTTATTATTTTATTGTACAGTTCAGCATTTAGATGCAATGGAATCTTAAAATATTGTCATTTAAAATAAGTGACAAAATGATTGGTGCTTTCACCTTGTAAAAATACTAGTGAATTCCTTTTCCAAGAAAAACACTTGGGAATAAACATTCATCTTTACATGTTTGACCCACTTAAGCAATAAAACTGTTGCTAAAATAACTTGTATATGTAAATTCCATTTTCTTATTCCATTTAATATGGGTGTTTGTTATATACTGTATTCTTATAGATTTAAGACCACATTGTGTTATATAGGTTTTGTAACAACCTTATCTGGATTTATGCAGTCCATTCCAATTCTAGCTACATCATTGGCACAGAACTTTTTGTAGCGCTGGGAAAAAGTTGTAAGTTGTCAAATGTAACCACAGGTTAGCCTTGATAAACAAGTACTATATATGGTGAATTCTTCTTAGGTATGAACAACCTAGCCCCCAGTCATCATTAATTGTCTTGTGTAAGGACTGGAACACCTTGATGTATTGCCTGGCTTCCAGTGTAGAAGTAACCTAGGCTCTTTGACTTTTCATAGGAGCACCCTGGTGCAAGTTAAAGCCAGCAAAGGTTCTTAGTGTAAGCTCAGATGAATTCTGACTTTTTAAAGATAATTAAGGTGGCTATACATTGGCTGTGTATGTGGCCTTCTGGCAGGCCTGTGTGACCAATATGTGGCTGAAAATCAGACAGATGTCCGTTGCACAGGTCATCAGCTCATTGTTGAAGTCATTGCCCCAGTGGCCTTCAATTGCAATTGGTGTGATATGATTGTCTGGCGGAGGGCCAAATGATAGTATCCGTCTGAAATTGCACAACTCAAGGTAGCATAAGATTGGGCAAAAGATCTACTCACTTGGAAACTTCACCAAGTGAGCAGATCTTTAAGTGTATGGCCAGCCTTACTCTACACCCACCCCTAAAATAAGGATTTCAATGATGAAAACCCTCCCGTACTTGAGGATAACTGTGGGTCATGCAGTTCTGGTACAGCCTTTGTACCATCCATATTGAGTCCTTGGGTTTTTGTTTTGTATGACTTTTTGGTGCTTTTGCATCAGGGGGAATTAGCTAAACTTATTTTTGGGGGTCATCTGCCAACTGTATGCACCATAAAACTTTATCAGGAGTAGTTTGTATCTGAGGTAGATCTAAGTTTTTGTCTTGGATTAGAATTGCAGCTAAAACCCCAGGTGAGTAAGCCACACTGAAGCAATGCATTTTTACTTCTGTTATGTCATATTCATTATCTGTGAATGCAATATTGTTTTACTGTTACATATTTAGTTTAGTATTTGCAGAAGGTTTGCTGAAAAAGAGAAATTCTTGAAAACAAACTAGACTATATGTATATGTATATATATATATATACATCCATCCATCCTGACTCATATCTCTGTTGCCCACACCATCCACCTCCAGATCCAACACTGAGATAAAATGTCTGATTCATGGAGGGTTTTGTGCCAGCAATCTTCATATAGTCTTCAGTAGGAAATTTGTTGATAATTGATGTGTGGAAAAAGCTTAAAGGATTGAGGAATATGTCTTGTATAGAAGAGCTAAAGCTCTCTTCCCCCTCCAATTCACGATTAGCTTGTGTAACAGTTGTTATTTAAATGAGTAATGGCACTGAACGAAAATGTAATTGCTGATAGCTTTTGAAAAGCTATGTGTGTGTCTTAAGTGTTTTTCTATATTCCCTTTATTTGACTTGTTAACAGTTTTTAAATTATTAGTGTGGGTAGAAAAAAGGTAAGGTGGTATTATTATCCCTCATGCAGTTCAAAATGCAGTAATTCAGTTTAGGCAGACAAATTACTTTAATTTATAGTTAATACAGTATTTAACACATTTTGTATTTGTATTTCTAAGTCTGCAAAACGTCTATTTTTCAGTGTTACATGGAACAGAGCAGTCCACTGACTTTATATTCTTTTTTTATTTTCATTTCCACAATGTCTAATAATGCATCTGCACTGTTGTGAAATTAGCAATGTCAATCATGTTATTTATTTATGTTGCATGAAAATGCATCTGTCAACAACAATTATGAAGAGGTTTGCGTTAACATTTTCACAGTGTGCAAATAGTCAAACTATGTTACGGAGAGTTTATCTGGATTTTTGATGGGGGCATACTTTTGGTTTGACCTGTCTGGGTGTAATGTCAAAACCTGTTTAGCCACTACCATCATTTTCCATTCAAGATAAAAGTACGATCATTAAAATACCTAAGGTGGAAGGGTGATAGGTCTGGAACCAAAGCTTCTTTTCCTACATATTCCAACTTAAAAAAAAAAAAAACATATCTGTGGTTTCTTCTGCATGGACATCAGTATTAAAGGGGTTGTTCACCTTCCAAACACTTTTTTATTTTCAGTTGTTTTCAAATTGTTACCCAGAAATAAAGACGTTTTTCAATTACTTTCCATTATTTAACTTTTACTGTTTTTCCAAAATCTAAGTTTAAAGTTGAATGTTGGTGTCTCTGGTGTTTGAGTCTGGCAGCTCAGTAATTCAGGTGCAGACTCTAAACTGTTACAATTTTGCAACATTTAATTGATACTTTTCTCAGCAACATCTCTGGAGTATTAGCAACTATTGTATCAATTCTAACAACTGCCTGTAATGAAACCCAGAGATTCTGCTCAGCAGGGACAAAGAGAAGAAATGTATCCATTAAATGTATCAGTTTAGAACAGTTGGGGGATCGGCGACCCCCCCCTCCCAGAGCTGCTTTAGAAGGTGAAAAATGACACTTTACACTTCAATATTAGAAAAACTGTTACAAATAGAAAATAGACAGTAATTGGAAAAAGTCGTTATTTCTGGTGATCTATCTGAAAACAACTAGTTGTTTGAAGGTGAACAACCCCTTTAATTCTTGGCTTTAGCATAGCACTTGGCTCCATAAAACATATAAAAACGAGCTTGTCAAGGCACAGTTACTTCATACAAAAGACAGCTTCCTTTGCTCCCCTCTATTGATAAGTATAAGGCCTGATTGCATTGTGAGAGCTGGCCCACTTCAGGAAGGCCTGAATGGACTGTCGGGGTATAGTGGCTGTCCGCAGGATAGGTTTAGCAATGGTGGAAGCAGGTACTGTGTAACAGACATAACAGGCAAAACTGGTACTGGGAACAAGCAACACAGGATTTGCTCTTTATTAGAGTATAGTCAATACAGACAAGATTTTGGGCACAATGATATTTGCACCTGTGCTGTAGGTTCAGCATCACAAGCAATTGCTTGTAAAGAAATGCTGTATATAATAGAACAGATAAACTGTTTTTATCTTTGTGTGTTTGTTTCCACTAGCGACAAGTAATTTGTTCAGTCAGATGCTAGTGCAGATCTGATGAATTTTCCTTTCAGTGGAGTGATTTCTGTAGCTGCATAAATGTCAGATCTAGCCCTAGGGCCTTGTAAAATAATGCCATTGCCATTTTAAGTGCTAGAGCACTGATGGAGCAGACTTGTTTTCTTTAGTGTTCATGCAGTAAACACTTGCATCCTGGGCAAACCTATGTTTTACACCAGCAGCATGGGTGAATGCAAGGCAGCTTCTCATAGACACAGGTCTGGCATAGCGCAGGCCATTGTACTCGAGATAGAGTACTTTGTAATTACTGCTCCTGCTCTTTTTGGCATAGCATTAAAAGCAAGCTCCAAGCAAGCAAGCTTCCTGTCCTTTCTGCACCCAGAAAAATAGTTTTGCTCGGGTGCAGGCACATGCTGTGGATTTCAGCTCGAGAATGCAAGCTGTTGTGTTTGCCAAAATCTACCATGTGCGCCTCGCACCTGGGCTGACACAATTGTTCCTGGTGCAGGCAAGATAGGAGATTAATGCCAGAGTAGGGTCCATTTCTTTGTCTGCACATTTTAGTAGACCAATTTTCAGTCCCTTCTGGCAATAGCCCAAGGGTTGTGTTATTATTATTAACATGTATTTATAAAACATCAACATATTTGGCAGCATTTTTAACTAAATGAGTGTATACATTAAACATACCAGAAAACCTACAGGAGTGCAAAGGAACTCGGTACTTAACCATGGTAAAGCGGGTTTTGTGACTTCTGCTTAGCAAAAAAAAAAAAAATGTTTTCTGTACCATAATGAATTACATTATTTCAGTGTATGGCTGCTACAAAAACAAGGGTTTGGCTACATAGTAAAAGTAAAGGGATATGGTTCTAAAAACAAAAAGTGTTTTAAGTTTGTTAAGGGCTTTAGTTTTAGTCTCACTTGATCTCTTGTGTCACTGAAAATAAGGATTTTACTTGTGTTAAACCTAAATTGATTATAGTCAAGTCACTGTACTATAGCATAGTCTTTTATAAAGAGCCAATGGAAATAGTTATTGTAATGTTACAATTTATAACATAGCTTTTTACAGTGCTGGATTTTTGCCTACCATGTTGGACAAATGTATTGTTTTATTTAAATAAATGAAATAGCATGCCAGCTACCTGACCTTCCGCTTTTACCACTGTTAACAGCAGGGACTTGGGGGCCATTGCACTTTGTGGTAAAGCCATTTCGGAGAAGCTATAAATGTGTAGCAGAACTGTGTGGCCATGAGTGGGCATATGGAATCGCCCTTATTATAATTCTTGTCAGGAGCCAGAGGTTTAAAATTTGAAGGACATTGTGTTAATATGATCTTTCTCTAAAGCCCTTAATTTGTTGTTGTGTGACCTGAATAAAAAGGTATTTCAAAAACCTATTGTTTATTCCTTTTTACATTAGTGTCATACTAGATTGTGTAGTTTATGTTCACAACATATAAAAATTCTTGGCAGAGGACTAAATTAAGCTTGTGGTTTCTTGCACAAATTATTACTATGTATTCTGAAGATAATACTAAATATAACTAGGAAATGCCATAAAGCACAGGTGACATTTGTTGAACTATAGATAAATGTTATTGATTTTATCTCCATGTTGTGGAGTTTATTTTTGTGGACTGTTTTTTTAATTTCTAAAAAAAATTGAGGATGTTTTTGGTTGATTGCAGCATGGGAATGTTCAAGCTAAAATCAGGTTTGAAACCAAATGAGCAGTTGTTTCATTTTTTAAAGGGGTGGTTCACCTTCAAGTTAACTTTTAGTATATTGGAGAAGGGCCAATTATAAGAAACTTTTCAATTGGTCTTCATTATTTATTTTTCATAGTTTTTTTTAATGATGTGCAATTTTCTTCTGTTTCTTTGCAGCTTTCAAATGGGGGTCACTGACACCATCTATAAACAAATGCTCTGTAAGGCTACAAATGTATTGTTATTGCCACTTTTTATTCTATTCAGTCCCTCTCCTATTCATATTCCAGTCTCTTATTCAAATCAATGCAGGGTTGCTATGGTAATTTGTACCTCAGATGCCAAATTGCTGACACTACAAACTGGAGAGGTGCTGAATAAAAAGCTAAATAACTCAAAAATGAAAACCAAATGCAAATTGTCTCAGAATGTCACTCTCTACATTATACTAAAAGTGAACTCAAAGGGGAACAACCCCTTTTATTTAATTTCCTAATGTTTTTAGATGTCTTTTATATTTGAAAAACCTGACCAACAGTATTAAATTTGCATGAAAGGCTTTCACAAAGCCATACAATTCATTCTCATCTGATTTTCACATTACAAACTGTAAGCTATAAGGGTGGCAAAGGGTACTTAAGCATAGCAAACACAGCCTAGGTCTTATAATGTGTTATTGTGCTGGGGACATACGGTAGCTTCCATGTGACAATGACTGATGTGAATGATGTATAATCTATGTAATGCACTGTATAAATGTGTCAATGTTTTATATATGCCAGGAAAAAAGATAGTTACAGAACACTTAGAGAAGATTAAAAGTTGTGGTCTATTTGTTGTAAGAGCTACTGGTAAAAACAACCACACAGTCTAACTTTGGGTACTGCTTTCATAAAGCCTGAAGTGAGTTCCCACGACAAAGTTATTTTAGTTTCTGTTATGGTGTAGAGCTGTTGTACCACTCATCAGAGCCACAGCCACCCTACTTCTGAAAAGACAGAGTCCCTACTCTGATTGCATTTATTTCCAAACACCCCAGCACAGTTCAATATTTCTGTAGTGCTGGGGAAATCTCACATAGTAAAGGGGAACAGATTATGGACTGATATTACTGTATTACAAGCTGTCCAAACAGTGCTATTATACAGTAACGTAACTAGGTTGGGGCGGGCCCGTTCCAATTTTTTTTTTATGGCTGCAGACGTCTTATGACGGGGGGGGGGG
>CM044433.1:99391606-99421476 GCA_024363595.1 Xenopus borealis
GGGGGGGGGGGGGGGCCCTGCGGGGGTGCGGGCTCTGGTACACTCGCACCCCCTGCTCCCCCGGTAGTTACGCCACTGCTATTATATGATATAAGCCTGCTGCTTGTAAAAAAACAGCACCCCTCTGCATTATAACACAGGAATAAAGATATTTCTATATCTTATGGAATTGCCCCCATATTATACCCTTTTGGGATGAAGTACAGCGGGTACTCACACGAGTAACCTATAGAGATATACCTAAGGACCCATGGTCATTTTTATTAGGGAAACCAATAGAAGAGCTTTTGGGCCCTTCCCAAAAGTTAGTAAATCATATCTTGACCATAGCAATTGCTGAAAATGGAAGACAAATTTAACATCAACTATAGCAGAGGTTCATACACTCCTTATTAGCAATTTCTTTTGGAAGCACTCTATCTTATGTACAAAATAAAACGCCTAAGTTTCAACTTGTATGGCACCCCCACAAGCATCTAGCAAAACCTGCTGATTAATTCTCAATGTGTTTTAGTTTATTTTTACCATCATGTATAACGCTGCAACAACTGGACTCTTGCCTCAACTTTATGTCATCTTTCCAATGTTGTTTTGTATAAAACATTATACACAAACTTTTCATACAAACTTAATAAAGTTCTAAGTTACAAAAAAAATAATATTTCTGTGTAGTTGCCCTAGATCCTTTTTTTTATCAAGACTGAAACATGTTGTATTTGGATGAAGGCTTGACTCATTTGGCTAGCATTCCTCCCAAAACAGCTTTATACATTTGTAAACTGCAATGATTTACTGGAATTCAGATATTTATTTAAGATAAAAGTTTATCTTTCAATGCAGAAACTCTTTGGGGATAATGTAGTATAATTTCTTGGCACTCATTACCCTAATGTACATCTGAGCAGTCCAATTTCCTATGACTGTCAACAACCATCAGCATGCGTTTTCAAATATTGTACAGTTTGGTTCTTAAATAATTAGCAGGTTAGGTTTGAGTCATAACTGAATGTAAATAAATGACTTTCCATTGAATTGCATGAGTGTGGTTTTGCTATTAAGCAAGCATAGGACCCAGGGCCCAACCACAAAATGCTAGACGATCATGTGCTGGAATTCTGTAAATGATATGTCAGAGCTACAAAGCTACATTTAGTAATATACTAGACAGAAATTAGAATGAATTGCCTGGACTGTTTCTACTTTTTAATGTTACTGATTGTATATTTAATTTATGTGTAACATTGAGTATAAGAGGATAATATGCTTCTTGTTAAAGTGAATAAATAGCATTAAAAAAAAGCACACACTATAGTAACTAACAAATAATAGAAGGCACTTCACTTAATTTTGGTGTTAAAATGAATACCTGGTGAGAGCTTCAAGAAAATTCAAACTGGCGAATCCTGAAAGTTACCAAGCAGTTACAATTTTGACACATAATTTAACACTTTATTTACAGTATCAAATTGACACATTTTTCAAAGCACATGAATGTTTCAGTTCATTTGAACATGTTCTACTGAGCAGCCAAATAGCATTCTGTTTAATGTTGTGTTAATGTTCAGTGAATTCCCGATGAAAGCGAATTTGGTGATCAATGATTCGGACAATATATGTAAAGTGATGCAAAACCTACTTATAAGAATCCATAGGAACAAGTCAGCATTACTAATAGAAAATGGGCCCTCAAGCGGACCATCAATACTAAGTGCAGACAACACTACAAAATAGCTTCAAAACCTCAAAAGTGGGGAGTTTGTTGCGGTAGTCATGCTGGTATGAAGGCATCCAGATCTTTAATAGAACAAGTGGTGTTTTTATACTGGAAGGGTCCCACCACACCTAGCACCCTGTGTCCAACATCAACCAGATGGGTTCCTGCAGCTCACTCCCCATCTTCACAGGAGGTATGGCTGAAAGCTTAGGAAGCAATATCTTACATTTATTTGGGGCACACTTTATCTTTTTCCATAGGAACAATTTTCATAGGAATGTAACATTATCACTTTGTAACACTGTGTGCTTTTATGAGGATATATTGGATGTGGTAGATCAGATTCCAAGTTGACGCCAAAGTAGCTCGGTGAGGGGCCATATGATATGTGAGTTGTATTTTGAAATGACTGGCTTAAAATTCCTGTTTTAAATTGTCCTGATTGTGCTATACAGGTGTGAGGCCTGTTATCCAGAATGCTTTGGAGCTGAGGTCTTCTGGATAATGGATCTTTTTGTAATTTGGTTCTTCATACTTTGTCTGTAAAGGCGTTTTAACTGAATTCGAATTTTGGCCCAGGAAGTGCACCGCCGCTTTTTGATTTACAGTCTTTATACTGTCTACTAGAAAATCCTTTAAACACTAAATAAACCCAAAAGGCTAATATTGCTTCCAGTAGTGATTAATTATATGTGAGTTTGGAACAAGGGCAAAGAACAGTTTTATTGTTACAAAGAAAAGGAAAATCATTTTTTTTAAAATCTGGATTATTTGTATAAAATGGAGTCTATAGGAGACAGCCATTCTGGAGCTTTCTGGATAACGGGTTTTGGATAATGGATCCCATACCTGTATATATTTGCAGGCCAAAATAATTCTTCTTTTTTTTTTTTTTTAATAAATGTTAATTGAATATTTAGAGACCATTTATTAAAGAACTGAAGCTTAACAAAAGTAGGCTAGAAATGTACAGTACATACATTTATGTTTTGGGTTTTTGTACCAGCCCAAGGCAACCACAGCCCTTTAGCAGGGAAGATCTGTGGTTCCAAATATGCTGATGTTCATCTTCTTTTCATGCTCTGTGCTGCTGTCACTTACTGAGCTTAGGGACCTACTCACAATATACAGTACACACAGAATAGAAATATCATAATATAAGTCTGATTGATAACTAATACAGATAATTACTATATGATGACTCAGAAACCAGTGGAACTAGCATCAGTATTAAATTATTTGCCCTGTAGCATCAGCTTCTATGACAGACAAACCTCATTTTCTGCTTGATAATTTATGACAACCCCTCAGCTTAGCTTATCAACAGCTTCCAAGATGGCGACCCCCTGTGACAAGTTTGAAGTCTTGCATCATTGCTGCTACTGACAAGCTGAAACTTTAGGCTGATGCACTACTAAGTTAATTATATAAAATATGGCATTTTTCTGCCAAATTCATTTTAAGAGGTTTAGATCTCATTAAAACTTAGAATTTTAGTGGTATTAGAGCGTTTTGAAACCACATTCAAACTCACTTTCTCTAAAACCACAAATGCCATGAAAGTTATTAAAAGTATAAAAAATACAAATGGGAAAAAAAAACGCTGAACAATGTGCTAAAAAAATACAAATATCTCTAAAACCTACAAATTTTTTTACTTGTAACTGTTTTTATACATTGTTTTGTATTAGAGTTTTTTTGCCCTTAATCTTAAGAGTTTTAGAGAATTTTTGAAAAAAAATTTTTTTAGAGAAAAAAAAAAACAAGATTTGTGAAATTAATTGAAATCCGAATCACCCCTTAGGATGTAATGGGATTTGTGAAATTTATTGAAATCCGAATCACCCCTTAGGATGTAATGGGAAAAAGTACCGTTATCCATGTTACCCTATAGCATGGTAGAACTAATATTTACTACTGGTACAAAATTGGTCAGATATTGTTATTGTGGTTTGATTGTATTTTACTGTGCAAAATGGTGCGCATAGCTTTTTCTGTTTTCGCAATCTAAAATGTCAAATGGGCAATCTGTGAATCATTTAGCCACCTCAACATTACTTGCAATCTGTGAATCATTGTTTACTTTACATGTGGTTGGTTGGTCAATGCCCTGTCATGTTTCTAGGGAACATTTACACTGCTAAATATGTATATAGGAACAAATTATTTTTAAGATTTGACATGGTCAACACATGCACCACAAATAATGCAAATGAGGATATGCTATAGCGAGTATTATTATTATTGATAGCATGCTGCCTTAGGCTAGTATGACAAATTTATTTTCTATACTGTTATAATGTATGATGAATCTGTGATTCTAACTCCATTGTATAAAACATTATCCGTATATACCATTTACTCAGATTGTATGCTCCACATAATATTTAATCATATTAAATTAGCCATTTAATGGCTGTTGTTCATTTATCTAGGGCTTGGCCCATCTGTTATTTCCTTCATCCACTTCCTTTTTCATTATATAATTGCTACAGATGCTGTTTACAGATTTGTATTCCACCTCACCACAATTTCCAGTTCAGTGTTAATGTAGTAAATTGCCATTTGTCAAAATCTCATTTTGATACAGTATTCTGGTTTATCATGTAACCACTGTCTGCTTGATTCTGTAAAGGAAAGATCAGTTATTAAAACAGCATATGATGAAAACTGTGCATAGATTTGCTTCCTTAATCAGGCAACTTTCAACTAATGTGAAGAAGATTTACCAGAAGTTAGAGGTGAGGTTAGAGTTCGCCTTGAAAAAGCTCACCCACTTTGTATTAAAGTGGACCCGTCACCCCAAAAAAATATTAAAAATCATATTTTATCACATTAGTCAAGCAAAATGAACATTATTTACACTATATAATTTATTTTAATCTTGTTTTGTTCAGTCTGGGAATTCATAATTATAACAAGCAGGCAGGAGCCATTTTGTAGTCACTATTATTAAGGCAAGCCTTGCATCATCTCAGAATCTTGTTTGTGCAACAGAATGGGGGACCCAATGTCCATCCCCATGTCCTGGCTACACAATTAAATGGTTAAGAGAGCTGGGGGAATGTGTGGGGAGCAGTGGTATCTAGGAAGTGCTGAATGGAAAGTGAAAGTAATTATCTGCCCCACCTCTATGCCTAATCTTAAAACAGCTATGAATGATTTAATAAAAAATTGAAATTGGATATCATGTTTAATCTGAAAAGGACTTTTATTATACAGATTTTTGTGTCTGGGTGACGGGTCGACTTTAATTCCTATGGAATTTTTAGAATTCTATTTATCGGCGGTTTTGAAACAAACTTGATGGTGAGGGTAACATCACCAGACCAACAGTTTACGGGGAAACCAAACTTCATGACGGCTAGCCTCAAAACAATTTAAGCTAAGTTCCCCTGTCCGTTCCTACTTTTTTTTTTAACAAGGATTAATAAAGATTCGACTGCTTTTACTCAAGCTTGGTTTCCCGGCAAATTATTGGTCCGGTGATTTTATCCTCGCCATCAAGTTTGTTTCCGTGGCCAGAACTATTCTAGAGGGTTCAACTGGATAATGGATTACATACATTCCTTGTTCTCTCTGTTAGGGCTGAAACAACATGCATAGTCTTGTGCATATATATCAGCGGTCCCCAAACATTTTTGCCACAGGGACCGCTGTCAATCCCTCATTTTTTTCAAGGGGGGAGGTTTCAACTGCGTGCAGCTCTTAGATTTAGTGCGAAATTCTGACTGAGCTCGGCAGCCCAGTTAAAGTATGTCTGCAGTCTGGTAATGGGCTGCGTCCCATCGATTGGGGACCCCTGGTATATCAAACAGTGAGCTCTAACTTTCACCCACTGATAAATACGCTTCTAAAAATCCCATAAAAATTAATAGAAGCTGGGTACATTTTTTTTTCTGTGGTAAGCTCTAATCTCACATTTTGATAAATCTGCCCCTAAATCATCATAATGTTCCTCACGCATAAAAAAATCCTCTTTCTTGAGCGAGCTGCTTTCTTGGCACACAAAAAAAAAAAATGCATTTGAAACCTACAGGTTACGTGGATCACATGCTGCTTTGAAGGATTGTTGATACCAAAATTTCAGTATTATTTGTCTGCTGCAAAGCTCAGGGAATGGTTTACCTTATGCTGTTGTGATATCAGTCACCTAAGATGCACCTGCCATAGAACTCTCGGTTTCCTTTTTATCCTTCTTTAACAGCTGGTGTTTTCTTCAAATTCTAGTTAGTAATACAAAAAGAGAAACACTTTCTATGTGTCTGCAGCTTTGATTTAACATAATCATCTGAGGGATACATGATTGTGATTTAACTATATCTTACACAGTAATACAGCCCTTGGCATTCTTTATAGCTCTGAAATAATATATAAAGAGAGTTAAAAGACTCACTGCCAGTTGTCTGTTTTAGCTTGGCCATCAAGAGGTCAGAATGAGAAATTTTCAAAAGAAGTGAGCTATGTATTTTTTTAATTCGATCTGATCAGAACTACATGATATGACTGACTGGGCAGTTCCAAGCTGATTATTCTAATCCTATAAGTAACACTTTCCGAACCGCCTTATCTAATAAAAATGTTGCATTTTTGGTGAATTTCGGGTACACTGCTTTTGAACCTTACCAGTTTGTTTACTGTAAAATGTACAGTTTCTGGCATGAGTATTTCTTGGGATTTTCCAAATGTTGTGGTGTTGCAACCTGGACTTAAACTGTGTTTCATTAGGGTTTTCATTATTTTATTATGCACCTCCATTTTTAAATAGTGCCACATGTTATCATCTCATTTTTTACTTCTGCCGTGCTTTTGGTGAAAAACAGTTCTGTTGTATTGGTGATATAATGATAAAAAGGTGGCCCTGATACTCCAGGTTCTTTTTCACCTGCATAGAATACAGTAAACAAAGGCTGCTGCTGTCTGATCTATGTGCTGGCAATTGGTAGAATGCTTACTAGAATTTACCAGTAGATCACATTTGTGTGTAATAAAAGAATACAGTATGTAATTGTAACCAGTATTCCAGTATACCTTTATTGCACATTTTATATTATTTTAAAGTTATTTTTAAATGTAATAACTGGTAAATGCAGTGTTTATGCCTTCTGTTCTCTGGTTTTACCTCTTGAAACAATGTAACAGGAGTTGGATCGCCTTCAGGTCTGTTAATCCTCTGGTTTGCAACATTGTTTCAAGAGCCAATGCGTGGCGATTCTTCAGATTTCTTTTACTAGCATTTATATGTACAATGTACAGTGTATTGGAAAATTAAGAATTACATTTTCTTTCACTATGCAAAACATTTTAGAGTGGAAGACCCATTTAAACAGAGCAGCTCTCCAGTAAGGCATACCCTTGTAAACCATCAAACAGATTGATTTCGAATCCATAGCTAGGCCACACCATCAGTCAGAACCTATTGCTATTGCCACAGTCGGCTTTAAGGAAAGTGCTAATAACTGGAGAGGTGCCAATTTGTTACACCAAGTAGTGACTATAGTTGCAAGCCTTGGACCTTAGCCGCTGAACCTTAACACAGTACTACTGCCATCTTATAATGTTTCCCAGGGATTGCTTGTGGTACACAAGTGTGTGCAGTGCAATATCCTTCCATAAAAGCAAGCTCACAGTATAACGACTGTAAGTTTGTCTATACTGCACATGCAAACAGTCCACAACTGCCTTAAGGATTCCATATGAAACTCTAGAATTTGCAAGAAGATAGTTGTGTGACATCTGAAGAAAAGCACCCTAGGTTAAAGGTTAGTGACTATATGCACTGAAGGCTCTCTAAAAAATTGACACCCCCAGTGAATATGACTTTCCTGGTCATTTAATGGGAAATGAAACCCGCTTCTCAATCCCTTCCCAATCCCTCTCTGCACAACCTGTTACTGTCTTAAGTATCTTTGTATATGGAGTTAAAATGCAGAATTGCGCAGTGTGGTTGACAGGCCAGCTCTCACTTCTTGATATCCTCAGAGCCGGTAATTGCCTGCTGGAGCACGTGCAACTAAAATTAGGTCTGGATCAGACCTGCATTTGTATAGCAGGTACAAAGATAGAGACACTTTTTTGACAGGAAGGGTGATGTCAAAAAGGGGGCTGATGGAAAAAGTCTGTGGTTGTGGGGTGGGTTTTCATTCTTCTTTAAGCATCAGTATTCTGACCTGTATAACCATAGTCTGTGAAAATCAGACAGAATTCTATTTCTTTAAGAATGAATGTAATTCAACACACAAATGAAATCACTCCCTGACATTGATTAACGTGGCCTCGTGTTTTTAAATATTTACATTATTTTTTTTGTTTGTCTAGCTAAGTACTGTGTTTGTGTGTAAGTATTTATTTTCATTTTCCCTCTTTGCAAGGAGGATTCCACTTCAAACACACACCTAGTTTCCACAGGGATGAGTATGTACACAACAGTTCCTTTGTGCAAAGGGTGTCTGCACCAAACCTGATGAAATTATCTTGGCATGCAAAGTTCTCTGCTTCACCTTTTTATTAAATGTAAAGGCATTCTTATATATATATTCCATGATTGCTGCATGTTTTTCGCTTCAGAAACTTAGTATTGTATCACTGTAAGCTGGTTAAATCTTCACTACACACTAAGAAAAAAACATTTGTGGCACAGACTGCTTGAATATTTACAGTTTTGGATTTAAATAGAACTGTACAGGGTCACTGCTAATGACCATGTCTTTTCCTTCCAAATTGGGCGAACAAATGTTGCAACTTTAGGGCAATGCCACATGGGGTGATTCTGAGTCCTCTGTGTGCCATTCCCTAAAGCTGTGTTGATCTGAAAACCTCCAATCTTATGCAATATTTTTTAGCCATCACCGTAGTCATATTCTCCTTTAAATATAGAAAGTTAAAAAAGAGATATTGGCTACTAGAGCTAGAACATAACTAAGGCAGCATACTTAATTGCTTACTAAATACTTCATTCAATACGTGAACTGCTTGCAGTGCCTTATTTATTCGCAACAAATTAAGATTTTTGTTTCCTTTACCACGTACACAACAGCCTGACTGCTAGCGATAACATCCCCAACACACAGTTGTGTGTTTTCAAATACTAACCGATTTTAGGCGTCTCCTTAAGAGACTTAGTGAAAATACTTTTAACGATTTAATCTTTCAAGGGAAAACAAAGCACCCCTTCATATTTTTCCTTCATTTAATAAAGGATATTTTATATGATGCCACAATAGGCCTGAGAAGGCTTTGAATTTTCCACAAGCTTTTGCCAAACCAATTGTTGAAAAAAGGAATAAACAATGACGTTGTCAGAAATTTGCCTTTCCAAAGAAAAAAAAGCTGGGCCAATGAAGAGTGTTTCCTAAAGGGACAGCAGCCAGCAGAGCATGTGTGCGTGTGTATGCAAGCTGTCCTGTGAGCTCAGTATGCAATTCACACTGTTGGAATGTGACTGGGCTGGCTCTGCTGTTAGATATGCTCCAGTCTGGGGAATCCCTTTGTCTACTGTGTCAGGAAACCCCATGCTGCAAGTTTAATTGCTCCCCCTCCCTTTTTCAGCCAAACATGAAAAAAGGGAAACCCAAGCAAGCAAAATTATTTTCCCATGGAACTGAAGATGGCTATGTTTTTTTGTGGTATCATTACCCATAATACTAAATAAATTAAGAGAAGGTTTGCCAAAACTTATTTTAACTTTCTTTGATTTAGACTTCCATTAAATAGAATACACTTTATCATTTTCATGCAGAAAATGAAGTTCATCTGCCAGAAGCTGATACTGCAGGGCAGATGTCACTTCCAGCTTTCAGAAACTATTGGTGGGGGGCAGTTCATCTCCAGGACGAAACCATCAGCAGGGTCGGACTGGTTGGAACTGTCCAACTGGCAGCCCGCAGATGCTTGTTCTCTTGTCCATGGCATATTTCATACTGGGTGCACTTCTTACCCACCCCACCAATCTCCCTCCAGTACTGGAGTGCTGGGTTTATTTAATACTTTAATTCATCTATGCTGCACGTAAGAATCTGTGCTGGATACAAGTGTGGATTTCCCACTATTTGTATATAGTATAGTGTTAAAGTGCAGCAGGGAATACATGGGAGAGAGATGTGTTTGGACGCCATGTGTTTGTTGTGTAGTAGATGCCAAGCAGTGCAAATAGTGTTTACATGTAGAATGGCAAGCGTTTTTAATTTCCCCCCCGGTGCTTATCACTATGTAGGTGGATAAATCCACACAATAATGGAATGCTCATGCGACAATCCTATCGGATCAGGTGCTTAGATCCAGTATTAGATCCAGCCTGCTACAGGTGAAAAATCAATACAAAAGTCCAATATGCTGCACTATATTGGACTTTTGTGTAGGTGGGTAAAATATGTGTCTTTTAGGGATGCACCAAATCCACTATTTTCGACTTTGGCTGAATCCTTGGTGAAAGATTTGGGTGAATTCCAAACCAAAACCTAATTTGCATATTTAAATTAGGGAAAAAGAACTGGATGCACAATGTGCAGTTTAAACAATTTTTTTTAAATTAGATTTGGTTTGGCCAGGCACTTGGATTTGTCCAGGTACTTGGATTTGGCCAAATCGTAATCCCGCTGAAAATCGACAAATCTTAGACAAATGCTGAACCGAATCCTGGATTCTATGCATCCCTAGTGTGTTTCTATGTATGGCATAGTGTGTTTCTATGTATGGCATAACAGGGACATATTTCTTGCTTTCTGTTTACTTCGGTCTTCTTTTTCTCCTTCAACTTAATGTGACACCGGGTGGCTCTGGTGCACCAGTATAATCACAGTAAGGGGCTGATTTACGAAATTCACGTGAAATGATCGAAGTTCGATCAAATTCGATCGAATACCGATCGTACAAATTTTTCGTGAAATCGGAAATGCAAGTTTGGCCTTTTCGATTATCAAATAGATTGAATGATCGGATATTCGATAATTCGATCATTCGACGATTGAAGGAATCAAAATTTTAAAGTTATTCGACTGCCTACTTCGCCAGATTGAACCTACCGAATTGTAATAGAAGCCTATGGGAAGCCCCCCATAGGCTTCTGAGGCTAAGTCCTACTCGAATACCATTCGTATGATCGGAGCGTTCGATCGTTCGAATCGTATGAATTTTTCGGACACTGGAAGGAAATTTCACAATTTTTTTGTGAAATCGAACGATCAGTATCCGAAAGTACAAATTCATCGAGAAATTGTATAGCGGGCAAAATGATAGGCTAAAACATTTTGATAAGCATTCGATGGTCGAATACTTATCGAATTTCGAATTTGGTCGAGCTTATTTTGGGGAATAATAGTAAATTTGCCCCTAAGTCTTGCAGTTCATTTATTATCACTATAGTGGGTATTTCTGTTCCTATGTTAATAAATAATATAATCTATTAATAAAATTAATCTATTTAGTTCATATATATATATATATATAAATAAGGGGGTACCTATTATGCACACATTAAAACTATGTAGTGTGGCTTAGGGTACAACTTGTGTCATGTAACTGTTGGCAGTAGGCAGGCCTTTCCCTACATAAATATCTACAGTAAAGCTTGGGATTAGTCCTTTGGCAGTGTAAATTTGGCAGATAATGCTAGTATGCTTTCCCACACTTACATAGG
The DNA here is from genome assembly GCA_024363595.1 of Xenopus borealis. NCBI lineage: Eukaryota > Metazoa > Chordata > Amphibia > Anura > Pipidae > Xenopus > Xenopus borealis. Next base: position 99,402,955 of record CM044433.1, read on the forward strand.
GCCTGAATAAACATGATGGACTGTTACTATGGGTGTAGCTCAGAAAGTTTGTGTGACTGTCCCGGGTGTGAACATCTTATACTCTCACCTTCTTCTTTAGTTAAACACACAAAGGTAATGTTTTATACGGAGACATTGATCCGTCTATAGGCCTATGAGTAAATAGTCTTGCTGCCTCTTAAAATGGCCTGGCTGCCCTAGGATAATGGAGAGACTAATTACGTAGTATAGTCACATTTCTTTGTATATTTAATTTATTTTGGCACTCCTCCACCTAGCATTTTTTACTACCTGCAACCAACACACTCGCTGACAGTTTCATCTGATCCTGGCATGACTGCAGTTTGCAATACACGTTGACAATAGGGTTGACACCTGTCTGGTTTTGATCCAAAACTGCCTGCCCAGTTTTCTAAATTAGAAAAACCGGACAGGACTAGCTGAGACTGATGCGGCAATCGCCACATCAGCCCTGCCCCATGATGGCGCTAACACACACATCCCACCGCCCCCTGTGATGTTACCACTTGCTTTCCCCACCCTCTGTGATGTCACAGCCCGCCCCCTGCCCAGGAGTACGGAGCTGCAGAAGGTGGCAACCCTAATTGACAACTAGCATAGTTGTCCTAACCATGAATGACTAAGCATCCTCTGCAGTTTAATGCATTATTTTGTTTTAATAGCAAGGCATTTTATAGATTTTATTAGATTGGGAATGCTAAAGTGCGTTTTAAACATGGCAAGAATCGGTTTCATTTATACATATATACCATTTATATCTCCTTTATGGCTTGACAATTTGCATGCCCTGCATCTTTTTAGTATTTTTAATAATAATAAACTGGTAATACTTCAGCTCTACACTGTCATTATTTAATATTTTAGATGTTGTTACTATATAAGAGTAACATTTGTCAAGCATATCTTACAGCCATAATGATATGTCATTTATATATGATTTTGAAATATACACTCTGCACTTATGGAGCTGGATTGTGGCTGTAAAGGTTTTTGAATATATCAAACATTCTTTTTCTTGCTTACCTTTTGCAAAGGTTAGAAAATTGAGCACAATCACAACCGAACACCCCACACATTTTCTGACACAAACTACAAATTATGGCAGTAGGATATCCTTGCTCTCTCTAACTCTCATAGTTAGTATTATGTTTTAACAACACTCTACCACACAGCACTTTTTAAATTAAGGTACTGTATATTTAAGGAACAAGCATTCTCAATTACAAATATATATATCTTATTTCATTTTTAGCTTTGATATACAAATAATAGCACATACATATGATTATAACAATACAAAAGACTTGGATCCTCAAATGTATTACAGTAATGCATCTTTACCTGATATTTACAGTTTGGCATACATTTACGAAAGTGTTTTTTTTTTTTTAAGGCCAGTTTCTGGAATATGAAAAGTTCCCTGTAGTATATATCATCATGAAACTATGAGCAATTTGTGTTTAAAATTATACCAGAGACGAGGGTTGTGTGGCCATGCCAGTCGTTGCTTAGTTTGTGTCAGCATGGACACTTGCTATTTGCCAACATCTGGAATAATGATTGGAATTGTCCAATAAAACTCTCTTATGCTGTAAACCTTAATGTGAACTTGCACTCTTGCTTATTACATTCATTTGCTTTTGGTTCAACAACTCTCTTTTCAGACAGTGTCAACAACTGTCAAGTGACTGTGTTCTGCCAACAATTACTGACATCCCCAACAGTTTAGAAAGTGTTTTCTTGCCATGCCTGCTTGGTTAATATGTCGCTGTGCAGTTGTTGAACCAATATGATAGGAAAGATAGAAAGAGGAGTTTAGGCAATAGTGTTAAAGGGGTAGTTCACCTTCAGATTAACTTTTAGTATGTTCTAGAATGGCTAATTATAAGCAATTTCAATTAACCTTTTTTTTTATAGTTTTTGAACTATTTGCATTCTTTTTCTGACTCTTTCCATCTTTCAAATGGGGGTCATTGACGTCCCTCTAGAAAACAAGTGGTCTATAAGGCTACAGATTTAGTTTATCAGGGTTGGACTGGGCTCTTTTGCGAAAAGGTACACACGGTGGAGTGGGCTTTGTGGGGCTAAATGGCAGGCTTTGTGGCTGGGATTACTGTTTTGGGGGGGGGCCCTTTGCCCCCCAGTCCGACTATACTTTTTATTACACTTCTTTCTATTCAGGTCCTTTCCTGTTCATTTTACAGTCTTGGATCAGTGCATGATTGATAGGATAATTTGGACTCAAGCAACCAGATTGATGAAGCTGCAAATTGGAGAGCTGCTGAATAAAAAAGCAAAATAACTCAAAAACCAGAAATTGTCTCCGAATATAATTCTCTATATAATATTCAAAGTTAATTTAAAACGGAAAACCGTGTTATTGAAGGGAAACACAAAACAAACTGAGTTTTATTGAAGATTCGACTAGAGTTTAGTCGCCCACAATAGTAGGGATGGAGAATTACATTACATTATATGAGAGGTTTTGCCAGTTTAGACAAACAGGTGCCAATAGCAAGTCACTAGCCATATCTGAAGGCACTGAGCTTTGCATATATATATATATATACAGTAGAGTTAAGGCCATACAAATGTTTGCCCCGTAATTGTGGGTCAGTTTTATTTTTTTTTCCGTTCTATTGTTAAAGCTTAGAAAGTTGGACTGATGGTTTAACAGGCAATCTTTTAACAAAAATACATTTATTTATATATATATATATATTTATTTATTTATGGCAGTCCATGTTATAAAGGGCAGCACTGCTGCTGAGGAACTAAAAGAAAGTGTGCAATATTTTCCACACTGTACAGTGGTTTTAATTGTGCAGCTTTATCAGTTTGGTGTGCAGAATAGTAGCTTCCTTCTGTTTTTTCCCTTGGCACCAGGCCTCAGCTCCTGCCATTACATAGGCACGCACTGCATTAATTTATCGGACAGGGAAATGCATAATAGCACAGCACTTTTTTCCCCATAGACCTGCACATGTAGCCTTGTAAAGCTGTTTCCGTAAAGGTGGCCATAGACATTAAGATTTTTAAAAGATTTTTTCTGTTTCGTAGGACCAAGCTTGTCCTGAAACAATCTTTTAAATATACGATTTGTTCATCAACTAAAACTACCATTTTAAGTGATATCCTCTATCGGAAAACTGTGGGTAGCTGCCTGCTTGGCCATGCAAACAGTTGGGCAATGGATACAGTAAACTGTGAAAGAAGAAATGTTTCTAACCTGAATGTTAGCTGCGCAATCATTAGGTATTCCACTAACCTGACGATAATTTGATGGATTTGTCGGATCGAACGAAAATTAGTCGGTAAGGTGAGAAAAATCTTACCGTCTATAGCCACCTTAAGGGCAAGGCCAGATGGGAAGATTCGGGGAGATTTGTCACCTGGCGACTAATTGCCTCTTCTCTGGGGCGACAAATCTCCCCAAACCGCTTCCCCCTGCCTTCCAGCTAATTAAAGAATAATCGCCTGTGCCTATTCATACGCGGCGCTGGCTTTTAGGAAGTTGCTCAAAGTTGCTCCCTTAGGCAATTTAGAGCGATTTCGGGAAAGTGCAGCGCGCGAATAGACGCAGGCCTGCAGGGTCTTGAACGCTATGATGAAAAAGTTGCTTGTGCTATTGATTGCTAGAATTATTGGCCTTTGCAACAAGGACAGTATTCAAATGGCAGACTGAAGTTGATTGCAAGAATCATAAAAGGCAAGATAATTGTTACGAAAAGCAATATATGTATATGTACAGTATTATTTGAGAGTGATATTGCTCTTGAAATTAAAATAATGTTCCACTTGTTTTATGTATCATTCTGGCAAATCTTTTGTGACTAATTTCATATTTTTCATTTTCTTGTTTTCCATGTTCATTCCATTATTGGTGTATCCTTAGAGTTGCCGGCCGAAGAAGGTAAGGGTGTCTTCCTTTGTACATTATTCCTTATATTATGCTTTTTGGAGTGCCACTGTACCTTTGTGATTTTCACATTAGCTGTAAGCATTACATGGAAAATACACCATAAATAATATAATCAATGCCTATAAATAGGCCTCCATCTGCACTTCCAGACAATTACATGGGATTTAAAAGAATAAGAAGGGGCAGGTATTGTCAGGCATTTTATTAGGAGTGGAAATTTCCCATCGGGCAATGAAGAGTCCTGCCTGTTAGGGCCTTTTGTGAGTCTTCCATAAATTTACCTAAAATATCTATTTCACAAGTTGACTAACTTTTTTTTCTTTTTTAAGGTAAATCTCTTTGGGAATTGGTTCTGGAGCAGTTTGAAGACCTCTTAGTTCGCATTCTTCTCCTCGCTGCTTTTGTATCTTTTGTAAGTACTGATAAACATATATACTTTTTGTTAGAATATATTGCTAGAACACATACATAATTCACAACCCCATATGTTATACTTTTTTTTTTATAGATTTTGTTAAATGTAATATTAAGTGGTATTTAACTCTTGAAACAATGCAGCAGAACCAGCTGTCCTCCAGCTAAGGCTGTCTGGAGTGAGAACCAATAGTGCAAGACTAAAGGGGACAAATAGCATAATAGTTCTAAAACCATTGAAAATTCCTCTGTGCAAGTAAGATGTTTTTGGGCAGTGTTCCCCTTTAATCTCACCTCTATTTCAAATAGTGTATGGAAATGTATTAAAAGTGGCAGTTTCTATAAATTATGATAAATTAAAAACTACATTTAGAAATGCCCTTCTTATATGATAGAAATCACATTAATATATTATCTTTGTAACAAGTATACCCTTATCTGCTACTTATTTCTAGCAGCAATTACACAAAGCAATTTGTTCTAATGACTGTAAAACTATGTGTCTATTTCTAAACAAGTTCATAAAGTGAAATAATGTTTTAATGTGTCAAAATCCAGAGAATATCAGTAAATACTTGTTTAACAATTTGAACATTCCTATTGAATTCTACACAAACTTGCCTTGAGAATCAAAAGTGCAAGAATAAAAGGGTTCCATAAGATTTCTAAAACCATTTAAAATGCTTCTGTGCTAATAAGATGCTAAGAATTATGTTTTGTTTTGCAAAAAAATTTACAGGAAAGTGAAAGGTTAAAAAAAAAGCCTCTTTTTGTATGATTTACAGGACTGTCTTCCAGCTGGCATTCTGTAGGAAATTTGCTGTGTAAAGATAGCGAGTCCAAGAGTTGACTGACATCACCAGAATAGCTTTCTGTCCCCCCCCCCCCCCATTCCTTGGGCAGCCTTGAGTCACATTAGGCTTGTAATGCTTGTAAAAAGAGACCCCCCCCCCCACGCACCTCTGGCATTTTGTGTATTGTATTTCGTATTTAAGATGGCTTGGGTTAAGGGAAACGATTTTTCACATGTGCATTAGCGCAAAGGAAGCAGCACTTTCTTTAGTAAGATGGCGGTGGCATAACTACAGATTGGATGTGAATTAGCAGTGAGTAAAACTAATTATTAAGTGGATTTTATGAGCTAAAAACATAGCGATCTGCTAATATACTAGGAGACCTACTGTACAAGCAAGCATTTTAGTCTTTCCTTTTGTTCTCCTTTAAACATATTTTTTGCATCTTTGTTCCTCTTTAAATTTGCCTCTTTCACATAGTGTATGCAAATGCTAATATGAAATGTATTAAAAGAATCAGTTTCTATAAATTAGGTTTATAAATCTCCTTCTATTACCCTTTTTGGAGAAATGAAAGTAATTTGTTGTCTTTGTGATAAGTATATACCTTATCCAGGGGCTTAAAGGAAAACTATACCCCCCGAACAATGTAGGTCTCTATAAACAGATATTGCCTAAAACAACTCATATGTGAAACCCTGCTTCATGTAAATAAACCATTTTCATAATAATACACTTTTTAGTAGCATGTGCCATTGGGTAATCATAAATAGAAAATTGCCATTTTAAAAAATAAGGACAGCCTCCTGGGATCCTAGGATTCAACGGTGCACACAAACATACCAAAATGAGCCAATTAACAGACAGAGTTGTGTCTTTAGCTTCAACACTTTTCCCTGTTACAGTTAGAGTTGAAATATTTCTGGTCAGGTGATCTCTGAGGCAGCACACAGACCATCATGAAATGGTGGTTCAAGGCAAGAGATGTAAAAGGGCAATATTTACTTAAATATATATTCCAGTTTGGTAAGATTCTTTAATATGTCACTTGATTTGATATAAACTATCTGTTGCTCAAAAATTCATTTTCGGGTATAGTTTTCCTTTAACAAGAGTTCACCCGCCCCCCCCACCAGGACCAGGACATTTTTGTGGAGGGCATAGGCACTCCTGCTCGCACCTCTTTGCAATCCCCTCCCCCTGCCTCTTTTTAAAAGAAATAAAAAACAGCTGGGAGGGGGATTTGAACACTATAGAAGAAATAGACTCTATTGTCCTGGCCCCCCTTTTCCCTAGGCCCCCCGACGGAGGGGTCCCTTTCCGGTATAGTTATCTGCTACATATTTTCAGCAGCAAATATACAAAGCAATTTGTTCTGACTGTAAAAAAAAAATATTACTAAACAAGTTCATACAGAAAGATGATGTTTCCAAAATAAGCCCCTCTTGACACAAGCCTTTTTATGTAGAATAGCCTATGCCATGTGTTATCAAACTTTCAGCTGTGAACGTAGCCACTTATACATATGCTCTGTTTGTTCAAGACATTTTTCTACAATTCACGAATGTGTGTTTATCAATGTATGTCCAAAATGTGCAGGGGTGCTGTACACATTTCTTAGTGGCAAACTCCTTCCACTGTCCATGAAAGGGCAAAGGTACCTTTCTGATTGTAGTAGTATTTTAAAGATGGTTAACAGCTCTAGGGTTACTTCTCAACTCAAAATGTTTTATCACTAAATTACACTGTGTACATTGCAAGTAATTCATTCTACCACTTAAAATTTTATTCTTGAACCAATAATTGTTTTTTTCTTATTAGTTGTAATATTTGTGTATAGGCAGACATCCCAGGTCATTGTGCTTGATCCTGTGCTTTCAGAAAGAGCCAGCACTTCACAATGGAACTGCTTTCAGATAAGCTATTGTTTCTCCTTCTACTCAATGTAACTGAAGGAGTAGTGGGCAGGCTTGGGTGTTTTACTAGGTGGGGCACAGAAGCATTTTTAGCAAAGCAGGTGTCGGGGAGCTGTTTTCTTGTTACCTTCTCATTGCTTTGTTGATAGGCTGCTGGTGGGGAAGGGAGGGGGGTGATATCACTCCAACTCGCAGATCTGCATTAAAGAGAGTGACTGATGTTTATTATAACACAAGTCACATAGCTACATCAAGTGGGAGACTAAGAACATGGCTAGCCTCATGTCAAATTTCAAAATTAAATATAAAAAAATCTGTTTGCTCTGATCTCAATGCAGGCTCTATTAAGTGATGTATTTTGTAAAATAAACATGTTTTCTCATGACAGAATCCCTTTATTTAAATTGTGTATCATGAAGCAGGGTTTTCTCTTGAGTTGCCTGGTAATATGTACTTTTCACTTCTCATCTTTTTAGTAAAATGCAAAGCTTATTAGTTGTCTAGCCACATCATCATTCCATGGCTTTTTGGTCAGGGCATAGTTTCCCAGAAGAGATGATGCTGTTAAAGGAGCAAATGGAGGACAAACTTAATTTTTATACAATTGTCCTCCCATGATGCTATGCAAAGAGCTATACCACATACTGCCTGTTCCTTTAAGGTATGTAGCTGTGCATTCTATATTGGTACTCAAACTTTGACTGGATTTAATTTGAGTATCATCCCAATACAGTAACTTCAAATTCTGATTTTATAAGCAATACAGGTGTAAGTAATTACTTCCATATACCAGACAAACTTAATGGTGTGTGAGTAACACAGATCACAATACAGAGTCTCTTAAACACAAGGTTGCATACCTGGTTTCTGTTCTGTTGACTTTAGCGCATTCATGCAGATCTTTGCCATTCATTAGAGTTCAGGGAAACCTGCTGATCAAGCCTGAGAATAGATTGGCTTGAACTTTACAGCTCCGAATGCCACATGTCCTTAATATTTACCAGCTGCCAAGGTAGCATTCCTCGCCTTGTGTGCACTTGGTGTAGGTATTGTTACCTCCCCAAAGATCAATATAGGAGGAATAAATTGTGAACCCTGCTTTTTTACATGCAACTAGTTCTTAAGATTAGTGTCTGGTCAGTGGTAACCTAAATCAGTCACACATGCACAATGAAAAAGCTTTGTTCTGCATCAGGTGTAGCTGAAATGGCAAATTTTACTGAATGATTTTAATGTATCCTTTTAACGTGAAACACATATAGATAGGGACACCACCAGCGTGGGTTTCTGTGTAATAATGCTGAGCTGATTTTGTTAGTTTCTTAAATTCTGTGGTCCTAACGATATTTTGAAGTAATAAATATATAGTACGGTATTGGGTATAAGCAGGAAAACCACAACCTTTTCTTTTGCCATCTATATCATCACAAGCCCTTCCCTCATCCATGTGTGATTAACTTTCCCGAAGACTCTCGTTAAAACTATATAGTAAAATATTACATTACATGTTCCCAGCAGATATATGATGGTACTGGAAGTTAACATGTGTGAGGGTCATGTTACAGCAAACAAAAGCAGAATGATTGTAATTGATCATTTATCAGAACATTTTACTTACTCTCAAAGGTAAAGGGCCTTTTTTTCAAAACACATCAGTTAATAGTGCTGCTCCATCAGAATTCCACACTAAAATCCATTTCTTAAAAGATCAAACAGATTTTTTAATATTTAATTTTGAAGTTTAACATGATGCTAGACATATTGTCAGTTTCCCAGCTGCCCCAGTCATGTGACTCTGATAAACTTCTGTCACCCTTTACTGCTGCTCTGCAAGTTGAAGTGTTATCACCCCCTCCCTTTCCCCCCTCCCTGAGCAGCCTAACAAGAGAAGAATGGTAAGGCTCCCTAGCACAAGTTAGCTGCCTGGTAGATCTAAGAACATCGCTCAATAGTAAAATCCAGGTCCCTCAGGAACCTGGCTGCATGTAGTACATTAAGTTATCCCTTGGCAAGTTCAGCACTTGAAGGAGTGTTGCACCAAATTGGTCATAGAAACCAAAATTAGATTGACAAGTAATGATCGCATTAGCATAGAGGCCTGGCTACATTCTTTGACCAATGCTGTGCTCAGGGAAAAAAAGATTTTCCTAATGTGTTGTTGCTAACCTGTGATACTTAACTTTGTGTGTACACCTTATATCTGTAAAAAGTTTAAATATAATCTTTTTTTCAAAATTATACCACAAGAATCCTTCTAACTGGTAACCCAATTACTGGGGGGGTGGGGGGTGGGTTGTACTGGTAGGTGTTTTCTGGTACACTGTATTGATTAGCATAGTGTGAAGGAGGAAGAACAGAATGCTACAACTAATAAAATAAAACTGGGAAGCTGATGCGTGCTTGCTGACTTGATAAACTGTTTGTTTCCTAAAGTTTTTAGCAAGGTCCTTAATCTGAGTTTTGTGGTGAATCGCTGAGTAAATATTTTTACTGATGCTATTTGTGAAGAAATGGTTCTGGAGCTATTGCAACATTTTAGGTGCCCAAAACTTGCCATGGAGTTTTTTTATCCCACAACCTTGTGTTTTGTGCCGTGGGCCATCATGCCTTTTGTTACTACTGATAATATATTACAAATATATCTAAGGACCGTGCCAATTAAATGCATTTGCTTGAAAGTGTAAATGTACCAGATGCCTGCAGATATCATAGCTTTGGCCTACTCATTTCTCTTTTGCACTCCTGTGAGGTAGCATTTGCTGTCCTAAAATTGACAAGTCCTGAGGAGCTGAAAGATTCAATAAAGTAACCAGAAACACCACTTTTTGAAACACATTCCATCTATAAATAAAAATGAGTTTTTATACATAATATGTCTTCTTTAAACATTATAGAACTACCATTCAGTAACTTTCATATGCCTGCATAAATGCCTAAAAAAATTGTCCTGTGTCTCCTTCTTGCCTCTTTTAGGTACTGGCTTGGTTCGAGGAAGGTGAAGAGACAACAACTGCTTTTGTAGAGCCAATAGTTATTATTATGATCCTAGTAATCAATGCCTTTGTGGGAGTATGGCAAGTAAGTGGATTAATTCTATACCCCTATTAAATTAGAAAGCAGTGGACTTGGAAAAGTACGCTGAACAATAATGTCTTTGAAAGATGTAAACACATTTCACATAATTCTGTGTATAGGGTTATTGGACTTGTACAGCTAACAGCGTTACACATTTTCTACAGTTATTGATAAGTATAATACAGAAGTGTTGTTATCTAAAAAGAGGAGGCTGTGCAAGATCCATTAGATGCTTGGCCAAGGATACTATAACATACATTTTATAATTTACTTGATTTCCTCAAAATTACTACATACTGTATTTTTTTAAATTTATTTATTACTATAGGTAGGGTTTATTGCTAGTAGTACAGTATTTTTATGGTTTTGTTAGTGGTCAGTGCCGTAACTATTCCCAGGTGGGCCCTGGTACAGGATGGGCACCTGGCCCCCCCTGTCAGGACCATACCTCTATAAATACCATATAACTGCCTGAAATAACTATTATCGTGGCTCCGATGGGCCCCAAGGGGGTGGGGGCCCTGGTGCAATTGCACCCCTGGTAGTTACGCCACTGTTAGTGGTGAAAATCTGCAAAACTTATGTGACTGAAAGGATTGGTTATTGCTACCTAGTACCACCTGAATTCACCTGTTAAAATGGATATGCCTGAAGGAAAGAGAGTGTTATAGTCTACTGTATATATTTTGCCATCATTTTCTTGATCTAAGTTTTAAGCTTTACCTTAAGCCACTGATGAAAGCAGTGAAAACTGTACAAGACAATGATGAGATGCATTTGATAAAAAAAACTGTGACAATAATCCAGCTAAATGAAAAGATTTTTGTTTATTAAGGGCTTTTATCATTGTTCTTTTACAATCAATGTATTTTTATTGTTTTGACAAATAAAGCAGTTTACAGCATCATATAGTATATGCATACAGTTAAATTGAAAATGCTCCAGTAATCATACTTATAAAGGTGTGACTGCATTTTGTCTTGGTATTGAAGAAAACTGTAGTTCACTCCAATGCCAAGAATTCCAGTTCCAACAATAAAACATATAGTATGAGAACATATAAAAATAAGATAAAAGAGAAGTGGGCTAAATCACATTAGCTGAATAGCTATGAAACCGCAAATTATAATGATTCAGTTCTAGTTTCCAATATTTATAGTGATATTAAGTGAGAGGAGAGAGCACCGTCAAATATTTAATCTGTCCAGGAATACCATACTTACTACATAAGGAATAAGACTAAATATCTAAGGCAATGCTGGTTAGCTTCTCTTTTACGAATAGCCAATCAATTTTAGGTTTAAGTATATTACAGTTTATGGAAGGGGACTTCCAAGATGTCACTAAAACTTGTCTAACAGCTAAAAATATTTGGTTGATTAACCCTTTGTTGCCTTTGTTGTGTCTTGCAGTGATGCTCCCATCAATATCTCATATGGTTTTTTGTAAGGGAACATTTAATACTGCAAATAGTTATACACACTTATCTGGATGTGTGAGGGTAGCACCACCTATATGTGGGCCATGGTCCCTGGTGTAGAGCATCCTCTAAAGCAGCTATTTATAAGATCAGTGCTAGTTTACTAGGTGTAAAATACTAGCAGAAAAGCTCCTTACAGCCTGATTCAAGTAATATAAAAGTATTGTTTGAGCTTCTCCATAGATACTCCCATAATATATGTCTATTCTTTCTCCTATGACTGAATATATTGTATGTCTAAAAATTGCTTGGGGAAATTAATAAATCTATATGAGCTCTCAGGGTGTGACCCTATCAATGCACCATTTCTAAAAGAAGGTCTGGTCTGCAGCATCTGAAGTATGTTGATTCCAACATTGTGTAACAATTGATATGCACAGAAATCTCCGCTTCCTGAAGATTATAAGTATCTTGTAAGCAATCTAAGGTAGCTGGATCTCTTGCAATGAGCAAGTTTCTCACATGAGTGAGGTTCTGGTTACTCCACCATTGGAACAGGCGACTCTGAAGCCCTGGAATGAATTGTGCGTTATGGGATTTTCTGGAGTATGGGAAGAATACAATGTATGGGATTGTGCATTAGTATCCCTACCCCTAAGAGAGTTCCACAAAGTGGGGCTAGAGATAAAAGTGTGTCCAGAGTAAGATTTCTTCTGTATATGGGGTAACAACTGGATCTCTAGACTTGTCCATAAAGGAGTATTAATGTGAGCATACATAAATGGAAGGTGTACTAAATGAGCTGCCAGATAATACATCAAGAGATATGAAAGCCCTAACCCCCATCCTGTGTGGATGTTTGTAATATGTTTAGCCTTAAGGTGGTCATACACGGGCAGATAAAAGCTGCCGACAGACTGTGTCGGCAGCTTATCGGCCCGTGTGGGGGGCCCTCCGACGGGCTTGATTAAAAATCCCGTCGGATCGCGGCCGCATCTGTTTGTTGATGCGGTCCCACGATCCGACCGCCCCTACTGATCCGAACGTTGGGCCCTAGGGCCCACGATCGGATCAGCCCGATATCGCCCACCTCAAGGTGGGCATATCGGGGAGAGATACGCTCGTTTGGCAACATCGCCAAACGAGCGGATCTCTACGTGTGTGGCCACCTTTACTCGGGTGGAGATCTGTTGTTCCAGAATATTGTAGAGATATATGAATCTGATTTCTAAAGTTGGGATTGTCAGTTCTTGAAAAGGTATTGAATCTTTGGAGGCAAGACCATTTTTACCGCTATTATTTGACCTATTCATGATATGTGATGTTTTCCCCAGTCCTCCAGATGTTTATGTACTTTTAGATATAGACTGTTATTGTTCTTTATGAAGCACAAAATTTATGAAGCACAAAATATTGTGCTACAATGCAAACCAATGACAAACCTACGTTGGTGCAACAGTCCTGTACAGTCAATAGAAAGTAAGGAACAGATCAAATACTAGGCAAAAACTGGAGAGTTAAGTGCCCAGTAGTATAATTTTATAGAGAAATGTACAATTGGTTATAACCAATGTTATACATAGTGCTCTACTACTTCTTGAATGTATTATGCACAATCTGACATGGTCTTTAGTAATTTTATTTTGAGGGTTTATGTTGTGTGTACTGCTTTTGCACTCGGAGTTCATTTGATTCCACAGAACCGAGTAGATATTTACCTTTTTCAATCTTAGTTATAGGGTATATGCATCTGAATATCTATGTAGGTTTATACTGACAGTGAATTTGGCTTTTCTGGGACCTAAACAAATTTTATTTATTTTTAGGAAAGGAATGCAGAGAGTGCTATTGAAGCCCTCAAGGAATATGAACCAGAGATGGGGAAGGTGATTCGTGCAGATCGGAGTGGAGTGCAACGCATCAGAGCTAGAGACATTGTCCCTGGAGACATTGTAGAAGTTGCAGGTACCACTCTTTAGCACTTGCACTTGCACTTCTACTGAGGGCATAGTCAATGCCCCTTTAGAGTTTTATATAAAATAGTTTTACATCTGTTATGTTGTGGTGGTAAAATAGCATTTCATTGGGATATTTTACATGTAAGAATGTTTGTGATAACATTTATGAAATTGAATGTGTTCTTGGAAAAGGTAACTGACAGGAACTTTGACCAAGTCTTGACTTTTCACCACCAGATATGTTGGTTAGCATCTTTGTGAAGCACATATATTAACTGTAATTTTTTTTTGCTCTAAATTTTTTAATTTGCTTAGATTCGTTTTTCTGGCAGGTCCTGTGCTGAGTGCTCTAAATCTATAAGTCTGGTTGTGAAAAACATTTTCAGTTGTAATTTGTAGGCAATAAATAACTTCATTCTGATAATGTGCTCAGCATAGACGGGACAATAGAATACAATGCAATATTTTCATTAGTTGATTTTATATATAACATAGTTGTAAGTTTCAGAAATAACTCATTACTGAGTTCAACTCTTCCCCTTCTATCCCTTACATAATTCCTGTTGTTATTTTTTATTTGATCTAGAAGAATCTCTTTCTGACAGTTAAGGAGTTATATCCAATTTTAGGCTCTTCCAGCATAGTATAAAGAACAAAGGAATAATAAAGCAGTAAGAGGATTCTCTTGGCACCCAATATTGAAATAGTTTCTGTTTATAATTTATACATCTTATAATCTGCACTTGGGTCTGGGTGACCAGACCACACAAATAGAAATTTTTGAATGAGTGCTTTGTTGAAAAAAAGGCCTAGTGGTTATCAGAACCCTTTAAAATAACTCAGAGTGTGGGATTTTTATGAATGGGACCATGGTTTTAGGGTTATATGTCAAGAAGCGTTGGCATATGAAATTGTGGTGAACCATCTGTGCACCACTACCCAGAACTGTATAGGCAAATAGTTTTCTGATTAGCTTTGCTGCTCTTAAAGGAATTGTTCATTATAAAAATAAAAACTGGATAAATGGTTCAGCTGTGTAAAATAAAAAAAATGTTTCTTATTGTTAGTTAGCCAAAAAATTAATGTATAAAGGCTGGAGTGACTGAATTTGTAACATAACAGAACAATACTTGCTGCTTTGCAGCTCCCTTGGTTTCCACTGATTGGTTACCAGGTAGTAACCAATCAGTGACTTGAGGGGGGCCACATGGGCCATAACTGTTGCTTTTGATTCTGAGCTGAGCTGAATCTAATTACCCAGTTTTTATTTTTACACCGAACTTTATCTTTAAGTGATTCCATGTCATACGGTCTTTGCAAGGCAGTCTAGAAAAACAAATATATAACCTGTTCTCATATAGCAAAAATATCTCAAATACCATCCCTCCACTCTTTTGATCCCTATTCAAGCATTTAAAATGGTTTTATTAGCTTGTACCGTACTATTATATCTTTCTATTGTTGGTTCATGGAGAAAATATGTACTTGGATTAGTCACTAACAGTTTGATCCATAAGAAAGCAAGTAGAACATATCTGCTGGTTAAGGTTAATGCGTGTTAAAGCATTGTAGTTAAATGTAATTAAAATCTTGTTATTTTGATCCTGCATCCCCATTCCCAGTGTGATTAACCATTGCTAATCAATTTAGGTAAAGTTGGGTTTTGCTAAACATGGATGAATCCACTCAGTGGTCTGAAGGGAATAACATCCAGTATTAGACAGGCTATATGATAACTGTTTATATGATATGGTGACTGTTATTTTGATGGTGCCAAAGGAAAGGTAGAATTATTATTTAAAAATTGGATTATTTGGATAAAATGGAGTGCATGAGAGATAACCTTCTCGTAATTCAGAGCTTTCTGGATGTTGAGTTTCCAGATTACATATCCCATACCTGTACTATAAGATCACGAAAATACATACTTTGACAATGCCAAAATAGGCAAATATGTGCTTAACTGCAAAACTAGGCTAACCTGCCTTTTCTGTAAAAAACAAGTATGAGACATTACTATGCATGCCCAAGGTCTTGTAAACAGTTTAGTAAAATAGTAATAGGGTAAATCTGCCTCTTTAAATTATAATATGTTTTATATTATTTATATTGCTGTATAATTTTCCACTGCCCTTCCCCCAAAAGTGAGATAAAGTGGTTTCGTGTTTTCTTTCTGCTCTGCTTAGCTGTGCAGATTACTGCAGAATTATCCTCCTAGGAAACCACATTTTTTCTTTGCTACAGTTGATACACCTGCTTCCAGACTGGGCCCTCTTTTGCAGTTTTTAACCACATAAATGCAGAAAAACTAAGAAGCATACATAATTAATGATATTGATATCAAATTGTACTTTATTAATACAGTGGTCTAAAGTGATTATTTCAGAGCAGAACTGTTTCATTGCCAGTTTCTGACACAAAGTGGTGTTTTGACTGCATAGTTTGACTGCAATAGTGTTCAAAGTGTAAATTTGCACAGAAGCAGCAGTTCTGGTTTCTTATAAATACATTGTTTTAGGGCATTGTCTGTAATATACTTTCTAAGATTATCATTTTATTTATTTAATTCTAGTTGGTGACAAGGTACCTGCTGATATCCGAATTACAGAGATTCGATCTACCACACTTCGTGTCGATCAGTCTATTCTTACAGGTTTGAACAATGACTTGACTAATAAGAGATGCCTCCACGTTTCTACATTCCAAGTCAAAAACTTTAATGTTATAGCAACTTTCAAGTTTTCCATAGTACATTTTAACAAAGTGCAAAGCTTATACTGGCATTGACTTTGTTTTGCATTTTTCAGGGGAATCTGTGTCTGTGATAAAACATACAGATCCTATTCCAGACCCAAGAGCTGTTAATCAGGACAAGAAAAATATGCTTTTTTCTGTAAGTATAAAAAGACATTTTGTTAAAATATATAAGTAAAAAGGGAAAGCAGCAAAATAAGCAAAGAAATCATTGACCCCATTGTCATTATGGGTCATGCCCTTGACCCCTACCCTATTGATGGTGTGATTGGGGTATAAGACAGAACAACTTTATTAGTTGTAGGTCATGCCCATAATACACCTTTTCCCCAACCCCTTAGATGGTAGGGTTGGTGGTTATGAATGGATGATTGTAATGGGGCCATGAAAGACCCCAGCTTTTCACAGGCGATTGGGAGGAGGGAAGTAAAATGCCCCACTACAACTTAAACTAATTTGGATCACACTGTAAACTAATTGTAAACATATTGGGAACATATAAATCATCTCCTTTTTACATGAGCTCATTTAGACCAACTTATGCAAAAAAGGTGCATATACCATCTGACCGAAATTAAACAAATTATTAAAAATTTTTAAAACGATTTTATTTGCAAAAATAGTACCCAGCACTGGAATCTAACTATACTATAACAATTATTGGGTTAACATAAAAGAGTAGAATTGAGGTCCAAATTACAGAAAACCAGGATTCTGGATAACGGGTCCCATACCTGTAATTAATTACCAGTGTTGTAGAGTAAGAAGATCTGAAATAACTTGGCGTATCTTCTGTGTTTTCAATGGTAATTGTTTATAGTTTACTAATACTATTATCTAATGTTATATAAACATACATAGCAAGGTATGTGTATATAGTATCAATAAAATATATCACCCTCTTTAGGGCACAAATATCGCGGCTGGAAAGGCAGTGGGGATCGTAATTGCGACTGGTATTTACACAGAAATTGGAAAGATTAGAAACCAAATGGTTGCGACTGAACCTGAGAAGACCCCATTACAACAGAAGCTTGATGAATTTGGTCAGCAGCTCTCAAAAGTCATCTCCCTTATCTGCGTAGCTGTCTGGGTGATCAATATTGGCCACTTTAATGACCCAGTGCATGGTGGCTCCTGGTTTAGAGGTGCTATCTACTATTTTAAGATTGCAGTGGCATTGGCTGTAGCAGCTATTCCAGAGGGTCTTCCAGCTGTTATAACAACCTGTCTGGCATTGGGTACACGCCGCATGGCAAAAAAGAATGCCATTGTAAGGAGCCTGCCATCTGTGGAGACACTTGGATGCACTTCAGTTATCTGTTCAGACAAGACTGGTACATTAACGACAAATCAAATGTCTGTGTCCAGGGTAAGTACATTTTTTTGTCATTTAGTGGTAAAACATCTATTATTGTTATTGATAAAACAATAACTCCTGGGGTAAGGGCAGACTAAGCATATTGAATGAGGATCCTGTGAAATCATCGGCTTCCAGTATCTGCAGTTAAAAGTACAGCTGTCTATGTGTGGCTACACAGAGCTGAGCAGAGATAGGCTTGAAAATACCTGCTTTTGCTTTTTCAGGTCAGTCTCCCCTCTGTTTGGCCCTATGTAGCTGCACACAGGCTATTTAAGATATCTAGGCACAGCTCAAATCAAACTGAGAACTCATGGGCGATATTTGTAGCTTTGTACTGATGACTTACACATACTAGGACAAAATTTAACAACACAGAATCAGTGTCATTGAAAACAATTGAATCACTTGCTGTTTCAATAAGATCAGTTTTCTAGTGTATGCAGTTGTACTTAAGTAACATCAAAAGAGCATTGTACATGACGAACTATTGGTTTGGAGCTAGGAGTCTAGAATCTAAGGCTGAGGGCACACAGAGCATTGACTCTGACTTTCACATTTCTTGTGCCGATCTCCGTTCCCGCTCCTTGTACCTGCACTCAAGTGGAAACTCTACTTTTCAGTGCAGATACACCGAGCTGTGGATGAAAGTGGATCCACTTCTCTCATTCAGGATACTATGTTAAAGGGGTTGTTCACCTTCAATGTCCAAATTTTATGAAGCCACAAAAAATGTGCTCACTGTGTTAGACAATCCATTTTCCATCAAATGAAGTAAATAGGTAATTGTAAAAGCTTGTTATATACCTTTTAAACCTGTCATTCTCATGTCTCTCTGATCAGTTTTCTAAAGAATGGGAGTGGCCTGTTTTATACCTGCACTTCCTC
>CM044433.1:99425204-99483328 GCA_024363595.1 Xenopus borealis
TTTCTACATGAACTGTTACATTTATGAATGTTCTATGAAGGTGAACAACCCCTTTAAATGCAGCCAGGCTTTGCCCAATCAAGTATGCTGTCTGGCCAATTGGTCCATGGGTCAAAGAAATTGAGATTATAAGAGTAGCCACACAGGTTGGCTGCCCATCTACTGTTCCACTCGTTAGAGCTGCAGCTCCTTTTCACTTCCCTGTTTGCTCATGCACCCTGTGCTTGCCAGCATGATGCATCGGTAGATTTGTTTTTCAAACCCACTGATTTTTAAAGTGATCAATATCAATAGTACACATAAATATGTTTGGGAACGACAGGCCACCACACATGTAACAGTAGTCTTAAAAAACAATTACTGGTATGTGTATGACAAGCTTATGATTTAGAGTCCTAGCAATCCTTTTGTCTCCTTGAATTTTACCGTAAAACCTGTCTATTTTGTAAATTTTTGATCATTTAAACAGTGGCTATTTTAATGTCAGCTACTGTAATTGGCATGGTATCCCAAGCCAATCCTGAAAGCACTTAAGTGTTTCATGAAAATAACCTAATTTGGAAAGATTCAATTACACAGTTAACTGTTGTATAATTTTTGTAAAGGTTGTGTATTTTTAGTTATTTCAGAAGTGGACCCCATTATTTTACACCATCTCAGACTGCGGAGGCAGTTCAGTCTAATAACTTTAAATATCACAATTTTATATCATATACTCATTTTTACTTTGCTTATGAAATACATGTGATTTTTGCATGGTGTTAAAATATGTATGTGTGGCGTATTCTGACACCTCTAGAAGCTTTTTGGCTCCTGCTTATATTCCTATGGCATGCCTTTCTGCTACTTGGTCTACGCTTGAATAATATATTTTTTTTTCATAAAGCATGCAAATGCCCAGAACACCAATGTTATAATTAGGGAAATATAAAAAATGTTCTTAATTTTTTTGTCCTTTATCTGATACATTAGTTATAGTGTATTCAAATATAAATGTAAATTAAACTCTGTAGTTTACTGAACAACAGTCATTACCACCAAACCATCTGCTGTCTCGTGGACCTAGAGTTTTTAAGTTAGCCAAATGCAAATTATGTTTTTCCTAAAGCAGATAGACCATACTTGATAGTAACCAAAACCAACCTGCTGGGGATTTATTATAATAAAGTTATAAATATCTGCGTGAAACACCACAAGAGATAAGTTGCTTGATTGACGGTCCCCTTTCTATCTGCTTCCATGGACCTACCAGCTGGAGATACACATAAAGGTATGCCAGCTGAAGGAGATGGTGACACTTTTGTAATTTGTAAGGGGATGTAATATCAATCTTATTGACAAACTAGGGTCCCTATACTCTCCCTATACCACAATAGTGCACTGTAGATTTTTTTTTTAAGATGAACTCTGTGGTGCAGGTCTTTACAGAGTATGCAGTATCATAAATCTCATTCATATAAATGATATTTACTATGCCTTGGAAGGTACACTAGTCTGGGTAATCAGTTGGGTTATATATGGATGCCAGCAATCTTTCTCTGCAATGGATGTGCTTTTATATATGTATATTTGTGATTTGATGTTACTTACATGGACACGCGCATGTGACCTAAGTGATTTGTTTTTTACACATTTTTGCAATTGTGTAACATATGATGTTAGCCGTTTATGTTATGTTTTTGTGATAGTAGCACACAAATCATTCTGTTGCAATAAATCTCCATGGCCTGGTGCTGGGGTTTTTGTACTTTACTGTTTTTCTACCCATATCTTATTTATACCAACCAGGCATCCCCACATCTGCACTCATTGTATAACAGATGAGGTTCTGCCTACTTCACTTTAAAGTGTGCAATGTTTGTCTTTAGTTTTATAAATAATCTACTATCACTAAGACCAGAAGGTGTAGAAGTGTGAGTCAGAGGGCCTAACTTTTTATTAGTGTTCTTTATGAACACTGTTATTTTTCTCACTGGCTACATTGTGGTGGATGGTGCAGTTCAATACATCCACAATAGGAAATGTATTAGATCACAAAGGGACATCTAACATGCATGACCATTAGGGGCCTTGCAGAGGCTTTGTCTGGGATAAGGGTGCTAAATTACTGGTCTAGAAGGAGTTTATTTAAGTTTCCAATAAACCTTGAACTGTAGTTCTCAAGTTGTATGCTGAGCTTTGCTTGGCTTGAGATACTCTGGGATATCCATAAAAATACAATGGAAAATGTATGTTTGTATTTTAATTGTCCTGAAGCGCAGACAAGCATGGCAAAGCATACCAGGTGTGTAAATATTCCACTGAGTATTTTTTTCTCCTGATGATGCCCTTGACTCTAATCACTCTGCTGCATATTTGAGTTCATTAAACTGAGGTTTGTGCCCTTACACGTAAAAAGCAGTTCAGAGAGTGTATGGAAACTTGTGTGTACCATGCTTATGCCTTATTGATCAAAGATACTGTATAATGTTTGTATCCTTTGTACATTAAGCTAAGTAGTCGTATTGCTGAGGACAGTTTGATTTGCAGATCAACAAGTTTTGTAGCAAATGGAGATCTCTGTTAATCTTTAACTGTTGGGAGTTCCCTGGGTAAATAAAAGGTATAAACTAATGGCTGGAATATAAATATTCAATCAATTTCCAGACCTGCTGGGTTATTAAATATTTGCTTAATAAAATAAACATGGGCTTACTGAACAATTGCATATCCTGTGTGACTTCAAAACATAAACAGGTTCTCAACTCCACAGTGTCAGTTCAACAACTCTTATCTACACAATCAGCATGATCAATCTTCTTTAGTCCCATTATGCAGAAGTAAAATGCATAAACACTTTTATATTGATATTTTTAAAACATTTTTTATTACCAAACATCTCTTCACTTTTTAAAAAATTTTAAATGGGGGTAATTTCTTCTTTACATACCTGTTTTTATACTAGCATTTTCATCTGTGTATGGTACTGTATGTGGTCCATTGTATCTTGCTACTTCAGAATACACAAATCTCACCTAAGCCAGTGTGAATCTTACAGAATATGTATACTTCTAGTAATTTGTGTAGTATATTTTAATTGTGAAGTAGAGCAGTAGACTGACACTGTCAAGGTTAGCTTTAATTGTTACTAATTCTCTGTTCTTAAAACAAATGTAAAGCTACTCATTGTATATTTTATCCTTTGTATACCACAGTTATATTTTACAACACTTCACATATAGTGCTTATCATTTACATTAGTCCCTGTCCAATTGGAGCTTATAGTGTAAGCTATTTGTCATTTTTATTCTTACTATATATACTTTATGCATAGAGGTCAGTGCTATTACCTGTTAGTCTTTGGATTGTGAAATGCATGGAGAGGAAGGGGTGTTACGCTGGGGCATAAACAATAAAGAAAAGAATCCAAGGGCCAATGAAATGCAGCTTTAGTATGAAGAGCATTAACAACATACAATGTATTCATTTATATATAGGCAGATTTGTTTGCAGTTTAGCCAACAGAACAGGACAGTTTATTGTAAAGCCTTGACCAAACAAGGTTACTGTGATTTCCCTATTTATACATTACCGTTGTATTTAATTAACTGTTCCTATGGAAATATTTCTGGGCATTTCCACTAACAAGAATTTATATTATTTTTCGACACCCAGATAATAAGCAATGACCTTCTGTCTGTTACACTGGTAAGGTCGCCTTTTGTACAGAGCGATCACGTCAAACAAATGTTCTCTTTTTATAAAGTAATATGTAGTTATTAGGACAGTGGGGGTTGCAGTAGATCTGATCTGTTTGTATTTTGCTAAAGCGTTTGATACAGTGCTGCAGCATGGTGGTACAGTGGTTAGCACTGTTAATGCTAACAGTGGGGTCCTGGGTTTGATTCCAGCCTGATACATGCATTGGTTTCCTCTAAATGTTACATGGATAGGGATCTGACTGAAGAATTGTGTTCAGAGGGTGGTTGTTGATGGTACTTCTTTTTTTTTTGGTGTTTGATTTCTCAGGGTTCTGTATTGGGTCCACATTTATTCAATGTGTTAATTATTAGGGGAGGGCATTGTAAAGTATGTATTTGTGTAATCCATCCAGGATGTGTCATCAGGGGGGATCTGGACAAACTGACAATGTGTAGTTCTTCTGTATGTACTTCTAGTATTTGTGCTCTCTGCACTAGGGATACAGCACCTGGACCCCTTCTGGTGCAGGAAAGGTAATAGCTGTGGGCACCTTGGGCAGGTCCCGACCTAAAACTGCTGCTGTCCTTCAAGTTTACTTTTGTGCTTTCCAATGCATTTACATGAAGGCTTTATGGTAGATAATTTAATCCACACACTTCTATTTCTGTCTGATGCAGATATAGGGTCACCACTTGGGTAGATGGTGCAGGTAAATGATGTTGGGGGCATGTCATTGGTATGGGGTGTAATGACATTTCAAGGTGGATTTATGACCTTGGGATTGCATCACAATTTTACAAATCTGGCAGAAAGTTTTTAACCAGGGCTTTCTGGTTCAAAACTGGACAGGTGCTACCCTATGCAGATACACCTCTTTTGAGTCATGTTTCTGTGTGGATAAGATAGCACATGTGTATAACTCCACAGCAAGATCAAATTATATACTAGAATACCAGAATCATGGGAAAATGTGTTACCTGATATATATGTATAATAGGTAAAAATGACAACATATGAAAAACACATACCCAGTGGCTTTAATGAACTATAATACTCTGGATGCATTGCTTGGTAATGCAAATCATTTTATGTTTAGCTACCAAAATGAGGCCTTCCAAATTTGTTTTATGGCATCCATCCTACCCTAAGGGGCTATAAACTTTTCTGTAACCTCCAACTATATAATATAAACAGCCATCAATGTTAAATGCTGTATGTTAAATAACAGGCCCACAAAAAAAGTTGGACAGAGATTTATGGTAAAAGGGAATCTTAACCAAGAGAACATTTTCTTTGCAGATTGTCTCAGTAAAATGAACATTCTAGGCTAGAAACAGTTTTAGATAAACTATAGAACTTTAGAAGAATCCTTTTATTTTCTTCTTCTGCAAACACATCAAAACTTTATATCTTATATCTTTAGACAGAATGAAAATGTTTAGTGGCAGATAACTTAGAAACCGTATATGCCTCCAGCTCTAAAGTTCTTTAGGTAAGAAACTGGGTACCGCCTACATTCCTCTTTCTGAACTGAATATATGATTTTTTTTTATTTAAAACCGGTTTAACTGCATAGGTTTCCAATGATTCAGCACAGCTCAGTGCAAGCCAAACTACGTTGTTTGAAATGCAGTACCAGGAAAAAGCTGTTATGCTTGATAGGCAATTTTTATTACAAATACAGCCAGGTGCCATCAGATATGCTGTAAATAACTGGCATCTGTATGCTCATTGATTTAAACTTGGTGAGGAAATTATCAGCAGGAAAGGCTGTACAACTACACCGGGTTTGGGCAAATTATATTAGCAATAAGAGGACATTAAACAAATAAAATAACTGCTGATTATAAAATGGTGTAAAACAATGGTGGAACTACCAAAGGAACAGGGGGTGCAATTTGACCAGGGCCTGCACCCACTCAGGGCCTCCTGGCAGATTGCATACCTCGTAGCCGACTGCAGAAAATTGCGATGGGGGGGTAGGGGCTACATTTGCTCCAAAACTGCTTTTGACAGCACTGTTCATGATGATCAAAACCTACTATATACCTGTCTGTTATCAGAACTGTCACAATAGCTCCATAGGGTTAAATAATTTAAACATCATTGTAAGACAGATGGCACATGCTGGTTCAAACAAGCAAGCAGGAAAACCACCAATGTTATTTGCTTTGGAGGGCTCTTTTTTTATTATCCGATTACGTTTAAATATTATTCAGGATGCATTTTGTATACTGTAGGTAGTCATACATGCAGTCTGACTGTTTATAAAACCTAGCAACTCAGCTTGTGCTAAATGCTGCAAAGATGTATAGTTTTTACATAGCTTGCAAATGTCACACTACTTTGTCTTACAAATAGTTCTGACAATGGACTTTCTCCTACAAATATGTATAAAAATCCTTAAAGGAGAAGGAAATCTACTGAAGTAGTTTATTGCCAATAGTTTAGCCACAGTAGTGCAAGCTATAATGCTGTATTTATTCTTCAGAATGCTTGACTATACCCCAGTAAACGGCTCTAGAAACGGTTCGGCCAGGCACAAGGATTCGTCCAAATCCTGCTGAAAATGGCCGAATCCTGCCCGAATACCGAACCGAATCCTGGATTCGGTGCATCCCTACTTTGAATGTCAGGGTCATTAATTTGAATTCAATTCTGAAGGGCAGTGGAAGCCAGTTTGATTGGCAGAATGATGTGGCAGAGGAAGAGCGGTTGCTGGGGTGTATAATTCTCACGGAAGTGTTCATTATGGACTGGAGAGGTGACAGGTGGGGAATTAAAAGAGAGTTACAATAGTCAATGTGATCTGATGAGAGAATGAATAAGAATTTTGGCAGCATCTTGGGTGATAAATTATCTTATTTTGGATATATTCCTTAGTGGAAGTGACATGATTTAATAAGTGACTAGATGTGAGCAGTGAATGACAGGGCAGAATCTAGGATAACCCCAAGGCACCGGGCCTTGGGAGACAGGGTGATGGTGGAATTGTTAGCTATGATGGATACTTCCGGGATGTTACTGGTGTTAGTTGATGGAAAGAGAACCATTTCGGTTTTGGAGAGGTTTAATTAAAGGTAGTGTTGTGACATCCAAGTAGAGATAGCAGGCAGGAGGAGACACAAGTTAGGAGTTCTGGGTTGAGATCAGGAGAGGAGAGATAGATTAAAGTATCATCAGCGTAGAGGTGGTAGTGGGAACCATATGAGCTGAGGGAGGAAGTATATAGGGAAAATAAAAAGGGTCCCAGGACAGAGCCTTGACACTGGCACTGACGGAACCATTGGTGAGGTAAGAAGAGAACCAGGACAGAGCTGTGTCACGAAGACCAAGGGAATGGAGAGACTGTAGGAGGAGAGGGTGATCTACAGTGTCAAATGCAGCCCATTCCTATTCACATTCTGTCTCTTATTTAAACCACTGCTTGGTTGCTAGGGTAATTCAGACCATAGCAACCAGGTAGATGCTAAATTACAAACTGGAGAGCTGCAGAACAAAACACCAAATTTAAAGTTGAAGACCATCTGCAAATTGCCTCAGAATAGCATTCTCTGCAACATACTAAACAGTAATTTCAAGCTGAAACTCCTTTGACCCTTTCCATTAAAGGAAATTAAATTTAGGTCTATACATTCTTAATGCTTTTACATTTTAAATACAAATGTACATTTATATTAAATGTATATATTATTTTCATTTTGGTGACAGTTCCCCGCATTTTTTCATATTAATATAGCCTTTCTGATGATAACACAACCCTGCTGATTCTGAAAGGAGATGCTGAGAGGACAGTGTTGCATTTAAAGGGGAAATTAAAGGCATCCACACCAACGGCCTTGCCACCATTTTCTTTGTTGAAAGGGAAAACACGGTTGCCCCTTAATATCACCCCTGCTTGTTTATTACTAACTGCTGAAGCCTCACTGTAAAATGTACAAGTATTAAAATGTCTTAAACTAGTGGGTTACCTTTATGTTAACTTTTAGGGGCAAATTTACAAAATTCACGTGAAGAGATCGAAGTTCGAACTAATACCGATCGTACGATTTTTTCGGAGGATCGAATATGCAAATTTGGCCACTTCGATCATCGAATACCGAAAATTTGAATGATCGAATAGATCGGATATTCGATCATTCGACCATTCCATGATTAAAGGACTTTAACTTTAAAATTTATTCGGATGCCTATTTCGCCAGATTGAACCTACGGAATACCAATAGAAGCCTATGGGAATCCCCCCAAAGACCTGCTCGAATACCATTCGTTCAAATCATACAAATTTTTCGGAGGCTCAAAGGAAAAAGTAAAATTTTTTTGTGAAATCGAACGATTGGTATTTGATCGTACGATTTCATCGAGAAATCGAATATCGAGGAAAAAATAGCCTAAAACTATTCGATAAGCATTCGATAGTCGAATGCTTATCGAATATCGAAGAGATTCGAGGGATTTTTGGATGAATTTTAGTAAATTTGCCCCTAAGTGTGTTATAAAATGGCAATTCTAAGCAATCTGTCAAATGGCCTTCATTTTTTCAGTTTTTTTAATTATGTGCCTTTTACTTCTGACACTTTCCAGCTCTCAAGTGTGAGAGTTATTAATACATTTTATTACACCTTTTATTACTCTTCAGGTCCTCTACTATTCATATTGCAAGTCATTGCATGGTTGCTAAGGTAATTTGGACCCTTACAACCAGATTGTTAAAAATGCAAATTGGAGAGTTGCTGTATAAAAAGCTAAATAACATGAATACCAGTTGCTGAATATCACTTTCTCAAGTCAAAGGTGAATAACCCCAACTAATGTATATAACTACTGGCTCAGAGAATAAACCATTCTTTGTACTGTATAACTAAGTTCAGTTTAACAGATACTGGGACACGCACAGGAAATCTGAAATACATGGCAGTCTCATACTTGCTAGATATAGATCATTGTTTTGAAGAGAGAAGCCCTGTTGCAACTCCCACTCATACGTAACTGCGTCTGTATGCATTTCACAGTACCCTCCTGCTTTATAGTTAATTTAGTGAACTATAACAGGATAGCAAAGAAACAGCAAATAAAAGTACACTTCTTTTATGAAATAGTATATATATTTGTAATCAATTTAGCATTTTGGCAAAGAAGCCGGGGAAAGAAAAAAAAAATGCTGCCTCACTCTTATTAAAATAAACATTTTTCATTATGCATATTCATTTAGCAACAAGATTGCATTAAGGGTTAAAAATTAAAAAATAATTTAAAACACAGTTAAAAATGAAAACTATTCAATTGTTCAAAGCCAGAAAACTTCACAGCAAGTAAATCCTAAAATGTAGCTATGAAACTGGAAACAGGGCAATGCTATTATTAGTGCAGGCTATATTAAAAAAAAAAGTGTTTTCCTTTACTGAACAACAGAATGGGTTGTCATGAGTCCCATTGAGACAGTCCTGTATGTGAGATTGGTTCTCTGCCAGTAGAGTTCCCTTCTTTGTTTTACACTGAATTTAGTGTGTGCCCTCCACCCTTATAAGGTAAACAGTGGAGCAAGTTTATGCAGAGGCTATTGGAAAGGAGCCAGTAGGGAAATTGCATTTTTACTTCAGACTTAGCTAATTTTACATTTCAACAAAACATCGAGTTTTCACTACCTTACACTTACCTACGCTTTTTTTTTCTTGCTCAACTCTTTGCATGTTCAAGTTCATATAAAAATAACAGTAGTATAACTCTGTGCCTTGGTATCAGTCAGTCAAAATACTGTATCTAAATTTTCCCAAAAAGGGTGTTATGCAGAAAATGTAACACATTTCTTATTTTCCATGGTTATACTAAGTCTAAGTGAATGATGCACTGTAGGGTATTGTGACTAATTGATGTGAGTCCTGCTTTATATTTTAGTTTTTCTTGGATGAAAGGAAATAAGTAATAGAGTATAAATGTAAAGTACAGGTATGGGACCCATTATCCAGAATACTCCGTACCTTGGGCTTTCTGTAAATTGGATTTTTATACCTTAAGTCTACTAGAAAATCATGTAAACATTAAATAAAGCCAATAGACTTCCAATAAGAATTCATTATATCTTAGGTTGGATCAAGTGTACTGTTTTATTATTACAGAGAAAACATTTTTAAAAATGTGGATAAAACGGAGCCTATGGGAGGTGGTCTTTTCGTATTTTGAGCTTTCTGGATAATGGGTTTCCAGATAACGGATACCATATCTGTAGCCTAATGCTGGCACAGCAGCAGCCTTTCTACTCATGGGTCAAGCATTTGGACTGTAATCAGTATGGCTCCAAAGAGTTTGGAATGGACTGTGATTGCCTTGCCGGTAGGCTGCCAACCACATTGCTGCATATGTGGCCAGTGTAACATGCAATGTATACCAAATGTATTTGAAAATCTATTAATTGACTGACAAAACTTAATTCTCACTCTATACTAATATGTAAAATTGTAGACATAGATTTATTTGGTTAAGTAAATGTAAGCTTTACAGTTAATATATATTCAACTTTTTGCTACTAGTGGCCCTGCACTAAAAACTACATGCAGTATGACCCCTAGGGCTGACTGACTCTTGTATTTGCCTCTACGAGATAGAAGGAAGACTGATCTGGACAATTTATCTATGCTATTTAGCATATTGTGATCACTAGAGGAATACAGCATGTTTAGAAGTTCTCTCTGATGAAAGCCAGGTTTAGTTCTAGTGACATGTAGTCTATACAGAAAGCAATCGAAAAGGAAGTCAGTTGAAATTGAGATGGGAATGACAAATTAAAAAAAAAAAATCCAAAGTGTATAGAATCCAACGATTTTCATTTGTCTTAAGAGACTTTTGTTATACACAGTTAGGACTCCTTTCCATTTCCACATCTTTTACAGAACATCCCTTGTATTAATACGGATAGCAAGGCAAACTGGAAAATGAAAAGCAAAGACATTATTACAAATGCAAAGTATTAGACAGATTGTGTTTTTTATTGTTTGTTTTATGGATTGCACCTGATGATTTGCTTACTGGTGGAGAAAACTCCTGCATATTTGGAAGTAAAGGGTTGCAAACCCAAAAATTAAAACAAAAAAGTTTTTTTTTTTTTGTTTTTGTTTTAGGAAATAACCTACTAAACTTGCCTATATACATCCTTTACACAATGTCAATGGTTAATTGTAAATGCAAATAATGCATGATGGAAATTTGCTTTAGAATTATGGTACATTTCACTAGACAAAACTGTATTTTTGGGTAGAGTCCTGCATCGGGTCGGGTACCCGCGGGTTACCCGCAAAAACTGGTGGTACCCTGCGGGTTGCAGGTATGAGTTTCAGAACGGGGTATGGACGCTGCTCAGTGGTTCTCCGGTTTTGCAGGTGGCAGATTGGGTCACGGATCTTCTCAAAAGCAAAATTTAGTCTTTTTTTTCCTGATTATGTCTACTTCTGCCTAATTCCGATGATATCACTTCCGGTTTTACGGCAGCATTTCCTCCTTTTTTTTCCTGAGAATGCCTACTTCCACCCACTTCCGATGATGTCACTTTCGGGTTACCACCACAGCACTTCCTGATTCTTGATGGTCAGCAGGTCAGAATGGGGGTTGCGGGTCTGGATTGCGGGTACGGGTCCCGTAAAATGGACCCACACAGGACTCTATTTTGGGGTTTACATCACCTTTAACAAAAATAAATGAACGTGCATTTATTAATGTATATTGACTGATGCAAGCGGCAGCAAATGGTCTGGAGTAGGGGTCCCCAACCTTTTTTTTCCTGTGAGCCACATTCAAAAGTAAAAAGAGTTCGGGAGCAACACAAATGATGGAAAAAGTCCCTGGGGGTGCCAAAGAAGGCTGGGTTGGCTTTTTGGTAGCCTCTATCTGGACTGTCATCCTACAAGAGACTCTACTTGGCAGTATACTTAGTTTTTATGCAATTAAAACTTGACTCCAAGCCTGGAATTAAAAAATAAGCACCTGCTTTGAGGACACTGAGAGCAACATCCAAGGGGTTGGAGAGCAACATGTTGCTCACAAGCTACTGGTTGGGGATCACTGGTCTGGAAGAGACCGTATAATCTGCTCAAATTCAATTTATTCTTGTATGTATGCTTAGCTATGGTAGAAAGATTTTGGTTGGTTTCTACATTCTCTCCTCTTTAGACTATAGCAAATGAATGCATAACACAGACTGATCATACCGATAGATCACAATTAAAAAGCATCTATGTTGTATAAACTGAATTCCTCTAATGATACTCCCAGTTCCCCTGCTTCGATGTTCCTACTCAGCTTTGGTTTATGGCATTGGGATTTCTCTGTGGCACACCTGTTCCCTATTATCAGCCCACTTTTTCCATATCTGTGCTTGAACAAGTTAGTTCTTGTTAGTTATATGTAATTGCGGTTGCATTTGTTTACTTTTGCTTGTCTGGTTCATCATTGTCCGACGTCATTCTACTTTAAGTCTGTAAATTTGCTGGTTTATGCTACATTGTTTTAGGACTCAAAACCAGTAGTGCTGAGTATATAAAGAGATATGTTCTTAAAGACAATCGCACAGACACCATGTATGTTGCATGTATAGGAAAGGTGAGAGGTGCAGTTCATCTACACATAGAATATATAAACAGCCATCCAGACTGCTTTCAGTAGCAAACGCTTTTTCAAATAACATTTACAAAAGTTTTTCATTGGGCATCTCATTTGAATCTATGTATGTATTTATTTTCTTTTTTCAAGAGACTCTGCAAAACAAATTAAAGGGGTTGTTCACCTTCCAAACAATTCTTTTTTCAGTTCTGTTGTTTTCAGATTGTTCACCTGAAACCAAGACATTTTTCAATTAGTTTCCATGTTTTTTTTAAACGGTTTTCCAGAGTGTAAATGCAAAGTTTATTTATTCCTGTGTCTGTTTTTAGTCTAGCAGCTCAGTGATCCAGGTGCTACAATTTGCTACATTAGTTTATACATTTGTCAGCAGCATCTGTGAGATGTTGGCAAAAATTGCATCAATTGTAACAGCTGCCTTTAAAGGAACAGTAACATCAAAATTTTTTACAAAAAAATCTGTTATAATACAACAAAATAAAAACACCAAGACAAATTAATCTAGAAAAAAACGAATTATTAAGAAAAAACTTACAGAAACTCTGCTTCCTGTCATTTACAGAAAAGGCAACAGGGCGATGTTGATCCATTGTGCAGCGTTCGATTTCTTCTCCCATCTTCTACTGACAGCCTGCGTGTTCATGTACCGTAACTGCCACAACCTTCACCTCGCGGGCCGTCTCCACCGGAGACACTTCAGCACCAAACCTTGGCACCAGACGTGGGGAGAATGTATGCTTGCGCCACTCTGACACAGATCCGGGACAGAGGAGCAGTCATGCTGCGAGGCCGGCATGCCGCCCAAGGGAGAATCCGTCAGGTTGTGGTGTTTCACTTTGAATAACTATACAGAGTCTGAGTTTGCCACCACAGGGGAATACACAGGGGATTCCTCTGAAGTAACGAAAGAACTCTGATGGAAAGTTCTCACATGTCACCACGACATTGGAAAAGCATTTGAGCAGCAGCTGCTAAATCTGATCGACGACCTCTCCCTACAGGTTCTCCGTGTAACCAATAATTGCCCCCTTTCCGGCAATATCGCTGGTTACATATATCATCTGAAATGGCACGTTCCAACAATCTTTTTCATCTGAGCTAGTCTCTTACGGTTCCGCCCCAAGTTACAAAATTCTTGTAGATGCGGGCTCCAACTTCCTCCCCAACAACCACATAGACAGCCATCTCCACCATTTTCTTCTTTATGGCGGCAAACTCAAACTCTGTATAGTTATTCAAAGCGAAACACCATCGACCTTCCGGATTCTCCCCTGGGCGGCGTGCCAGCCTCGCAGCATGACTGCTCCCCTCTCCCGGATCGGTTGACTGTCTCAGTGGCACAAGCTTTCTCATGCAGCATACATTCCCCCCACGTCTGGTGCCAAAGTTTGATGCCGAAGTGTCTCTGGTGGAGACCAACCCTGAGGTGAAGGTTGTGGCAGTTATGGTACATGAACACGCAGGCTGTAGAAGATGAGAGAAGAAATCGAATGCTGCACAATGGATCAACATCGCCCGGTCGCCTTTTCTGTACAGGACAGGAAGCAGAGTTTCTGTAAGTTATTTCTTAATAAAGACTTTTATGTTTTAAAGTTTAATTTGTCTTGGTGTTTTTATTCGTTGTATTCTAACGAAACGTTTTGTAAAAAATGTTGATGTTGCTGTTCCTTTAATAAAACACAGGAATTCTGTTCAACAGGGCCAGAGATAAAAAGAATAATGTATCAACTGATATATGAACAGTTTGAGTCAGCAACCCCCCCCCCCGAACTTCAGAATGACATAAGAAGGAGACAATTTTACATTTAAACTTCAATATTTGAAAAAGAGACATGACTATAAAACTGAAAGTAATTGGAAGTTGAACAACCCCTGTTCTTTAGGTATGTTGTATAGGCATGAAACCATAATAAAAATAGGATAAATTGCCACATAATCACTTGTCTGAAGAAAGGGGTGGATTTGTTGAATTATGGGTAGAAAATTGTGGTGACTAGCCATAACATTAGTCTTGAAGTCACTCAACGTCAATACTCTGAGCTCAGATTTCCCTTGAAACTAATAATAAATAATTTTTATGGTCTTTAGCAGTTTTCTTTTCCCCTTCAAGTCTTTTCAAAGCTAATCTCTATGTCTTAATTTTTTTAAGAAAACACTTGCCGCCACACATATATTTCTTTACAACATCTGTTGGGGAGTCAAAATATAGTTTGAAGCGTATTAGTTTCAACATTTTGGATTACTTTTTCTGAGCACGTATCCAACTTGTTCTTTGGAGGAAGAGACAGAGTTTAATTTTCCTATTGGGAAAAAAAAAACTAGCTGCAGGGTGTAAAGAAACTGTGCATGCTCCATTGAGGAGATGAGAGGCCTCTAATGCCAAATTTGAACAATCCTTAAATTGTGCTTAGTGTTATTGACATTAATTAGTAAAAAGAAAATCCATGGAAGCAATTTAAAGGTAGTCATGTAGAACAAAAAGCACAAAATTGGAATGGTCCAGAGCCAGTATTTTTAGCTTGTTGTATGCTTTTTGCCTTATATGGGCAATTTTGAACTGTACCAGATAAAAGAGTGCAGGGCTTTTAACTTCATGTCTTTTTTAATATAGATGTTTGTAATTGAAAAAATTGAAGGAGTGAATTGCAGCTTTCATGAGTTCAGCATTACTGGATCCACATATGCCCCAGCAGGTCAAGTGTAAGTATCCAATTTTATGTCTTGACATTTCGAAACTGTAACCATTATACATTATTAGCATGTTTTTCAGATGAAAGAGGTCACGTATGTTCCCTAGATATACTTTCAGTGGCATCAGTAATGGGTTTTTTGTCCAAATCAAGTTTTTTTTTTTTAAGATTTAAAGGTTTCTATTAATTCTTATTAAAATCAATATCGGCCTGTCCAGTCTATGCTCTGTAATGCAGGATCTGACTACATGATTGATACAATGTTGCAGAAGCCTTGCATGTTCTTTGATGAGCATGTTTGCAATGGAGAATTGCAGAGCCATTCAAAGCATAATGAGAAATGGAATCTTGTCTGGAGGAGAGTTTTCCTTTGCCTGTTTAGAAATGATGATATATACATCCTTACTTTTTCAGTGACTAGTACTGATCAGCTATTATGCAGTTCACATATAAACTAACTGCTAGTCACCATTTCAATAAGTTTAGCTGCAAAACTTTGTAGTTATAAGGAAGTCATGCTATCTAAATATTCACTTCTTTGCTTTATAGAAGGCAGCAGAGTTTGCAGTATTTATCACTTTTGTCTAGTACTGATTTAGTTGCGCTAGGGTATTATGATTGTTTGCCTCTTCAATTTTGTTTCATTGTACTGTACATTTAGTCCTTTAATTCTGTTTTATCACTGAACTTCTATGTTGAAGGAAGAAATGTTTTCACTATTCTGATACTTCGGTTAATTCTTGATCTAACTGAATGCACATATTTGGTTTTTAACATAGCCTTAAAGATGAAGAGCCTGTTAACTGTGGACTATATGATGGATTGGTAGAGTTGGCAACAATCTGTGCTTTGTGCAATGATTCCTCTTTGGACTTCAACGAGGTTTGTATTTATCAGAATGTCAGTCATTGTCAGCTTACTTGGGCTGCTACCTGATTGAGTCATGGATAACTATTTTCAATGGTCAACTAGTTTTATCTCTGTTGTTTATAATTATTTAAAAGTTGTTCTAACCCATACAGTTCTCATACCTTCGAAAAGATTTTGCCCAAGCAGTAGCCTCTTTAGTGTGCCAGAAGCATTTCCTCAAGTTTTAATGCCTTCAAACTGTTTTTACAAGATGCCTACTGGCAATTGTGACTACACTGCATTGATTGTCATAATGATTTTTTATTGCAGTCCAAGGGAGTTTATGAGAAAGTGGGAGAGGCGACAGAGACTGCATTGACATGCTTGGTTGAAAAGATCAATGTTTTTAATACCAATTTGAGCACCCTTTCAAAGGTGGAGAGAGCAAACGCCTGCAACTCTGTAAGTATGACTATGAAGGGGCACATTAAGTATTTTCCTATTTTAATACATGGATGACAATCAGAATGAGTGCTTTAAATTGTTTGGGCACATTTTTCCATGTTAAGTAATTTAATGTGTTAATCCATTCTCACTTAATTTTTTTCAGTAGATACATAAATAACTGACATTTTAGTTTTGCATACATGTGCATGTTTTACCATGGTGAGGGATGAATGAAGCAAAATCAGAAAACACTTTTACTTAAACAATGCATTAGTGATTGTTAATACATTTTTAGATGTATTTAGCAGAAAAAGGGATTTGTTCATACTGTGTAATTTCCACCTTGGTTCTGTCTTGTGCTTTGCTAGGTTATAAAGAACCTGATGAAAAAAGAATGCACGCTGGAGTTTTCACGGGATCGCAAGTCCATGTCTGTCTATTGCAACTCAGTAGCTCCCAATTCAGGTCATTCTGCTAGCAAGATGTTTGTCAAGGTAAACTGTGTCCAGATTCAGTTATACCAGGGGTATTGATTGATGGTTCATGAATTATTTGCATTTTATACTTCAGTTCCCAGTTGTGAACAGCCATATCCAAGTTATCACCTTAATTTATTAAGGGTCTAGACTTATCAGTCTTATTAAACCAAAGCACTTCATTTAGATGTTCAGAGCAAAAATCCCTTAGTCCTCATACTGGGTGTAATGGCAGTAAATTCTAGAAGTATTACAAGGCATCCCATCTAGCTTCACTCTTCATTTAATCTCTCTTTTTGGTTATGCAAGGCAGTTAAACTTTAGTAGGATTGCTTTATTACCTCGTAATAACTACTCTTCCCATGCCTCCTATGACCTCTGCTGTCTGCAGCTGAAGTTATCCTCTTAACCCTGCCTTATAATGTGGTTAGATAAAGTTGGCCCAGAACATTACATTTTAGCCTGAAAAGCTAAAAATATGTACAGTAGAGCCGCTGCCTGCCGCAAGAGTTTTGCCAATTGCTTTATATGGTAATACACAGGGGAATTGCTGTATGCTAATGCCAGAATATCCTGCTTTATGAAGTTAAGGATTCCCTTTCAGCAACTGTTAGAACTTGGTGGATTGCATCAGAGACTCCTTTCTTCTTAACATTTTTCTGTTCCTTTTATCTGATGGTGTTGCAGCACCATCTAGTGAAAAATGTTCCTATAGACATGTACAACCCTGAATGCCAACATCGTCAGTGTTTCCTACAGTATGAAGCAAAAACTAAAAAATTAGAAAAACTTAAAAACTGATACTGTTTGCTTACAGCAACTGGACTTTTCATGAAAGGGTTTCACCTCTCATCTCAGTAGTTTCTTCAGTTGTATTCAGTACTTTTTTTTTTATTCCTATTGTCTATATAGACATCCTTTGCATATGTCCTTAACTCTTTCAACTCAGGTTTTATTAAGAAATCAGGTCCTTTTCTCACAGATCTGTCATTGTAGGTTATTGTGGAGTTTTCTTTAAAAAGTAGACTTTACAATCTGTGGCACTTTAAAGGGTTAAGTGAATTGTATACTGTTCATAGCATGTGCAAGATTCAACAACAGAAAAGAAAAAATATAGGAGACGAATTAAACAAAGTAGTGCATCTCTTCTATAAGCAGAACTAACAGATGAATGAATGCAAATTTGATGTTTTACATTCTAGGGTGCTCCCGAAAGCGTGATTGAACGCTGTAACTATGTGCGTGTTGGCTCTACAAAGCTTCCACTGACTCCATCCGCAAGAGAAAAGATAATGTCAAAGATTCGGGATTGGGGAACTGGAATAGACACTCTTCGCTGTCTTGCCCTTGCAACCCGAGATGTTCCACCAAAATTAGAAGACTTGCAATTGGATGATGCTACAAAATTTATCAATTATGAGGTGAGAAAGGGTCTCCTAGAAAACTATCTGTTGTATCTTTAGACAAAATTATAGGTAATAATTTTTTTCTTATCTTAGACAAACCTGACATTTGTGGGATGTGTTGGAATGTTGGATCCTCCCAGGAAAGAGGTTTCTACCTCAATAGAACTGTGCAAGAAAGCCGGCATTAAAGTAATAATGATAACAGGTGATAACAAAGGTACTGCAGTGGCAATCTGCCGGAAGATTGGCATTTTCTCAGATTATGAGGATATAACCGAAAAAGCATACACCGGAAGGGAGTTTGATGACCTACCACCAGAGAGACAAAGAGAAGCCTGTCGCATTGCCCGTTGCTTTGCACGCGTGGAACCAGCACATAAGTCCAAGATTGTTGAGTATCTACAGTCCTACAATGAAATTACTGCCATGGTACGATACAAATGTTTAACCCAGTTCAAGAAAAGATATAAAATACTGACAGATGACATACTGTATGTCTGCCTGAATAATTTAATGTAAAAAAGCTCTTTTGCAATTTACTTATTTAATTTTTTTCAGTGCTAATATAAATAGTTAAGCAGAGGCCAGACCGTATTCCAAAAGCTTTCCAAAATGATATCTCATTTTAATGACTACAACATAAGAAAGATAAATGGCTTTTAACTGAAGACAAATGGGGCAGAGTTGCAACTTGCAGGGCCTTGATTTTTGCACTTTGTGCCTTGCCTCAAATATTGTGTATTGTGAAGCTCTGCCTTTTTTTGCAAAAGCTTTATACTGAGAGGTTAGTGGGTAGGTGGCACATGGGCATTCCTTGAAAAGCCCCGAAGCGAACATATTTTGATGCTCTGTAGGACTCCCTTGCACCCAATAGTAATTTGCTCTGTACCTCACTGAATTTTTAACTTGACAGATACAGAGCATGGTTTACACCACCGATGTCAACAGTAGTAAGTGCTCCCTGCATGAGCCTTAGGCCTACAACTTTTTAACCCAGCTCTTTGCGAAGAGAACTTTTTCAGCATATGTTATTATTGCAGATGTCTATTGGATGTGACTGCTTTGCAATAATGCATTTAAAGGGTAATGAAATTAAAGTCTTATTTTGCCCACTCTCTAGTATCCCAGAGTATCCATTCAGTTTCAGCTGGCTATTAATGTCTAAGTTTACAGCTAAATAAATACAGTGTTGTATAAATAAAATGTTATATATGTGAATGTGTTTTCAGAGTATATAACGCTTTTTTTTTTCCTTGGCAGACTGGTGATGGAGTAAATGATGCGCCAGCCCTTAAAAAGGCAGAGATTGGCATTGCTATGGGCTCAGGCACAGCAGTGGCAAAATCAGCAGCAGAAATGGTCTTAGCTGATGACAACTTCTCATCTATTGTGTCTGCAGTAGAGGAGGGGAGAGCTATTTACAATAATATGAAGCAGTTCATTCGCTATCTAATTTCTTCAAATGTTGGTGAAGTTGTCTGGTGAGGATCTTTGATATTACTTTAATTGGCTGTCTGTTGATGTCACTATGTTTTTACTTTTAGCAGTAACTCTGTACCAAACACACTAAGGGGCCGATTTACGAAATTCATGTGAAATGATCGAAGTTCGATCGAATTCAATCGAATAACGATTGTACCAATTTTTCGTGAAATCGTAAAGTGAAATTTGGCCTCTGCGATTCACGAATATCAAACAGATCGAATGATCTGATGGGAAGCTCCCCATAGGCTTCTGAGGCTAAGTCCTGCTCGAATACCATTCATACGATCGGAGTGTTCGATTTTTTCAGACTCTCGAAGGGAATTTCACTTTTTTTTTTCGTGAAATCGAACGATCGATATCCGATCGTATGAATTCATCAAGAAATCGTATTGCACGCAAAATGATAGCCTAAAACAATTCGATAAGCATTCAATGGTCGAATGCTTATCGAATTGCGAATTCGGTCGAGCTAATTTCTGGGAGTAATAGTAAATTTGCCCCTAGGTGTGGTAATTCTTAATTATGCTGACATTTTTTACTGTTTTTTTTGTTTGCTTGCAGTATCTTTCTGACTGCTATTCTAGGCCTGCCTGAAGCACTTATTCCAGTTCAGCTGCTCTGGGTAAACCTGGTTACAGATGGTCTCCCTGCCACTGCTTTGGGATTCAATCCACCTGACTTAGACATCATGGACAAACTTCCTCGCAATCCAAGGGAACCTCTCATCAGTGGCTGGCTATTTTTCAGATACCTTGCAATTGGCGGTAATACTCTTTTTTAAAACATTGCTATTGCTCTTATAGTACCAGTCTTCATGAAAATTAAATAGATCTATATTAGAAAGGTGTTGAATTTGAGGTATATATTGAATCAGGACTTTGTGAAAAAGTTTTTTGAAACTGCCATCCACAAGATATTTTCAAAATGACGGCTAAGGTTTAAGCAAATATTAAGGTTCTTGTCCACATTTATTATATGTGAACTGATACACACTAATACACAGCACAAACTTACATATCTTATTGTATGTTTTTCTTTCCTGTGTAGTCTATGTTGGCTTGGCTACAGTGGGTGCAGCAACATGGTGGTTCTTATATGATGAAGATGGCCCACAAGTTACTTTTTACCAGTTGGTAAGTGAAAAAAAGCAACCAGTCTTTTCCAAATTTCATATATTTATATTATGCTTACTTTAATGTTTACTAAACTAACATTTCAAAGCAAGCTTTCATAGATTCACATGGGTTCTTTTTAGAAGACATTTAAGGATATTGCAGTGTATAATATCACAGTGCTGTTTACTGCATACTGTATTACACTTGTTTGATTGTATTTTGTTAATGGACACTGCAATTTCTTTTTTTCCAAACAGAGGCATTTCATGAAATGTACTAGCGACAACCCTTTGTTTTCAGGAATTGACTGTGAGGTTTTCGAGTCACGTTACCCCACTACTATGGCACTTTCTGTGCTAGTAACAATTGAGATGTGCAATGCCCTAAATAGGTATGCTGTTTTTCCCTATAGTTATTATATTTCACCCAGCAGTATATAAAGTGGTTGTTAAGGCTGAAAAATAATTAAAAGTACATAATCGCCCATCAAATTCAG
This sequence comes from Xenopus borealis, assembly GCA_024363595.1. Taxonomy (NCBI): domain Eukaryota; kingdom Metazoa; phylum Chordata; class Amphibia; order Anura; family Pipidae; genus Xenopus; species Xenopus borealis. The sequence continues at coordinate 99,446,457 of CM044433.1, forward strand.
TTTCATGCTAAAGATGGATGTTTGGCAACAGAGGATTGTTAATTGATAGAACAGGTAAAAAAAAAATAGACCACATATATTACTATGAATATTATTTTGGGTGGGGCAGATTTACCTACACTGGCACTACATTGCATGAGTGCAGTTACCCAGAGCAAACAAATCGATTAGGTTTGAACAGTTTGCTACGGACTGGAAATGATTGGTAGCTGCCGGCAGCTACATTTGAACAGTTTAGCACATATGTTCATATGCTCTGTGTGTCTGTCAGGCATGTTCTTTTGTGACATCCACTAGGTACATACACCAAACTCTCTGTTATATCACCACTAAAAAAAAAATCAGCTCTAGGTAGGTCTATGAAATGTATGCTAAATACAAAGGTTTGATAAGGCCTTCATAATCTTCTATAATAAATAAAGGCACATGCACGCCTATATAATAAATGGAAGTTATGTCTGGTCAAAGAAATTACTGTTCCTCTACCAGATGCCTTAAACTCGTTTATATACCAAACACCAATTTGTTGGTGATAATTAAATATAAATTGCCTGTAACAGGGAATAAAATTGGTCTTTAGTTGTCACTGCCTGGTATAGAAGGTCTGGTTTACTAATTTCGTTGAGCATATGAATAGCAAACCAGTCTGATTTATTTGGTATGTTAAATATTGCGCTTGGAAGAAAACCCCAGGTTAATTACGATATCATCTATACCATAAAAGCATATTTGGAAACTTGTAATTATTTTGAGCCAGGATATTTCTTTTTTTTAATTTACTTAAGGAGAATGAACACACAACAGGTCAAACATTTTGCATACCGAACATACACACTTTGTATTGATTTATACGCAATCTACGTATAAGCCGACCCAAGTATAAGCCGAGGTACCTAATTATATTTATGAAAAGTGGGAAAACTTATTGACTCCAGTATAAGCCTAGGGTGAGAAATGCAGCGCCCATTGGTAACTAAAGCCTGCTGTGGTGTGCAATGCAAAATTGCAACCAAAATAGAAACTGCCCACATAGAAAAGACTAGAAAAATCTAATAACATGCTGTAAAACACATATACAATGGAGTGCCCCCTGGGTTTCAGCAGCAGGGGACCTTCCCACCCGGGGGGGCCCCTCTTGCTGCTCTTTAAGTCACTGCTTTAGTTCAACCTGGGCGACAGAGGTCTGGGTGATGTGTGTGAGGGTTATTGCACCAGGTATTCGGCTGCAGGGTAGGGTTGCAAGTTCCCCAGGGCCTGAAACGGGGCACCCCCGGGTTCCAGGGTTCACTCACCCTATGTAGCACCCTCCAGGGAAGTCCCAGTGGTCCTAGTGTGTAGGATTGGATGCCTTGTGGTTCCTGTGCGGCAGCAGATCAGGCTCGAGTTTACGCAAGTGCCCAGCTTCCGCAACTCAGTTAGGCTGCAACTTGGTTTGGTGCTCCTGCAGCAATGCTTTGCCAGCTTTTTCCCTGGATGGGCTGTGGGTAGTCACTGGGTCTGACTTGGCTTCACTGAAATGCTTAAAGTCTAGCGTTGCACACTAATGGTGGACAATTATGCCAGGGGCCCCAGGAGCGCTGTGACTATGCGGCTGCTCTGTTGTTCGTTCGGCCAGACTGCGGGCCATTTAAATTTAAACACGGGCCGCAATTGGAGTGCAGACCACACTTTGACAATGCCTGTTTTATACTGACTCGAGTATAAGCCGAAGTAGACTTTTTCAGAACATTTTGGGTGCTGAAAAACTCAGCTTGTACTCGAATATATACAGTATGTCTCCCACTATGGGGTATATTTATCAAAGAGTGAAGTTAAGAGTGAAGTTCCGCCACTAGAGGGAAATTCCGCCGCTCTCCATTAATTTCTATGGGATTGTTAAAGGCGTATTTATCAAAGGGTGAACTTTCACTTCACCCATTGATAAATAGGCCTTTCAAAATCCCATAGAAATTAATGGAGAGCGGCGGAATTTCCCTCTAGTGGCGGGACTTCACTCTTTGATAAATTTACCCCTATGTCTGTGAAACCAAATGTCCGGTACATTTCTACTTTATGAGAGACTTTTTGGATCAACTGCCTATCTTTTCCTTGGCAAAGCATGTTATTTGAGCCCACATTGCACTATAAGTTTTGTTGTAGCTCTGCTGTTGCTAATCTGTATTGATTTCGTTTTAAAAAAATTTTGGTTTTATCCATTTCAGTTTGTCTGAGAATCAGTCATTACTAAGGATGCCACCATGGCTCAACATTTGGCTGCTAGGTGCTATAATTATGTCTATGGCTCTGCACTTCCTGATCCTCTATATAAAACCAATGCCGGTAAGCCATACACCTTGTTAACTGAATTACATGATTGCTGGGATAAAGGGATAAAGGGAGAAAGGACACGTTCCGTGACTGTGGGGCAGATTTACTAAATTCACATGAATGATTTGAAATTCGATCGAATTTTCTAATTTCGAATAACTGTTTTGAGTACTTCAACCATCGAATTTTAAAAAATGTGATTGATTAGTATAAAAATCTATTCGATCATTCAACCAGTCGATGGTTGAAGTACTGGCCCTTAAAAAAAAAAAAAAAATCCATTGCCTAGTTCGCCAGATTAAACCCCCATAGGGTTTTTCTAAGTTTTTTTAGATCGAATAAAAAAAATTCGATCACATGGTTAAGGATTTCTATTCAATGGTCGAATTTGAGGGTTTTACCTCGAATTCGACCAATAGTAAATCTGCCCCTGTGTGTCTGGCTATTGTTTTGCATGTATATATGTATTATACATATATATATATATATATATATATATATATATATATATATATATATATATATATATATATATATATATATAAACCAAGAAAGAAAGGAGGCACTCACAGGACTTACTAAAAATTAAAGTTATTTAATGTGGGAACCAAAAAAAATCTGCCGTTTCCGCTGGGTCACCAGCCTTTATCAAAGTGCACATACACTGAATGTTTTCTTATTGTTTACCCCACAGATAGTTTTCCAAGTAACTCCACTAAACTGGACCCAGTGGGTGATGGTTCTGAAGATTTCACTGCCAGTAATCCTGCTTGATGAAGGACTCAAATATATATCAAGACATCATCTAGACGGTAGGAATTCAATCATACACTTAATTCAAAATAATTTCATGATGGTTTAGATGCTTTTAGAAGCTGTAGTGCCATACTTGTAATATATTGTTTGAAAGCAGTAAAAAAATTACTATTGGAATCTTAAAAAGGAATAAAGAGAATTGAGTGAAAAAAATGACCCAGTGATGTAATACCAGTCTGTCCTAAGGTTATGCACTGATATGCTTTAATTAAAATGATCTGGTAACCTTAGCCTATTCACAATCGCTGATATTAATTTGTTGTAAAACCAGGAGCCCATATTGAAAATCTTAAAGGAAAAAATAAATACCTTTTTAAATAAAAATGTTAACTGCCTTTCCTGTTTATTTCCTGGCATGCATTAAATGTAACAGGTAAATGTTGAGGTAATATTGACAAAACACCATCCTTGCGTGGAACAATGGTTTTATAAAGTGCTTGTACGTCAAAAATAAGATCTTCTTTATGCTTGCTGAAGTATCTGAGGAATTATGTTGTTTATCTCTCACTGTCCTGTCGATAAGCACATTTCATGTTTAAGTAAATGTGCATTGGTGGGTCATTATCTAGCAGCATGTCTGTGTTATTTATCTGATAATGGTGCAATTCTTTACAGATGGGTCTCTTGACTGTGTGTATAATTTTGCTCTAGTGTGAAAGAATAATGGTGCATTTGAGAGTATGTGTGTAATTGTGTAAGTGAGGTAGCACTTGTATGACAGTGGTTAAAGGTACATGTGTATATATGTAGGTTTGTGATGTGTGTTTTTTCTCCAGTGTGCACTTGTGTTTGCTTTTTTGAAACAACACTAGTGATTGTAAATATTTTTTCTGCCATCTGTTTATTTCAGCCTTATCACTTTCTGCCTGACAGTCTGATATTCTGTTACATAGCAGGCTAGGGGACCAGTGTACTCAAGGGTTTATGCCATGCTTTTTGCATTCCATTGAGTTCTGAAGTTGGTAAAGTTCAACTGCAAGTGTCCCCCCGAATTGAGACTCACTTTCCAGATTAAGATCAGTCACTTAAATGCACGTAATACGGTTAAGCAGGATGACCATCCTCCATCTTTGTACATGAAAGGAGAACTCAACCCTAAAAATCAATAGGGTTACAAATACCATATTTTATATATGAACTTATACTGAACTTATTGCACCAGCCTTAAGTTTCAGCTTGTCAATAGCAGCAATGATCCAGGACTTCAAACTTGTCACAGGGGTTCACCATCTTGGAAAGTCTGTGACACTCACATGCTCAGTGGGCTCTGAGCAGCTGTTGAGAAGCTAAGCTTAGGGGTTGTTGCAAATCATCAAGCAGACAGTAAGGTTGGACTGTAATACAAGCTGATAATACAGCGCTGATGCTAGTTGCACTGGTTTCTGTGCTGTCATGTAGTCATTATCTGTATTAATTACTAATCAGTCTTATATTGTGACATTTATTTATTGAGTTGGTCCCTAAGCTCAGTAAGTGACAGCAGCACAGAGCATGTGAATCAGCAGAAAAGAAGATGGGGAGCTACTGGGACATCTACTGGGGAGATACAGATCTTTACTGCTAAATGGCTGTGGTTGCCTTGAGCTGGTACACAAGCACAAAACATCATGTACAACATTTCTACACTACTTCTTTAGTTTCACTTTCCTTGTACTTTAAATCAGTGTAGCATTTTGTACGTTTTGCTGATGAGAGGGACAGTGTTGCTGGTATTGGTGGGTTAGTTTCTTGGTACTGTGAGGGTGCTATGTGAGCAAGACTCCTGATACTGTACGGGCCTTCTGTGGTGACTGAGGTAGTTGTTAGTGTGAGTTAAACATTATTGTGGGCTGGTGGAGGTTATTTATCAAAGATCGAGCTTGTGAGTTTTTTTCTGCTTTGAATAAACTCACAACTGGAATGTTTTATCTATGAAAAAGCCTGAACGTAAAAACCTCAAATGAGTGTATTCGGGGTGAAAAACTAGAATACTCAAATTTGATTGAGTTTTTGGCTGAAAAAAAAACTCAAATCGCTAGAACTGATGGAGTTTTGGGCGAAACCCACTGAAAAAACTTAAACATCATGAAGGCTACATACATCTTCAAATGGTTCAAGGAACCCCTGCATTGACTTTACCTGCCATTGACTACATGATCTTGACAAGTTTTAGCTGGTATATTTTCAGATTCAAGCTATTTCCAGCTTCATGGTATAATAAATCCGGAAAATGTAAGTTTTGATTGAAAAATACCCTCGAAAACTCAAATGTTTTGGGTAAAAATCAACTTTACCTTTTATAAATAACCCCCTTAAAGTCAAAACTGCTTTTTATTCCCAGTCTGGCACTGGTGAGCTATTTTCTTTTTGTGTTGTGTTGTCCTGACCACCAATGCATTAATTAACCAAAGGTCTATATTACCTATTTATCAATTGTATGAAATAACTTAACTATTTCTATCAACCATGTGTTTTTTATAAACTCTGTGGCCTATTTATGTTGTAAAATGTTTATATGAAATATCTATATGTAGTTGATTTCTATGATGTGTGTAATGGGAGCAGCTCATTAAAGGAGAAGGAAATCTATGGAGGCATTTTATTGCTAATAGATTAGCTGCAAAAATGCAAGCTAGAGTGCTATATTTATTCTGTAGAATGTTTTACCATACCTAAAACAGCTCTAGAAAATTTCTGTTTGTTTAGGATGGCAGCTGAAGTATTAGCTTGGTGTGACATCACTTCCTGCCTGAGTCTCTCCCTGCTCACTTAAAGTGCTGGGCTCAGATTACAGCAGACCAGGTGGGGGGGAAGAGGAGCAAACTGAGCATGCTCACGCCTGGGATGTTTAAGCTGAAGGCAGGAAGTCTGATACAGACTTCACAATAGAAGGAAAGAAATGTAGTGTTTCTTTTGAAAAGGACTTAGAGGAGCAGGACCTTTCTAATAAGGTTTACTTATCTTTAATCGTTCCTTCTCCTTTTAAGGGTATGGCCTTATAGTTCAGTACTTTGTGGCTGTGCTCGAGGTTGGAGGAGGTGTCATGACTATGGATGATATTATGTCCACTGCTACAAGCTGTGGCTTTACATTTGCGGTGTATTACTAAACTCCCCCTCCACCTATGGTGCAAATTCACTAAAGCGCAAAGCATCTAAGGCTAGCGCTAATTTGCCAATCGCAACTTTGCTGATTTACTAACAGTGTCCCAGGCGAAAATTCGGTAGCGAAGTAGATCGACTTGCGCAACTTTGCACCCTTACACCAGGCGAAGTTGCGCACTGATGAAGGAACGTAACTATGCTAATTCACTAAGATGCCCATTTTACTGAACGTTACTTCTTGCCCCAGACTTTACTTTGCCAGGTCAGACCTGCGAAGTCCAATACATTAGATAGGAGGTTACAAAACAATGTGAAATTTTTTCTAAGATAGGCTGAAGAGCGTCATTTTTTTTAGGGTACCCTCCTTCCCCCCTATAATTCCTAACATATGCTAGCTCTACTATACAGTGGGGACATGTGTAGGGCAATGGGACAAGTTTATTTTATTTATTTAGGTTAGTAAATTTGCCCCTATAACTTCAATGTCTAGTTATAAGTGTGTCCAGGGGAGTTGCTGCTGATGGGACAACTTATGCCACAGGCTGTGGCTTTTTGTTGTTCATTGCAGAGGTTGGAAAGTTATAGTTTTCTAATACTTCAGGAGCTTGTATCATGTGAAACTGTCGGCTTAGTTGCTGCTGTGCCCTCTAGCCACAAGATGTCAATAAAGCCATTGGAGAAGAAATATCCTCTTAACTGACTATACATGTGTTTCAGTTAATGAAAATAATAATCTCCTTGTAGACAAGCTGAATAAATTCACATGGTTTAGGCATCATCATTATCCTGAAAGCTAGGTATTTGTTTAGTTTCCCAGAATGAACAGCCTAATGCATTGCAGGTAATAATGAATCATGCATTTTGTGTATTGTGTTTCAGCCTTACATTCTCCAAATAAATCTTTCCCAGGAAGTATCAGAATTGATGAGGGTCTTCCATTGGTCCCAGGGGTAGCCCTGCTCTTACAGAATGTGTAAAACCTTTCATTCAGTTTGTCTTCTGTCATATAAACATACATTTCCTCTTATTCGCCTAGTTACACAATTCATGCTATTTTTATGTATTTTATGCAGAATAATATCCAGATAATGTGCAGAATAATATCCAGATAACATTTTAAATTTGACAGTACAATGTGAATATTTGGCCATAAGAATAAGAAAAGTTGTTGTTAGTGGTAGCGCACCTTTAAGTTAACTTTTAAGGGTAGATTTATTAAAGGAAATGTCAACCCAAAAAATTACTTTTTGCCTAATAAAATAAAACACAATTAAAAGTAACTTTCCAAAATTAATGTATTAAAAATTGTTGATGCTTTAAAAGTTATTTGTAAATGTAATTGCTATTGAAAGCAGCATTTGCATAATTCCTGGTTGTTACATTTTAAACAATGTTGCAAAAGCCAGTATTCTCCAGCAAGACAGGTCTGTTAATTGGTTGGGTTATGTTACATTGTTTCAAAAGCCAGAGCCACCAGTACAGAGAATAGGAAGGGACAGACAAACACTACTTTCAATAGCAATACATGTACAAATAACTTAAAAACCATAGAAAATGTGTAATAAATTTATATTGCAAAGTTGCTTAGAATCATTCTTTCTTTTATTAGGCAAAACTTATTTTTGGGGTTGACATGTCCTTTAAAGGAACAGTTCAGGGTAAAAATAAAAACTGGGTAAATAGGCTGTGTTAGTTAGTTAGCCAAAAATGTAATGTATAAAGGCTGGAGTGAGTGTATGTCTAACATAACAGAATACAACACAACATCCTGCTTTTCAGCTCTCTAAATCTGAGTAAGTCAGCGACTTGAGGGGGGCCACATGGGACATAACTGTTCAGTGAGTTTGCAATTGAGCCTCAGCATTCAGCTCAGATTCAAAAGCAACAGTTATGACCAATGTGGCCCTCCCTCAAGCCACTGATTGGTTACTACCAAGTAACCAAGGTAACCAGTTAGTGTTAACAAAAGAGAGCTGAAAAGCAAGAAGTAGTGTTCTGTTCTGTTAGACTTACAGTCACTCCAGCCTTTATACATTACATTTTTGCCTAACTAACTGTATTGAAAACATTTTTTATTTTGCACAGCCTCTCTTTTTACCCAGTTTTTACTTTTATACTGAACAATTCCTTTAAGGGTCCAATTGAAAATTCAAATTTTCTCTATATTTTTGTTATGGTCAAATTCGACTAAGGAGTTTTTTTTTAATTTTTGAGATTTATCATACTCTGGCCCTTTAAGAATTCAAATTTGACTATTCACCACCTAAAACCTGCCACATTTCTGTTTAAGTCAATGGGAGAGGTCCAGGGATCAATTTTGGAGATGTTTGCAGCCTTCCTGACATTCAACTTTTTTCTGAGAAAAAAACTCGACCCAGGTTTGATCAAATTCGAATCAATTTTGATTCAATCTTTAAATGGGGGTCACTGACCCCATATAAAAACAAAGGCTCTGATATTATTATATCTACAACTATATTATTATTATTATTATTATTGCTTCTATTGCTCATCTTTCTAGTCAGTCCCTCTCCTATTCATATTCTAGTCTCGTATTCAAATCAATGCAGGGTTGTTAGGGTCATTTGGACCAAAGCAATTAGTTTGCTGAACCTGTAAATTGGAGAACTGCAGAATAAAAAGTCATATAAATGAAAACAAATTGCAAATTGACCCATAATATCACTCTCTACATGACACAAAACTGTAACTTAAAGGTACTTTTAAAGTACAACAAACCGGAAAGTTAAACATCATAATAAATCAAGCACTGTTGCAAATAACATTCTTGCTTTGAATTGCAATGCGTTATGGAATGTGGATCAGGTACACCAATTATATCGCAAAGTACAAGTCCTAGGTTAGGCAAGTTCCAGAGAAATAAAATCATATATCTAAATCAAAAACAAATCAGAAGAAAAAGAAAACCCCTAAATAATTCAGATAGATAACAGAAGTCTAGATGTGGAATAGGCTCATATGTAATTTTCATATTTTCCCCAGTGTTGTATTAAAACACTACAGAATGGATGTGTTCCTGATTTAGAGGGGTGAATAAACCAATGCAGGCAAATTTATATTTTTATGCCGAACAGGCAGACACCTCTGCCCATAATCTTTTGTCAGGATTCTCTGTATCCCTGTGCTTGAGGTTTAAACCAATACTTGTACAGTAGTGTTTGTATTCATGGATATCTTAAAAATCTATTGCAGTTATTCAGTTATTCTCATATAGGTATGAAACAATTAACACTCCTATTAAATCCTTAACCACTGTATGGACTGAATTTTATACACAAAAGTGGCAGGCAGTGGAGTGTGCTGTGGCAGGCGAGTGTAAATGTATTTAAAGAACAAGGAAAGTGTAAAATAGAATAAGGCTAGACATGCTGTATTTTGTATACTAAACATAAACATGAACTTACTGCACCACAAGTCTAATCAAACAAATGATTTATGCTTTCAAAGTTGGCCACAGGGGGCTGTCATCTTGTAACTTTGTTATACATCTTTGCAAGACCAAGGCTGTGCACATGCTCAGTGTGGCCTGGGCTTCTTAGGGATCGTCGTACATTTTCAAAACAGCACAAGTCAAATAATATCTGCCAGAAGCCGATACAGCAAGACTGACTAATAATCAGAATATACAGACTGCACTGGGTCCTGTGTGGTCATGTAATCGAATGTGGATTTTATAGTTTTTGTGTTGTTTAATACAAATGAGTGGCTGCAGCAAAATAATCCTCCAAATAGAATCCCAGTTTATCCGTTTGAATCTGGATCCATGATCTTTGTCCCTGCAGCTGGAGTTGGAAACATTAAAGGGGATGTAAAGGCAAAAATAAAATCCAATGCAAACCTCTACACAGTCGACAACTGCTCTACAGGGAAACAAACAAAGCTGCTGTATGATTGTTTCCCTGCACATCAGTCAGTCTGGCAATTCCTATCCAGAGCAGTAAGTGATGAGAAAATTTCACTGAATACAGTCAGGTTTCTTATAAAAACAGCATGTTTTTTTATTAAAGTATATTGGAGATAGATTTCTTATCCATTAAAGAATATAAAAATGGGATTTTATTTTTTGCCTTTACATGCCCTTTAATGGCATGAGTGTAAAATAATGGGGGGGGGGCATCCCAAAAATAGTGCAAGCACTATATACCAGTTGTGCATATTTGCACCTTTGTTTAGTCCTCATTTGTTTTCCATAAAAAAAAAAATATGTGCTAATGCAGTGTTCGCTTCCTTCTTTATATTATGAATTAAGGATCTTTAATTCAACTGCTTGTTTGAGATAAAGTATGTGTACTGCTCTTTCCCCTTCTGTCTTCCCAATAATATTTTAGCTTTTGCATTCTTGTGTGTTAGATTAGTGTCTGCTCCTGAATGTAGATAATGGGTGTTTGAGAAATGTAACCTCTAAAATAAAAACAATACAAGTTAAAATCAGGAGAATACCAAAATAAAAGATTATGGCTGAGCACACCTTTTCTGTGACTGGCTTATGAAAATTTGCTGAAATCAAGGTGACGTTTATATATCAAACTAAAAAGAAAACCCCTGCCCAGTCAATGACTCCTACATTAACATTTGCAGATGTGTCCAAACTGTATGAGCTGCACACTGGAAATGCTGTTATTATGGGTACAGGGGCTTCAAAGGGTCAGCCAAAAAGAAACCAAGAAGAGGTAGCAATCATCAGTGAAAAGAAACAAAATCATTAGATGATACTTCAGTAAACATTAAGTAGGCTTTGTTTATAGTTCTTACCTGTGTCATAAATGTTATTAATGTTCTCATTCAGATGCATGCCATCTTGTTATATTTTGTCTCAGGCCTACTAAAGACAGTAGAACAGTCTTGGAATGGGACTGCGCAAATGAAACCACACAGATCTCATGACCAGACTGGGTTGGTATTCAGATTTTTATTTCTAAATATGCATTTGCCTGCTTGCGCTCATTCACACACAAACTTGCCTGCTTGCTCGTGCTGATCTTTTAAAAATTTTTATGTGTTCAGTTTTACCATGCTTTGTGGTTGTGTGGTGTTGTCTACTGCATATATATATATATATATATATATATATATATATATATGTGATATAAGGAAAGGAATTTTCAAATTTGTGTTGGCAAATCCCCAAAAATCTAAACTAAAATTGCTCAGAAACACACAATTTTGCAGCTTGAAAACTTACAGTAGCTGCAGTAGTAGCTCAGGCAGAGCTGTTAAATGGATTCTGTCATGGGAAAACACTTTTTTTTTCAGTTGAAAGAGCAAACAGATTTTGTAACACTTGGGGGCAGATTTACTAAGGATCGAAGTGAAAATTCAAATAAAATTTGAAATTTAAATATTCAAATATCGAAGTAATTTTGGGTTCTTGCCATTGTAGCCCATGGGGGACCTCCTGAAAGCTTTCCTGAAAATTATTCTAAGTCCTGGAAAATCGGTCCATTTTCGATCGAAAACCTCCCCCCACCGAAAAAATTCAATGGTTGATTTTTTTTCATTCGAAATTCGACCATTAGTAAATCTGCCCCATAACTTTGAAATCTGACATAGGGCTAAACATGTTAGTTTCACAGGTGCTCTCAGTCATGTGATGACTGAGAGCACCTGTGAAAGCTGGTGATGAATGCTCTGATAAACATCAGTCATTCTTTACTGCTGCACTGCAAGTTGTAGTGATATCACCCCCTCCATTTTCTGTCCAGCAGCCTAACAACAGAACAATGGGAAGGCAACAGGATAACTGCTCCCTGACACCTGCATTGCTAAACTGCTCCCATGCTCCATCTAGTGGTAGATATGAGAGTGGCACTCAATAGTAATACCCTCCAGTAGAAGAAATAATAACCTGTCTGAAAGCAGTTCCATAGTGCAGGACTGGCTCATTCTGAAAGCAAAGGTTCAAGCACAATGACCTGACATGGCTGCCTAAACACAAACATTACAACTAAAAATACATTTATTTGTTCAAGAATAAAATTTTATATGGTAGTTATTTATAATGTAAACAGTGTAATTTATAAATAAAAGCTACACTATAAAAATCATGACAGAATCCCATTAATATTGTTGTTCATTTAATTTGATGTATGTTTGCCTCAGGTGATCCCAACTGTCAATCTTTCTGTATATTTACAGTAGCTTGGTGCAGTGCTGTCCAACGTTTTACATGTAAAGGGCCACTAATTTGACATGCCACGTGTTCTTGGACCAGATCATATGAAAACACTCACATAAATGTGGCCCTAATTTTTTATCATGTTTATTGGGTCAAGCATTTACATTGCCTTTCAAGACTGTTCCTCAGTGTAACTTCTACATAATATGTATTTACATTTTACCACCATTCTTTAATTTAATGAATCAGTCTGTTTTATTTAGCAGTGTCATATTTTCCACTATTCTACTATTTACCAGAACTGTTTCTTTATCTTTATGTCCGCAATTTGACCAGCAGAGAATTAAAATCGGTTGTGTACTCAAATATAACTTTTCTAATGCACTACATATTAATTACTAAGCATGCACATAATCCAGGATTCGGCCAGGATTCAGGCTTTTTCAGCAGGATTCTGATTTGGCCAAATCCTTGTGTATGGCCAAACTAAATCGTAATTTGCATAAGTAAATTAGGTGTGGAAGGGAAATCACGTAGCTTTTTGTCATAAAACAAGTAAAAACTTTTTTTCCCACCTTTAATTAGCATATGCAAATTAGGATTTGTATTTTGTTTGGTGTTCGGACGAATCTTTCACAAAGGATTCTGCGAATTCCTAAAAGTGAATTTGGTGCATCCCTTTTAATTACAAATGGTTGCCACTCTTCGTAGACAAAGCTGCAGTTTCCACAATACTTTGCACACTTCTGTGATTCCTTCTGTAACTCTGCTTCTGTACCAGTTTGTCAATCATAGAACATGCAAGGCATTCTAGAGTTTGAAGGTACTGAATTGGCTCCAGAATGTAGCCTTGACTGCTGAACATATGGCTATTACAAAACTGGCAGTACAAAGCAAAATTGAATTGTGGAATAATGAACCCTCTAAAGCCACCAAGGAGTTGCATTAAAAACTGGAAGGCAGACACATATTTAGTGAGTCAAGTTACAAAAAGTCCATAAGCAAAGTCATTAAGCACCATTTTCTACAGATATATTTTAGAGGTAATTCAAGGCTCTCCCTTGTGTTATATTGTGTGTATATATAGAACATATATAATATAATTCATGTCCCTCCTTTCTGCTCTCTTCATTAGTGTATCTTGCTCCTGATATTGCATTTCATTCTCTCTTATTGTCTCCAATTATGGTTTAATATATTGGCATTTGTTATTATGACGTATTTCAGTTGTTTTCTTCTTTTTTTTTTTGCTATCATTTTTTTTTTACACACTTTTGATCTCTGTCTTCTTAAATAGGTAACTTGTAGTATTTAGGTTAGCAATGCAGAGTAACTGCTGGCAGTTCTGGCTCTTGCTGAGCGATTCCAGTTGTTATTCTGCTCAGTGCTTGTAGACAGAATGGGGTGAGCAGCTCCTAGTTATTAGCAATGAAACAGATGGGGCAACCTGAAGGCTATTTCCAAGCTCCTTTGAGATCTTGTTACTTCAGTTCGTTTTTCCAACTGCTTGTTAGTGAGGGAGTTGTGAGATGATTTGAGCAAGCAGAAAGAATAGGCTGGTATTGGCTGTTGCATTCAATTCTGCATTGATTCAAATGAAGCATGATATAATGCACCATTTTGATTTGGCGAGCACCAAATTCCTTCATGAAAGATTTGGCTGAATACTGAACTGAATCTTAATTTGCATAAGCATATTAGTGACAGGTAATAAGTGACAAAAAGCATTTCCTTGTTTTGTGACAAAAAGTTGTGTGATTTCCCTTTCTTCCCTTAATTCTCATATATTCAAATTCTGATTCGGTTCAGTCAGGCACAAGCTGGAAAAGGCTGAATCCTGGATTTGGTGCATCCCTACTTTGATTTGAATCAAGCCAGTAAACTTTGTATATTTGCATGAAATTTCTCTGGGAGCTCTAGTTTTCTCCCACAGCTGCAAGACATACTAGTAGTGTATTTGTTTATGTGTTCTGTAAAATTTGATTGTAAGTGCCCCATGAGCAAGGAATCATGGCTCCACAATACACTGGTTCTATATTAATAAAGTAAATATTATACACAATGGCACTTAGTAGAACAGTGCAGCACTTGCATTGAATTATATGTATCAGTGTATAATGGCACATTATATGCCTTTAGTTTTTCACATCCGATTGTCTGCCAAAAATTGTTTCTCCTTTTTTCTTCCACTGCCTCATCTCATGACTTTTCTTGGCTTTTGTTCCAGCACTTAACAGGTAAGGGAAGGTACTATTTGCGGTAGCTGAAATACATTTGTGATTATGAAGCTGCCTGTGCAACTTATTTCATTATTCATATAAACATAAAAGTTACAACTCTTAAAAGTCCTGGGTGGATTTCTTGTTTCCCTTCTCTTCTGTCCAGTTGCACTGGTGTCCTGGAATCACTTTCTATAGAACGGCTTCAGGGATTTAAATTGCACATCTCATCTAATGTAGAAAGTATAAAGCTGAAATACTTTTACCCCATGGGCTCTCTGTATTGCTATTCCACTATTGAAAAAAGGTTATACATGAAAAAATAACATAATGAGAACAGATCTAATTCTTATCATCATTGCAGTAAACATAGATTGCCAGTTTCAATCATGTTAAAGTAACTGTATTTGCAATTGACAGCAGTACCTTTCTCTGCACTGCTGGTTCTGACTTCATGTACCACTTAGAAATCTTGCAGCAGTCCACTCTCCTTTAGCCAAATTGTCATTTCCCACAATGCCTTGCCCCTACTTTGATTTTTCTTTGCTTGAGTGTCAGTCACATGACATACAAGGCATATTGGGTATTGGAGTCTCAGCTGGTGAGTATTTGACAAGTCTTAGATGGTTTCAAGCCTTCTTCATAGATGTTTCCCCTAAGCCACCTACATTTTCCCTTTTTTAAAGAATAAACCAGTCTAAGCAAATCTTTGTTTAGTGATTATGGCTGTATGCATACCTATTATTTTCACCTTATTTGCCCCATTTATCAAGCAGGCCCACTGTGTGTATAAGGTGTTGGCTCTGTTATAGCGAAATGTCTGGAAACAATGGAAACTATTTATTTCAGCAATAATGAGTCAGATTTTTAGGAGTCTGAGTGGGCTATTTGGAATGTTTGGAATCTGGTTAACATGAAGTCACAGGTTTCCATGGTTGAAACCGCATTTAGCTATAGGTAGAAGAGGCCAGGTAGACAAGCTACTATTATTATTATTATTATTATTATTAACATGCTGAAAAGCTGCAAAACTGCAAATGCTGTCAACGCTCCACAAAATTGTCTTCCACCTCGCTGTTCATCAGAACTCCAGGGGCAACTCATTTTCCCTGTCTCTGTTTCCCCCAATTAAAATTGTAGGTTCTAGACCCCTGTCAGAATCAAAACTACTCGCTGCCATTTACTGCACTTCTGCCCAGGGTCACAGTAAATGACTTTTGACTTTTAGTTGAAAAAGATAGATTCAAGGAAAAATAAAGGAACTGTGACCTTTTCTAAAAGAAACCGTTTCAGTATTAGTATAGATTTGAACAGGTAGCGCTTAATGAGCCTTTAAAAATATGTAAGTCCATTATTTATTGAGGAGTTTCTCTGCTTGTGTTTTTAATGTGCTAGTACCATAATTGAGTATTATTATTTTTTTTGTTTTTTTTTTTTTTTTAAAGATCAGGGAACACTAATATGCAACAAGTAAACCAAAATACCCATGATCCTGACAGCTTACAAAACAGAGCAGCTTTATTTTCTACAGATCTTTACAATGTGTTCTACTGGTATAAATAAACCATTACCCAAAACATCAAGGGACACATGAGTGGATTTTCTTTGATCTAGTTGTACATTCCCATATACACAATTTACACTGGAAGATATGGATTACTGTTTTGTAAAGCTGGCATGATCTCCAGACATCCCATTAGGCACTGAGCTCTGCCAGTAGACAGGGCCGGTTTTAAGCACATTGGACCAATTGGGCCCCGCACTTAAAGGGGCCCCGCTCCAGTGCGAGCTCTGATTCCTATTCCCATAATTCCCCAGTTGCCCAGCCTACCCCCATCCCCAACTGGAAGCCATCACTTGGACAGAGGGTAAAGCAGCCACTATTTGCCCATCCAGCTCTGTGACCCTGCGACAGACAATAAAGTTCCTTCTAGGGGGCCCCACCAAAATGGTTCCAATTGGGCCCCGCACTTGGTACGGCCGGTCCTGCCAGTAGAAATGGGCATCCATAATCCCCTTAACTAGCTCAGTAAGAATTAAATTAGTGTCGTGTAAAGTGTTGCAGATGAGTAGGATGAATGTCTTTTACATAGTATGTCAAATACTGTCACATACTACATATAGATATGATGGCCCTAATATTTTTCCCTCTGCATTTAGGCACTACCAATGTGTATATCATTGTGGGAATTCTTATTAAGCAAGAAAATTGGACTGCAGTGCTTTAGTGTTCAAAGTAAACTGGCAAGTCCTATCAAATGTAATGATTGGAATGTAAAGTAAACCAGTACAAAATACACTCACTGGTGTAAGGAGCTAGTAAAATAGTATTTAGTGTACTTAGAGATATGTGGTTGTGGTATGAATATACTA
The DNA here is from genome assembly GCA_024363595.1 of Xenopus borealis. Lineage (NCBI taxonomy): Eukaryota > Metazoa > Chordata > Amphibia > Anura > Pipidae > Xenopus > Xenopus borealis. Next base: position 99,463,391 of record CM044433.1, read on the forward strand.
CATCAGACACTCAACATAAAGGCACTTAAGTTAGCCCATAGAATATCCTTTTTTGGGCTTGACTGGATTTTTCTAATTCCTTTCCTCTTTTATACATAATCCATTCTCTACCCGCTCTAGTGTTTGTTGTCATTCTAATTTCACAGTCGTTCCCTCAAAGACCTTAATCCAGAATGCTCGGGATCTTGGGTTTTCCGGATAATAGATCTTTCTGTAATTTTGATATTCATACCTTGTCTACTAGAAAATCATGTAAACATATAAATAAATTCAATAGGCTGGGTTTGCTTCCAATAAGGATTAATTATATCTGTTTCGATCAAGTTCAAGGTACTGTTCTATTATTACAGAAAAAAGGGAAACCTTTTTTAAAATTTGGATAAAATGGAGTCTATGGGAGATGGCAATTCCATAATTAGGAGCTTTCTAGGTAACGGGTTTCTGGATAATGGATGTCATACCTCTACTTGCTTTACAATCTGTGTCTCTTTCTTCCACTTCTTTTAACCATTGTGCCTGTATGATCTTCTTCTGTTTATTTCACATGCCTTCAATTTCAGACCTTTCTCTCTTCTATTTTAGACTTTTACCAGAGTCCCTGCTCATCTCTCCCATGTCTGTCCCCATTGACATCATCTGTGACATCACCAATGTCCATCTTGAGCAATAAGTGTTGACTTGCAATGAGTTGAAATTGAAGGGGGGGGGTGATGGGAAAGAAAGCTCATGGAGTACCAGCTTAATCTTAGCAGGTGTCCTCCACCTTTCCATTAACACCTTTCATTAAGAAGTCCTGGGGTGAAAAATACCTGTGTGCACATAGGTCACTGTAAATATGTTGTTCTCCTTTTCCTTGGGATCAAAACCTGTCTTGAATTGTATTTTGGTTCCAGCATGGGTTTGTCCATTAGTGAATGCACCTTTGACTGAATGCACACTTGGTTGAAATCTGCTTTGCCTATAGTATGGTAGTTACAGTCAGTACATGAGCTTTCATCTCAAGGTTCTATTTAAGGAGGAGTAAACTGAAGCAGTTTATTGCCAATAGATTAGCCACAATAATGCACAATATAACACCATATTTATTCTGCAGAATGCTTTACCATACCTAATTAAATTGTTCTAGAAGCTTTGTGTGACATTGCTTTCTGTTTGTGTCTCTCCATGCTCACTCATAGCTCTGGACTCAGATTACAACGTGGAGGGGGGGGGGAGAGGAGCAAACTGAGCATGCTCAAGCCCTAGCCCTGGAGCTTTATGTTGAAAACAGGAAGTCTGATACAGATGCCCATGTGTACACAATAGAAGAAAAGAAATGTGGTGTTTCTTCTGACAGAGGACTCTGAGGAACTTTACTTTGAGGGTTTACTGGTGGATTTATATAGACCTTTCTGATAAATCTTACTTAGTTTTAGCCTTTTACTCTCCTTTAAGCAAACTAATGGATATTGATATCTGATATCCAGCCCCCTTATATCTAGCGCTATATATTTCCTTGTATGGACATTACAGTAATATATCCAAGGATAATAGGGAAAGCCAAGCTATATACAAAAACCACTTCTAAATCTACTGAAATGAAGGTGGCTGGGTGACAAATGCTTTGTTTATGTTGCTTGTGTTCTGTGCAGTGTTACAAGCAACGCTTGTATTCTTCATTCTGACTTGTCTCACAAGGATCATTTTCTCTTTGTGTCGCAGGAGGAACAGGTTTCAGCAACACACGGACAACAACATTTCTAAGTAAAGAATCCTTACGTTGCAAGCCCAACTGAAGTCTCCTGCATGAGCAGCCATTACAAGAGAACAAGCAGAATTTGCATGTCTCTAATCCAAGGAGACCAGTCTGGGAAAACGTATACAGCAAAATACTGAAATATTTGTTTGTAGCTTTATTTTTCTGTGCATAAAGGTGCAATAACTGGACAGCTGAATTGTGGTTTGGGGATATATGTTGTTGCAATTTTAGGGTTTAAACTGCAGCTCTTGAAAATTGAGGACCTTTGTTATATTTCAATTTTTGTTACTGTAAAATGGTTACCAACCCCCCCTCCAAAATATTAAATAGATATAGGTAAAGTAGCAGTTTGTCAAGGAAACAAATGGACCTTTGGTAGTGTGCATAACGATCAGACTAGTAGGCTTGAGGATTTGATTTGAAGAAGATAACTCTGGTAACTGGCAGACTCTCAGCCCTCCCGCTGTTGTGAAATGCATTTCTTAGTCTTTATCTTGCCACAACTTACCAAAGTGTCAGCTTTAATATATAAATTGCATTTTTACTTCTTCTACTTTATTGACATGCCTCTGAGAAGCTGTGACATTGTTTGTGTGAACCTTTTAGTAGTTTAAGTTAAATATCAATATTTACAGTGCCTGAGCATTGCATTCCTTGGTAGAGCTGATTTGGTTTTCCCCTTCTTTTAATGCATTTTAGCTCATCCACTTAATATATAAACACTTTTATGGAGGTAATGTAATGCAGAGCAAAGGCGCAGAGCTATAGCAACCAAACAGCAGGTAGCATATACTGTGCCTGGGCAAACTTTGTGCCCTTTATTACACTGGGGGTTTGGGTCAATTGCTATAAAGTGGCACTTGTTCTGAGTAAGCGACCGTCACACAAAACATGGAATTGCCTTGATTCATTCACTTTGTGAGATTATTTTTAGTAGCTGTGACTATTTTCTATGGAGCCGTTACAGCAAAAAGACATGGAATTGTTCCCTATCATTTCACATGGCATCACCACATTCATGGCACAGTTATCACCTGAAACCACCAATGGGCACAATTGATGCCACTTGCTCACACCAGGAAGTGAATAAAGACAGTTCCATGTGTTTCTCACCACAATACAAACACATCTCCTGTTATAGTGATAGTAGTATCTGTGTCAATGGATGGACATTGTCTTTCCAAATCTAAAGTCTAATGTTACAGACCCTAGCATTTTAGAATGTCAAACCTGTGACTGCCCACCTCCAGGAGCTATTATCCAGCATTATGGGAGTACCATCATGCACTACTGCTAGAGGGTTGTCTAACATTCCTGACTTACTCCTTGCTAAGCTTTCATCTGTTAATTTGCATCACTTCCCATTCATTCATTGATTTGTCTCATGGCAGCTTGAAATACATCAGTCTACTGGAGCCTAGTACACCTGTTACTATGTTAATCCAGCTGCTACAATACAAATGCACATATTAATATTGTATATTTGATTTGAAGGCATCCTGGAATCATCCAATAATACATGGGGATGACAGAAACACTTGTTTCCACAGTAATTCTGATATAGTATGATCCCCATAGCTGAAGCAGGTGCATCTGGGCTTTTTGTTTACTTTGGTGTGTCATTTTTATTTAGATTCATATAGTGGTTGTTGTACTATAATGACACTAGAAATCATAATAATTACGGGTTTCTTAATTTTGAGCAGAGCATGTGTGCACATGTGATGGAACCACACAACTGCCCCAATATGTAACTTTAGAAAATCATTTTCCATGTCTCCTTGTCTTAATATTTGGATCTCTTTATAGTTCATTGATCTCAATGTACCATACCATGGCAACAACATTGGGCTGGATGGGCTCCAAAGAGCTAATCTGTGTATAGAGCCCTAGGATTGGCCTGAGGTGGGTTTGTACTTTGATCCTGGCCTCACTCCAAATTATTTTAAGGCATCTTCCAAGATCTAGGCAGAGTGTATGAGGAAAACACAATTTTACATTTTAACAGACAGTTTTGCTTCTGTAAGAAAAAAATTCCATGACAGAAAAATAAGTTTCTATTTTTTTTTTGATGATCCTTTCTTTTTGCCATATGAAAGTGTTGGCAGTTAAAGCCTGGTTTTGAATATTCTTACCTTGAAAGGCAGATGCCGGATTATATATGGTATAATGTACCATTTATATGAATTATATAGTGAATGAAGTACCCCCTTTCCCCCTTTTGTAAAATATAAGGATATTAGAAGTCACAGAAGAGTTCCATTACCTTCAGCTGCGTGCTTTTATACAGGTCATGGAACTCCAAGGTTACTTCTATCTATATCCTCATATTTTCCAACAAGGGGTACTTTATTTATTATAATACACAAGTTTTAGTGAGTCATGTGACAAAAATGGTATCACTACTCGCCGTTTAAAAATGATGACATCACTAGTCACCGTTTATAAGGATATAATTTACAAGATATTCATGGCTTTTGTGTATCATATAAATATTAGAGGCCCTGGAGAGGTTCAGGGATCAATCTGGAGTTGTTTGCAGCCTTCCTGACATTCAAGTTTTTTTTTGAGTTTTTAAAATTTGAATCAAATTTGATTCAAATTTTTGGGTCAATCCTATTCACCTGAGCAATTTTTATAATAGATTTCGATTGGTTGCATTTGCAGTTTTAAAAAACTCACATGAGTTTGAAATTCGACCCTTCTAAATGTGCCTCTAGATATGCCAAAGCTTTGCTAGGGAGCTTCCAGGCAATAGTTTTTGTGCTGTGATTTAGTCCTTAACCACCTACAGTAAACTGCCGAGCCATGAGACAAAGCCAATGTCTATATATATAACCCTTTCATTCATCTTTACTGTCTGCCCCTCTTTGATTTATCTTTCAGTTCCTACAGACCAATGGATGTGTATGCAGTCATTATACTACTGAGCAGTGTAGTCATTGTACAGAGAAAAAACTCACAACTGTAATTAATATATACTGTATTTAAGGATTTCTAATGCTATATCAGACACCTTGTACAAATGCTATTGTAACAGGAAACGTTTTGGAAAAGAAAAAAACAATTCAGTGTAACGGAAATCTAAATGATTTGTATTTCTGTTTTAGAGAGTGGGGTGGTGATTTTTTTTTTTTAACTATATTGATATTTGTATGGGTCAGAGTAAATGTTTTAAAGAGAATTACAAAGTGGACTATATAGTATGTGGGGAGGGTTAAAGGATTTTTTTAATGACTTTATACTGATCACTTGCATAGACATCACTTTATTAGAAAGGTGTGCTGTTGTGGATTGGGGCATTTTATAAGGGAAACAAAACAACCACACTAGTAGTGGACTTGTAACTGAACCACATCTGCGGTTTGTACTGCATCTCTCACACGTGTATATAGTCACACAACTATCAAACAACCTGCTGGAGGTTTGCCAAATGCCTCTTCTCTGTTTTATTTTGTGCTCTGTCGCTCTCAAGGTTCATACTGTGATGCTCTCTTAGGGTAATTACCCAGGGCTTTACCTGATGATCTTCTCCTAGTCATGAACTTAAAGGGGAACTATCATGAAAATGTAATATAAGTATACACAGGGAAAACAAATCGCATAATATAAATATACAGAATCATATCAGTTAGATCCGATATATCTTCTCTTCTAAGGGCTCCTTTTGCCTAGAGCTGTGATCCCCAACCAGTAGATCGTGAGCAACATGTTCCTCTCCAACCCCTTGGATGTTGCTCTCTGTGTCCTCAAAGCAGGTGTTTATTTTTGAATTTCAGGTTTTAATTGCATAAAAACTAAGTATAGTGCCAAGCAGAGCCTCCTGTAGGCTGCCAGTCCACATAGGGACTACCGAATAGTCAATCACAGCTCTTATTTAGCACCCCAAGAGACTTTTTAATGCTTCTGTTGCTCCCCAACCTTTTGTACATTTGAATGTGGCTCAGTAAAGAAGGTTGGGGATCCCTGGCCTAGAGGATGTATTAGAGCTCACTCTATTAAAATCACCAGACATCATGTCTCTCTACATGCAGGATTTGTGCAAAAGGCAGTTGTTTTGTTTGTACTGGAATCTGTTATTTGAGTCAGCTATAAATAATAGTGAGGGTGTCCAATTGCATGGGGTCTGAAGTAGGGATGCACAGAATCCAGGACTCTGTTCTTGATTTGGCCTTTTTCAGGAGGATTCCAATTTGGTGGAATCTTTCTGCCTGGCCAAACTGAATTTTAATTTGCATATGCAAATTAGGGGTGGGGATGGAAATCACGTGACTTTTTGGCACTAAACAAGGAAGTAAAAAAAAATTTTCCCCTTCCCACCCATAATTTGCATATTCGGGGGTTCGGCCGAATCCAAAATAGTGGATTCGGTGCATCCCTAGTTTGAAGGGATTGTACAACTCTGCAACAATGGTAACATTTCACATTTGTGAACAAGACTTTTTGCTGCAAAGGACGTCTCTGTTCAGCTGATGCTGGTAGAATGATAGCATACCCTAATTATTTAAAGAGTTCTTTTTGTACGCAGTAACCCACTAGTGCATAATTCTCTTGTAATCGAAAAGGAATTGATACCTGCTTAACATATATGGCTTTGCTGTCAGAGGAATGATGAGCAGAAAGAATAACACTGTATGTGCAGCTTTGAGTTTCCGCTACCCGGCCCAGATTCATTTCTACTGACTTCAACAGTAAGATTCCTGATTCTTATTATTGTGTGACACACACTGCCGGGTTTTCTGACCAATAATAACTAGTGATGGGCGAAACTCCCGCGTTTCGCTTCGCCGAAAAATTCGCGAATTTCCAGAGAATTTTGCGAATTGCCGAAAAATTAGCGAAACGAGTCGCGCGTCGCGTCAAACGCGTCGCGTCGTTTTCGGCGCGTCGCGTCAAAGACGACGCGCGACTCGTTTTTGTTGGCGAATTTTTCGGCGGTGAATTTTTGCTGCCGTTTCGCGAATCGCGGGAATTCGCCCCTGGCGAATAAATTCGCCCATCACTAATAATAACAGCTCTGAGGCATCCCACACTGCTTCCCATTGATGTCCATGGTTTTTTTTTTTTTTTTTATTATTATTGCTGCATCAATCACAACACATTGTTAGCTGTCAACTATGTCTCAGCTATCAATCAGTGCTCAGCTCACCAGACTTTTCCCTGCAGTATATACCATTGAGTGGAGGCGGTGGAGTTTCATTTATCAGCCAGTGACAGCAGTTCAGTTGCACCGCAGCTCAATCCGATATTGGCAGTAACATATGGTCGCAGGAGTCCATTCCATGCAGAGACGCAATATATCACACCATTCAGGTAACCGTATGTATATCCTGGTAATTCCCCTAATGTGAGATTATAGCAGCAGTACATCTGTGTCCTTGAGAGCTTCAATGACTTTACATGGCATTATATTTATACTGGGCATGCCACTGGCTGGATGCATATGAAAGGAACACCGCTTTAGTAAAATGACAAAACAAACCGTGGGATCCTATTTTATCCTATTTTATATTATATGAGAACTATTTTTCCAGAAAATGAATGGTTTCCTAACTTGGTGCACTCTGTCTTACGTTAAATGACCACATGCATTGTGACGTTACAAAGATTTCTTGTATACACATGCCTTATGTGTGATCCACTTTGTGCACCCAGCATTGAGGTGGTTTGTTTTAATCTTAAAATATAATAAAAAGCAATTGTGCCGGATTGTTGCAAAAAAAAAAAGCGTCAAGAGTTTTCCTTTCATTCCTCCTTTTGTTCAATATTCAAGCACTTTGGCTTCCCAAAACAAAATATTGACTAACGAATGCTTTTAATACCCTAAGGCAATTGAAAATCTACATCTTTGTCTATTTGCAGCTCGTTGGGATAAGTTTCAGTGAAACACTTTTTACAATAAGCTGTTACACATTGTTAAAAATACACACAGATATGTTATGTTAATCAATGCTGACTTTCTTTGCCCAACAGCTTCTGAATCTGTCTGGAGAATAAACAAAAATTCTGCAAGGTTAATGGGGTTAATAAAGAGAAAGGAGAGCCTTAAAGGGGTGGTTCACCTTTAAAGGGATACTGTCATGGGAAAAAAAATGTTTTCAAAATGCATCAGTTAATAATGCTGCTCCATTTCTCAAAAATCTGACATGGGGCTAGACATATTGTCAATTTCCCAGCTGCTCCAAGTCATGTGACTTGTGCTCTGATAAACTTCAGTCACTCTTTACTGCTGTACTGCAAGTTGGAGTGATATCACTACCTCCATTTTTACCCCCAGCAGCCTAATGCTGGCCATACACGGGAAGATAAAGCTGTCAATATCGGTCGTTTAGACCAATTTGACAGTTTATCTTCCTGATCGATATCTGGCCACGATATTGATCGAGAAGGTTTGTTTTTCTTCCGACCAACCCTTCGGAGCCCCATGTCATTGTAATCTGATCGTTCGACCATATGGCCGAACGTTTGGATTACCCCGATATAGCCCTGCTGTGTTAGTGGCATATCACGGAAAGATCCGCTTGTTTATGCCAAACGAGTGGATCTTTGCATCTATGGCCAGCTGAACAATGAGAAGGTAACCAGATAACAGCTCCCTAACACAAGATAACAGCTGCCTGGTAGATCTAAGAACAGCACTCAATGGTAAAACCCATGTCCCACTGTGTACTATTCAGTTACAGTGAGAAGGAAAAACAACAGCCTGCCAGAAAGCAGTTCCCTCCTAAAGTGCTGGCACAAGTCACATGACTGGGGGCAGATGGGAAATTGACAAAATGGCTAGCCCCATGTCAGATTTCAAAACTGAATATAAAAAAATCTGTTTGCTCTTTTGAGAAATGGATTTCAGTGTAGAAGACAGTATCCCTTTAAATTAACTTTTAGAATGCAATAGAATGGCCAACCCTAAGCAACTTTTCAGTTGGCCTTAATTTTTTTATATATAATTTTTGAATTATTTGACTTCTGCTGACTCTTTCCTGCTGTCAAATGGTGTACCAGTGACCCCATGTAAGAAAACAAATGTTCTTTAAGGCTACAAATGTTTTGTTATGGCCACTTTTGTATTATATCCTATTCATATTCCAATTTCAAACTGGAGACCTGCTGAAAAAAAAAAGCTAAATAACTCCAAAAACCACAAATAATGAAAACCATTTTCAAATTGTCTCAGAACGTCACTCTCTACAGTTTACTAAAAGTTAACTCAAAGGTGAACAACCCCCTTTTAAAGAATTTCATTCTACAAATTCAGAAAGATGAAAAACAATGCACAGAAACAGCCCCCTTTGTGTTTATGCATCCACCCTAGCAGCCACGAAACGAGAACACCTTCATATATGGGGGTATGGTTGGAAATGAATAAGACCTGATTAGAGATGACTGAATTAGCCCCAAATCTGATTTGCAGATCATTTTTAATGTGTGCATATTATGAAGTGGTATAAAACATATTCCATCATTGTTCAAACATAATGAAACACTATTCATGAGCATCTTAAATTCAGAACCAGCTTTCTTTTTCTCTCTTCCCGGTCTTTATTTCCAATAAAAGCCACAGTAGAGTTCATAAACAGTTGTAGAATTACAAGAAACCACTACAATACCCCTGGAGGAAACAACAGGCCAGTTCCCATCCCACAACTGCAGGCACACAGTTTGACAATATTAAGAATCACATTGATGAATTGTTCATTAATTGTTCAGCATTGACCTTTTCTGGATAATGGGTTCCCTCTCCAACTGGGAGCTTAGGGCAAATGCCCTACTCTACCATAACTATTTAGTGCCAACTTTATTTTAGAAATAATATGGGTATGCCTCTATCAATTCCCCAGCCGTCTTATAGTCAGGCCTTATGTAGCCATGACAGGTTTTCTATCAATTCTATCAGGACATGTGACGTATAAGCAAACATTACAGTGCTGCTCACTGTGTCACCATAGAAGGCAATCGCTGATGCTTTACATGGAATGAAATGTTATTTTCTCGCAGCTTCTAGCTGTACAAGGGAGCAGGAACAAAGCCTTCACAAGCTATCACCTCATTAACTGGAATCTAGTGTATGATCATAAAAGCGGAGCTCAGTAACATTAACTCTTAAACATTGCACGGGTTTGTTTGTTTTTTCTCAGGCTGTTTTTGAAGAAAAGTAAATTCTATTGCTGCTCTTTTCCTAAGGTTCAGGGACTTCCTTCCCTTCTTAATTTGGCAGCATATATTATAATGTGGTCTTCTTTGTGTGTGTGCTTTTGTATTGTAAAATTGTACAGCACTGCATATTCTAGTGATTCAAGTTATATAGTGAATAAAGTACCCCCTCTTGTAGATTATAAGAATATTTTTTGGTTCCCGAGGAGTTTCATGATCATATAAAAACACAAGGCCGAAGGAACTTCCAGGTAACTTCTAATATCCTCATATTTTGCGACTGGGAGTACTTTATTATACAGTAATACACAAGTTTCAGTGAGTCATGTGACAGAAATGACATCAGAACTCACCGTCTATAACTGATGACACCAGATTCATTGCTTTTGTGTATTATAGATACATACATACATATACAAAACTACCTCTTTAGCAATTGGGATTGTGTGAAGCAAATGAATATAAAATGGCATGGATTTGTTAAAGGACATATTGGCAATGGACTCTAAATATGAGCGTTCAGACAATTACAGTGCTTCACATTGGGCAGTTTTATATATCCACAAATGTGACGTCACGTGACATTATACAGATACAGAGCTAGAGTATTTCCAGGATGAAAAGCACCAGTAGAGGTCCCCCCCCCCCCGGGTGCATAAACTAGACAGCTAGAGAATTTATCCCCAACCAGTGGTTCACAAGCAACATTATTCACCAAACCATAGGATGTTGCTCTCAGTGGCCTCAAAGCAGGTGTCCTTTTTGAATTCCAGTTTTGATTGCGTTTTTTATACTATAAAAAGAGTCTCCTGTAGGTTCTCCGTCCACATAGGGTCTACCAAACAGCCAATCACAGCCCTTATTTGGCATCACATGTGACTTTTTCATACTTGTATTACTTTCTGCTGCGGAAAACCAACAAGGATGTGCGTGGCTAGATATAAGTCCGTAAGCGAGGTGCCGGCAAGGATTTTGCAGTGGCGTAGTCAAACAGCCGAGGATTTCAAGACAGGCGGAGGAAGACGTAGTCAATAAGTCAGGCAGGAGTCAAAACCAGATAGTCAATACAAAAGTATGCTAGAGCTGAAACAGAGGACTGAAACCTAGCTTAGGCAGAGACAAAATGGCAATCAGGGCTTTTAAAACAAAGATTGGAGCCCAGATTTTCGAATTTGGCGCTTCAGAGTGACGTCATGGCCCTGACATCAGAATGCCCAGCGTCAAGGAGAAGGCTCTATCCGGAAGTGCGCGCCTGCACACAGAAGGAGGAAGTGCTCGCTTGCTCACAGAAGCAGACAAGGTTTAAGGGGTTAAGGTGGCCCTACACTGGCAGATTTAAAGGAACAGTAACACCAAAAAACGAGTCTTTTAAAGTAATGCAAATATAATATACTGTTGTGCTGTACTGTTAAAACTGCTGTATTTGCTTCAGAAACCCTACAATATTTTATATAGACAGGCTGATTTGTGGCCATGGGAGCAGCCATTCAAAGCTGAATAAAGAGAAAAGGTACAGGGTACACTACACATAATAGATAAACTCTGTTACACACAGTGGGATTCTTCAGAACTAATCGGTTATCTATTGAGTCGTCTGTGCTTGAATGGCTGCCCCCCATTGATATACAGCAGCTTGTTTATATAAACTATAGTAGTGTTTCTGAAGTAAACACCAGTTTTACCAGTGCAGGGCACCAGTACATTATATAGTCATTCATTAAAGACACTTTCAGCTTTTTGTGTTGCTGTTCCTTTAAGCTGCCGATGCGGGTCCACCAACAGGGCCACCTGACTGATAGGCCAAAAATGTTCTCGTTAGATCAAGGACCCCATTGACCCATTGCTCTGACGTCTCGTATTCCTGTAGTTGCAATCTGATTGTTTGGCCCTAGGGTCAACTGATCAGATTAGACTGATATTGCCCCAGCTTAAACAGCCATATTGGGGAAAGATCTATAATGTAGGGGATCTAAGAGTGTATGGCCAGCTTTGCACATTGGCCTACCTAATTGAGTCCTGGTTTAACTACTGTTGTTTCCCTGCAATGCAAATCACAATATGCTAGTTCAGCTTGACTACAGAGCTTCTCAACTGCCCAAAATGTCCCTAATAGCTATAGCACCTCAGCGACAGTTCCCCACTCATTTCACACATGACGCTATATTAATATCCCTGCTGTAACCAGGATCGTTTTGCTAAAACAATCTTAAAAACAGAATAAAATTAGTCTCTCCGCAAACATATAATTTTCATCTTTAGGACATTGAGTCCTTTCATCCTGGACTGATTGACTGAAGAGCAAAAGGAAAACCAGTGAGAATGTGACTGAACACACATATTACTTTTGTGACTTAGAGGGAGTTACAGAAATGACTAAACGAGATACAAGTAATGTACTGAGCAGTCATGGGTTTAGAAAATTATATACAGAATAATCTGCAGGGCTTTTCTTTCTGAGCGAAACATGGGAACTCCCATGTCTGAAGGTAATACCCAAGCTTTCCACCCTTTGCCATGATAATCTAAATACTTTCTTTATAGATGTTTAGCTGATTTAATCTCATCCATTATGTTCCCAGAATGCTCAGAATTTCTAATCCATTAGTATATTGCCATGTTAGTTTCTTCTTCAGTCATGGAGAAAACACTTATTTACGGGGTATTGAAAGAAAGTATCCTCTCTAAAGTAACTTCCAGTAATCAGCCATTGTGGTTTCTGTCTTCCTCTTTGGTAGGAAGTGATAGAAGGGCATGTCCAGCTTTATTCTGAGTTGTTTATTAACAGCACAATAAGGATGTTGTCAGGAAATGGAGTTCTGTGATGAAGAACATTTGTATAAGCAGAAGGATGCCCAGAACTGCACCCTAGATCCAAGATGGCTTCTGAGTAATACAGGCTGGCCAAAGCTAATAGAACTACATAGAGCTACAAAGTTAATCAGAACTCTCCCTTATTATGTGCAGGACATTGTTATCTCCTATCTGAAACAGTAGTGAAATTCTCATGTCTTTCTCTGTACGCTTTACTTGCGGTGTAAACAGTTTACAAACTTGCTCCTGTTTGTTGTTGGCAGAAATTTATTTGAATCTTGTCCAGTTCATGGTATTTCTAGATCCAGTTATTATTTTTTGACGGTTTTATTAAGTCAGAATTAAATGGGATTAGGCATACTTGGAAGTCAAAGGTTTTCCATGAGATCATGGGGCTGTTATCTTGGTGAAGCCTCAGGCTTCCATAAATGGCAAGACCTATTTTGGGGTATCACCCTTTCCTCTTCCTTCACTGCATGAAACAGAAAAGTTTCTTCTACAGAATGGAACTCTGGGTAACTTGTGAGTTGTATTGTCAGTTCCTTGGTGCTCATTAAATTATTATTGATGTAATGTTTATTTTAGTTATTGCTTATTCTGGTGTGTAAAGTAAGTCCATATGTCCCATTTCTATTTCAGGTATGTATGTATAACTTTATTTGTAAAGTGCTGTTAAGGAGCCACAGCTCTGTACAATATACACATATATATATATATATATATATATATATATATATATATATATATATATATATATATATATATATATGAAAATTTATACACGGGGGAGACAAATTACATAATAAATATATACAGAATCGTAGGACAAAGTGGTAAAGTGCTATGTGGTAAGAGACATAGTGGGAAGGAGGTCCCTGCCCCGTTGAGCTTACAGTGTAAGTGGATGGGAGGTTAACATACAGGTACAAATTGGAGATGAAAAAGTGCACATGGTAAAGCATAGTCAGTAGGCACAGGACTAGGCTACTGTTCTAGTGCTCCAAAAGGTAGGCCCTTAGTTTTTTTGAAGAGATTGGGAGAAGATTCCTTACAGAGGAATTCAGGGATGGAATTCAAGAAGTAAGGAGCAGCAAGATAGAAGGGTTTGAAACGAGAGGTGGCAGTGGATGTGGGTGGTGTGAAGAGGAGGTGGCTCTGAAAAGAGCGGAGAAGACGACCAGGAACTTATAGCGTGACAAGAGAAGAGATGTAGTGAGGAGCAGAGGAGTGAAGGGCTTTGAATGTTAGCAGAAGGATTTTATATGCTATCCTTTGCTTGACAGGCAGCCATGCTAAGGATTTTAGTTGGGGTTGAGCAGATTCTCTTTTAGGAGAGATTAGAAGAATCCTGGTAGCAGAGTTTGGAGATTGATTGGAGGGGAGAGTGATGGGAGTCAGGAAGACCAGTTAGGAGGAGATTGCAGTAGTCTAAGCGAGATAAGATAAGGGCATGGATTAGTGTTTTGGTTATTCTTTGTGGTGAAAGAAACAGGCATATCTTGGCTATATTGAGGAGGAAGAAACAGAGAAGAAGAGCTACTGGTCAAAGATGACCCCTAAGCAGTGTGCTGAGTTAGTCGGGTTAATGGTCATGCCATCAATAGTAATAGTGAAAGGAAGAGATGGGCTAGGTTTGGGTGGAAAGACCATGAGCTCAGTCTTGGCCAAGTTGAGCTTGAGGTGGTATTGGTTCATCCAGGAAGAAATAGCTACTAAGCAGTCTGCTATCTGGGTTTGAACATCAGTGGTTAGTGAGGGTGTGTCTAAATATATCTGAATGTCATCGGCATACAGGTGATGTTTAACGCCAAATGAAGATATAAGGTCTCCTAATGAGATAGTGTATAAGGAGAACAACAGAGGTCCAAGTACAGAACCTTGAGTTACCCCCACATTAAGATGAACAGGAGGAGAGGATTTGTTTGCGGAAGTAACAAAGCAGGAGCAGTCAGAGAGGTAGGAAGAGAACCAGGATGCAGCTTGATCACGGATACCAATAGAATGGAGAACTTGCATTAGAACAGAATGGCTAACAGTATCAAAAGCAGAGGATAAGTCCAGGAGTATGAGGACAGAGTAATGACCTTTGGCCTTAGCAGTCTGGAGATCATTTGCAACTTTACATAAGGCAGTCTCAGTGGAGTGTGCAGGTCGAAAGCCAGACTGCATAGGGTCAAGCAGATTATTGATGCAGAGAAAGTTAGGTACCTGTAGAAAATTATTTTGGAGGAATATTGTACCCTTCTGGACAGTGGTGTAACTATAGAGAAAACAGACCGTGCAGTCACAGGGGAGCCCAGGGAAAAGGGGGGGCCTAGATTGCAGGGTCTGCTTCCCCTATAGCCAACAGGAACCCCCTTCCCCAGCCATTGTCTTACCTGCAGTGGGGAAGCAGATTGCGGCATGCATGTGTTTACCATTTTGAATCCAAAACATACCAATTACAGGTGCATGCCCAGTAGTATAAGCAAGTGCCCTGTTTAATATAAATGAAATAATTTGAGTAGGAGCATCATAAAGAAAGCTTTGATCTTGCTTTGAAATATCACCCTTTAATGGGGAAGAATAAAGCTGGCAGGGATGTAAATCATTCTGGGGCACAGATCAGTGTCGGACTGGCCCACTGGACTACCAGGTAAACTCCCGGTGGGACAAGGTGTCAGTGGGCCCTCATGCTGCTAAACTTTAGGCCTATTTCATGGTCATTGCCTATTTCTATGAGAACAAAGAGGCTAAATAGATGGAATAAAGTAAAATAAACAAACTAGGAGAATAGAGGTTGATTGAGGAGATGAAGAATATTAGTACTGAGAGTGGCCCCCTGGTCTAAGGTTTTATGGTGGGCCCCTGGTCTAAGATTTTATGGTGGGCCCCTGGTGTCCCAGTCCGACACTGGCACAGATACTGTAGTAGAGTAAAAGAGGAGGCAGGAATAAGGGATAGTGTTTGAGCAGAAAAGTAACTGGAGAGTGGGGGAAAACTCACATGGCACTTTGGAGGGGAAATGAGGAATGAC
This sequence comes from Xenopus borealis, assembly GCA_024363595.1. NCBI lineage: Eukaryota > Metazoa > Chordata > Amphibia > Anura > Pipidae > Xenopus > Xenopus borealis. The sequence continues at coordinate 99,479,107 of CM044433.1, forward strand.
ACAGGAACTGGTCTGGGAATAAGAAAATAATGAAACAAGGATAAGATTAACAAATTAAAGAGTAAACAAGAAACAAACATGCATTAGTCTGGCAGTGAGTTTGGTTGTCAAGCAAATTGAAAATGTATAATATGTGGCTACAATTGCTAGTGTTTCAGACATGGGGAAGTCAAATTGGTATCCACCCACTTGTTTGACCGAATTGCACAATATCTAATTTTACCACCTCCAGAAAAAACCTGCAGAAAGACTTATGCAACCAGCTTATAGCCATAACTGGGATACTTGTTATTAATGACATGTATTTAGAGAGCCAACGTATTTCACAGCTACATAAAATAAATGGGTGCAAGCCAGCAAGACCTATTGACCCTGCCTGCTAGTGGATCCCTAAAATGAATGTCATAGCCTAGCAGCTGATAATTCAAATGTCCCCTTTAATGTTTACACTTTCAGAACAGGATGTTTAGGCTAGGGATGTACTGAATACACTATATTGGATTTGGCCAAACCCCTGAATCCCGCGTGGAAGATTTGGCCAAATACCCAACTGTGGTTATATTTCTTTTTACTCGGAGAAAAGACCCGAAGAAGAGAAAAGACCTGAAGCATAAAGACCCAAAATCCTGAAGAGGCGAAGTTGACGTCACAAAGCCATAAATTCAATTCTACTGAATACCAATGTGTGTGTTTTTTTTGTTTTTTTTAATCCCCCAGCCACCAATGTATTATTTTACTACTCTTTAGGCCCCTGCCACCAATGTTTTTTTTATAAAATATTCTCTAGGGCCCCAATTTTGTTTAACTTGTAAATGGGGCCCTGGCGCCAATTTTTTTATTAAAAACTTTTATGGGGGCCTGGGTCAATGTTTTTTTTAACCTATAGGGGTCCTTGCACCAATTTTTTTTACTTATGGGGGGTCCCTGGTCACCAATTTTGACTACTAAATTAAAAAGAAAAAACTTTTATGGTGGGGCCCTGGTGCCACAGTTTTGTTTGTGTCTTGTGGGGGGGGGTACCTTTTTTAGTGCTGATGTTTGTGTGATTTTTTAACTGTGGTGTGGAGTGGGAGGGATCTGGGGTGGGGTTTGGTGGTGTACATGGCCCAGTGATTTCTAATGGTGGGCCTGATCCTTGAGTTTTGTTTGACACACTTTTTCATTTCATGGTAAGACTAAGGGGCAGATTTGCTAAAGGGCGAAGTGGCCGTCTCTAGCGAAAATCTTACAGAAATCCAATCCGTAGGGACGTCGCCAATGCTCTAACAGGACAATTCCCTATCGCAAAGGAATTTTTGTGTGAATTTTATATAATGTTACCTCTTTCGACCAGAGTTTCCTTCCCCACCTTAGGCCTTTGTGAACTGATCAAATGAAGCTACATCCTCCTCCTGTATGCTGGAAAGCCATAAAAAAAACGCTGGAGTTTTTTTAATATTGTAAACGGTATTGCCTTCAAAAGTCCTAACTATTAAAGATTTTTGTGTTAACTTTTTTTACAGTCATTTGAGGAGCATGTCACATTTGTTTTAGGGCGGGCTCATGTCTAGGTCATTAGAGGATCTCTTTCAATTATTACTTCTACTTCTGATTCTTTTCAGCTTTCATTGAGCCCATCTAAAAGTAAATGCTCTGTAAATGTATTGTTATTGCTACTTTTTAATACTGAGCTTTTTATTCAGGTCCTCTCTAATTCATATTCCAGTCTCTTATTTAAATAAATGCATGGTTGCTAGGGCAACATGGACCCAAGCAACCAGATTGCTGAAATTGCAAACTGGGGAGTTAAAAAAAAAAAAAAAAGCTAAATAACTCAGAATTCCCAAATAATAAAAAATGAAAACCAATTGCAATATGTGTGTCTCAGATTATCACATATTAGAAGTTAGTTTAAAGGTGAACAACCCCTAATCCCTTTAATGTTTATTTGGATAGCATGGTGGCCCATTGGATAGTACTCCTGCCTTGCAGTGATGAGGTCCAGAGTTTGATTCTGGCTTGAGCACTTTGGGGGTTACAGACAGGTAACAAAGTCCACTACTGTGTGATAGGGGGTCTATGTATGCCAACCTGCAAAAAAGAATGACCATTTTTTATGCAAAATATGAGTTCACTTGCCCTTCAATATGTAGATGTTAAGATCGGCACAGGAGAGAATGACTCTATAATGTATTGCCCTGCATAATCCTCACTCATGTCCGTACCTTTAAAGGTACATATATTGACAGTTAACAGGACTAATGCCGTGCATAGTGACAGCCGGAGAATCCTCAGCAACACTGAAAGCTGCCGGCCCTCTGTGCGATGCTTTTTTCTCTATCTGCACTGTTCCAATAGTCCATCGTGCCTTTGGGACTAGAAGTATGGAGTGGATTTACTTGTCAGTCCTTTATTGATTTATGCAGTGCAGAATTCTGATCATTCCTTGCCTTGGTGTATATTTACACTCAAGACCTAAATCAGACTCATTGCACAGATGCTACACATCAGTCTGATGGAGGCATGTCCACTTGTCTTTTATAATATGACAGAGGCTGCGCTCTCTGATAGAAAGGAGTATTCCATATTTGCGCCTCATTATTCAAATCAATACATCGTTGCACTTAAACATCGGAAATGAAGCAGCAAAGTTGCATTAACAGGAAAGCTGAGGTTTCATAACAAGGTTAGGAAAATGACAAACATATTTTACCACATTGTAGCTTTTATTTGCTTCGCTGTTGTTGTTTGTCTTTATTTAAATCAAATGTACCAATTAATAGTGTGGGATGATTCGCTGTTATAATAGTAGGCAAGCTGGTTTCTTATGAAGAGACAGGAACACAAAAATGCAGTAAAATAGGGCCCCCCTTTCACTTTATTTCAGTCAAAAAAAAAATATGGACATGTTGCTTATTTAACAAGGCAACACAAAAATATAACAGTGTTTTACATCTGATTATATCTGGGTCTTTCCTAGACATTGGAACACCACATGATTGGAATCCAGTTATTTCTTCTTTTTCTGTCATTTCTCAATCGGCCAGGCCACATGGCCAGGAATCAACTTTATTGACAATATTTCCCCAGCACAGCCTCTCTACATGGACATTCTTCTTTCTTTCACATACAGAGACAGTGCTGGGTCCAATATAAGGGGATCCCAAGGCACGCCCCCACCATTTAGGTGTACACAAGAAGGGGGCTCACCTGTCAATGGACAACACAAGTCCCCGCCCCCAATAGTCCCCATTGTGCCTCCATTGCTCCTGCAGCTGGAAGCCGACCTAGGGGTAGACAGGCAGAAGATGTATTTGTCTAGCGCCCCCCCCATTCACCCTAGTTGCACACTCTTCACACAGACACCACCAGCTGCTTCAACATAACCTGCTACATGAGCTCCCCTATGATTTGAAGACTCATCTTATTTAAAGGAGCATGAAAGCTCCAATAAATGGGGGTGCTAAATGTTAGGGCACCCCAAGGATTGTAAAGACTTACGTGATACCTTGAGGAGCTGCTCCTGTTAGCAGAATGGCCTGGGGCACTTGTGAGTGAGTGATCTTCTTCTTCACTAATTCTTTCTTCAGAATCCAGCAGCTGACACATGCACAGCAGAGCAAAAAAGATGGCCTTGGGTCACCCCCCACCCCACACATTGGAGCTACAGTCTGACCTGGCTGTTTCTTGTCTATGTATAAATGCAAGCAGAGAAACATTATGTGCACTGGCCTCCAGTCGGTGATATTACGGCACATACAGACATGTCTTGGCCTGGGTGCAGGCGTTTCTGCTTTAGCTTAAAGGACCTTACACAAGAGTCATCCTAAACAGGGATGTTTGAATAAATGTTTTTTAAAAATGGGCCCCCAGGACAGAGGGACCACTAGCAGGCTTTTCATCTTATAGAAGCATCATGCAGAGATGGCAGACCCCATGTTTTCATCAACTTTTTTTCTTGTTTCCATTTTTTTCTTCTCTTATAGGCATCAGGCCAAGGAGGCTCAGCTGAGGATAATGTGTACTTCAGTCCGCACAAACTATTTTGTTACTGACTGCCATATTAACACAGTACAGGTATGGGACCTATTATCCAGTATGCTCGGGACCTGGGGTTTTGACGGATAACGGATCTGGATAAGGGATCCAATACCTGTACAATAATGCTGTATATACAGATTGTAACCAATAACCAGTACAGAAGGTATAATACTGTATATACAGATTGCAACCAATAACCAGT
>CM044433.1:99487401-99500342 GCA_024363595.1 Xenopus borealis
ACAGATTGCAACCAATTACCAGTACAGAAGGTATAATACTGTATATACAGATTGCAACCATTAACCAATAACCAGTACAGAAGGTCCTGCCCAAAACAACATCATCATATTTAGTATCAATACTAAAATAAAAAATACTAAAATAAATACTGTACCTTTTGTCGTGTGTTTTCTGTTTGCCCTTCTAATTTGCGATGAGCAGCTGTTATCCCAAATATACAGCACGTCATTTTATCACCTGATTCATCTTACGTGAATACTGATAACTTTATATGGCTGCTAGTATTTGCTTTGTGTGCCTGTTAGTGTTGGTGACTCCCAAAGGACACAGTTTCTTCACTTGATAAAGTAAAGGTTACTTCAAAATAATGTCACAATGTTTAGCATTAGGTAGCCTCTATTCTATGTTGAAATACAATTCTCTCAACTATGCTTGTGTTTTTGTCATATCCTTATAGCTTATGTCTTGTACAGTTCAGTCGATTACAGTAAGTAGTATTTCCTATCTAGTCATAAAGAATTGAGTGGCCTTTCATATATACAAGGTAAACCAATCCTAGAATATTAATGTAAACTATATATAGTGAATAAAGTGCCCCCTATTGTAAAATATAAGGATATTATAAGTCACCAAAGAGTTCCATGTCCATATAAAACCACAAGGCGGAAGGCCGAGTGCTTTTATACAGGTCATGGAACGCCAAGGTTAATTCTAATACCCTCATATTTTCCAACAAAGGGTACTTTATTTACTATAATACACACGTTTTAGTGAGCCCTGTGACATCACTAGTCACCGTTTATAACTGATGACATCACTAGTCACTGTTAATAAGGATATAATTTACAGGAAATTCATGGCTTTTGCGTATTATATATAGTGAATAAAGTACCCCCTATTGTAAAATATAAGGATATTATAAGTTACCGAGGAGTTTCATGACCATATAAAAACACGAGGCCGAAGGCCGAGTGTTTTTATACAGGTCATGGAACTCCGAAGTAACTTCTAATATCCTCATATTTTGCAACTGGGGGTACTTTATTATATAGTAATACACAAGTTTCAGTGAGTCATGTGACAGAAATTACATCAGAACTCACCGTTTATAACTGATGACATCAGATCTCACCGTTTATAAGGATATAATTTACAAGATATTTACGGCTTTTGTGTATTATATAAATATATGCAAGGTGAACCTTAGGACTGAGACTTGCTTTTAGGGCAGTGCTTTAAATCACAGAGATTAGAGAACCTTAAGCGCTATTATTAGCCAGCTAAGCTTACGTATTTATAAAGGAAACCACAAAGCCATCACTAATTGCAATAGCACTGTAAAAACAAATAATTAGAGTGTACATTTTGAGATCTACTACTATACTCATTGATACATTATTTATTAGATGTTTGTGTAACGTCTTATCATATTCCCGACATATAACTGTGTCAGCATCAAATCCCCACAGTATCCTTTATTTTTACTGCCTAGACCCTAGATCCTTGCCCTTCCTCTAGTAGAGGGGTGTCCAAACTGCGGCCCAGGATGGATATAAATGCGGCCCAGCTTCAAAAGCTTGGTTCCCAAGGAAACGTAATAATAATATAATAATGTCTTTTTAGTATAATAAGTCTTTTTAGTATCCATATTCCAGTGTATAGCTCCATCTGGTTATCCAACTGGTATTGTATTTTCTTTACTTTTACAAATCAAAAGTATTTGTGTATTTCATGTGTGGCCCCAGACAATTTTTCTTTTTCCAATGTGGCCCAGGGAAGCCAAAAGGTTGGACAGCTCTGCTCTAGGCCAAGGGTACATATTGGTGTTGGACTTAATTTCATCACTAAGCAGGCTGGGATGGGGGAGGAGATTGGCTGGAGGTGGTCCTATTATAACTGATGAAACATACAAGCTGGGGCATGTCGGTATATTTTTAAAAGAGATAGAATTACATTTTATGAGGTTTTAAGACTTTTGGAACTCAGAACTCCCTTTGTGGTCCAATTTCAGTTTCAGACAATGCTTAGCTTATAACAAGTATATCATTGAAATATTTTAAACAGGCACCATAATAGGATAACCAGTATCTACTGGCATTAAATTTTCTTAATTTTCCATGTTTTTACAAACCAACAGGTACATTCCTTATTGCAAAGCCTGCAGGCTACAAACGTACATATATAAATATGGAAACCAAGCAAACATCTATTTACAAAGCTTCATATCACTGTTAAAGGGGTTGTTCACCTTTGAGTTAACTTTTAGTATAATGTAGAGACTGATATTCTGAGACAATTTGCAATTGGTTTTCATTTTTTATTGTTTGGGGTTTTATAGTTATTTAGCTTTTTATTCAGCAGCTCTCTAGTTTGCAGTGTCAGCAATTTGGTTTCTAGGGTACAAATTACCCTAGCAACCCTGCATTGATATGAATAAGAGACTGGAATATGAATAGGAGAGGGACTGAATAGAATGATGAGTAATTAAAAGTGGCAATAACAATACATTTGTAGCCTTACAGAGCATTTGTTTTTAGATGGTGTCAGTGACCCCCATTTGAAAGCTGCAAAGAAACAGAAGAAAATTGCAAATCATTCAAAAACTATGAAAAATAAATAATGAAGACCAATTGAAAAGTTTCTTAGAATATACTAAAAGTTAACTTGAAGGTGAACCACCCCTTTAAATACAATCTACAAATACAAATTGCATGGTTATATAAATACATTTTAGCAAGTTGTTGAGATGTTCCGTCTTGCTAATCCATCCCTAAAACACACAGACGACCCTTTTTTATTAAATCTAACAGAGTAGCACCACAAGATTATTTATTCCAAAAATGTATTTGCTGTGTTTTGTTGTTACTAATTATTACAAAAGAATATTTGTAACAGGGGAACATGGCTCATTGAAAAAGCCTGCAGGCTACAAGCAGCATCAGTGTCCTTCCTTTTCCATTACATACAAAAAAAAAGAGTTTTTCTTATGAAATCCACACCTTCAAGTCACTACACGACTGGTCGTCAGAGTTTGGATATGATTGTCTGGAATTTCACAAGCATTTTCACACCACTTTATCAGAAGTAGAATCCACTAAAGAGTTGACTAGCATTCCTTAAATTCTCACACACGACTAAGCTTTACTATACAAGAGAGTAACTCAGCAATAGCCAAGATCCTTTTTATACCAATGGGAAAGTATCACAATACTGTATTTTATTTCACTTGACAAAAGGGCACTTGCTGCCCGAAACATGTTGTGTGGCGTGACAATAAAAGCACCATAGCAGTTATACTGCCTTTATTTCCATTTGTCCTGCTTCACCTACTGATTGAACTGTATTTTATTTCCTCATTCTATGTTTTGTTCAGTGCATGGGGATTTGGAGGGTCATGTTTTAAGTATATTAAATTGTATTCTGTTTATTCTTCCTTTGTTTGTATGAAGGAATGTACAAGCATATAGTGAGCAGTACAAGAGCACAGGACACACACTAAACATACAAAGAAATGCTGACAACACAACCCTAATTCGGTCCCCCTTGCACACAGGAAGACTAGTCCCTGTCCAATCATCTGTGCACATGTACTAATTAAAAGAGCATCCTCCTCAGCTCTGCAGTCAATGGCAGGTATGGCTTCTTTAAAAAACGTATTCATTTTTATCATTATTAGGCATGAGTGGGCTGCCCATGAAGCTGCCAAATGAGAAACCTCTACCTGATACCGATATTGAATATACGGCTCCTGTGTGCTCGTTCCTCTTTTTCTCTCCCAAACATTTCAAGTAAGCCTGAGAATCCTATACATTTAGCCCAGGCAAGGGCAAGTTCATGGGCAGAGGGAAAAGAGGATGTGGTAAGAGCCAAAGGAACTGGGACGTTTTGAGAATACCCATAGCAAATTCACCCAAACTTTCCTATTTGTGCCACTAACTTTGTAGATAGAGAATATACAACTTTAACGTGTATTGGTGCAGGGCACAGTTAAGCAAATAGGATTTGGAGTTGAAAGACTAGAGTCACAAGACACTTAATTGATATCAGGGTGCCTTAATAGTTAACCAAGGACAGATGTAAGATATGCTATGTGCAGCACCCTATTTTTATTAACTCCAGCAGGAGAAAGATAAATAAAAAATAGGGATGCAGCGAATCCAGGATTTGGTTCGGTATTCGGTCAGGATTCAGCCATTTTCAGCAGGATTCGGATTCGGCCGAATCCTTGTGCTTGGCCGAATCGAATCCGAATCCAAAAAAATCATGTGATTTTTCGTCACAAAACAAGGAAGTTAAAAAAAATTTACCCCCTCCCTCAATAATTTGCATATGCAAATTAGGGTTCGGATTTGGTTCTGTATTCGGCAGAATCCTTCGCAATGGATTCGGGGGTTCATCCGAATCAAAAATAGTGGATTTGGTGCATCCCTATAAAAAAAAAAACAGATGATCTAGTTGTAATAGACATGGTTAATCAACAAAGGGCCAATTAGGAGAGTGTTTGCAATTATAAATAATTCTGCCAAAACAAGAGGAAGTCCCTGGTAAAGTTTCCCTTTTAGCATATTTGGGGGTGGGGCACTTCATATGCTACAGCTTGGAGAAGTGAGCAGTTTATTTTACACTTTAAGGGCAAGGCCAGACGGGGAGATTCGGGGGAGATCTGTCACCTGGCGACTTCTCGCCGTGACAAATCTCCCCCGAATCTCCCGGAATAGCTAACTAGCGCTGCTCACCCGCTCTGCGTAAAGTCGCCTGCGCTTGTTCACACGCAGCGGCGTGATTTTAAAAGTTGCTCAAAATTGCCTGGCGAGGCAACTTTGATTATTGTTACTAAAAGAAACAAACACACAGGATACAGGAAAACAGAAGTCTGGGGAGATAAAATTCATCCGAAATCAGATGTGGTATCTTGTTCTGTAAGAGTAACTGATCAGCCAAATGAACGGCAGCAGAAATATTGCATGATGCCCAGTTATCTTTAAAAATTTTAATCATGTATCTGGAACCGCTTAATGTATATCAACAATCTGAGTAGTTCCAACACATTATCAAAGGAATTACACAAAAAAATATGCTTACATATAAGCTCTATGCAGTCCTTCTAGTATTCTATGGGCTAAACACCTGCTATTTAAACTCTGATGGAAGATCCAGCCTGCATTAAACAGGTTCATTCTGCCCCACGGGTCCTATGTGTGTGCAAGCAGCTGCTACTGTAATACAGTAATTGAATGGTTCAGCAGGGATTATGGAGCCTTGGGTGCCATATATCCCTGAATCTGTCAAAGCTGTCTTTGGATAAAAAGGACACATTTTAACAATGCAATTGTTTGAATCCCTCCAAGTTATGGGTTTGAACCCATTACTTAAATAGATACTTATTCTATTTATCATCTATATATCTATTTATGTGAAAAATAATAAAATAAATAATTGATATTGTTGAAAAATTAGTAGTGTTCCAACTATTTGGTCACTCAAAGATTATCCTTTTATTGTGAAATATGTCTAGTCCAGTGACCCTGAGCCAGTGGCTCATGAACAACATGTTGCTCCCCATCCCACTGGATGTTGCTTTCAGTTGCCTCAAAGCAGAGCTTAGTTGTGAATTTTTGACATGGAGGCAAGTTTTTATTGCATATAAAATAGATGTACTGCCAAACAGAGCCCACTGTAGGCTGCCAGTCCACATAGGGGCTACAAAAATACACAGGGACTTTTTTTCAAGCTTGTGTTACATAGCTTCTAAACTTTTCCCTGTGAATATGATGTTACAGCAATGCAGAAGATCACCTTGTATCTACATGTATATATTGTTATATATTACATATCATTTGGGGGTGTATCGTTAAAATGTTCCGACACTTCAAAACATTTTTAGTGTTTTTCTTTTGCTTTGTTTCAGTCTGTCCATCTGAAATACATGGAAGATGAAGGTGGTTGATCTTGTCTCATGAGATGAATAGTTTTTTTGTCTACTGACAAAACCATTTTCATTCATTTCTGACCTCCCCTGAAGCATCTGGGTTCAGTCTGTAAATAATATTCTTTGATGCCCATCCTGGAGTTAGGGTCAGGTAATTTTTGCTATTACATATACCTTGATAATACTACAGTCCCAGATACAATGATGTAGTTCAGCTTGTGCATTTTACTTATTCAAGAGATGATTTTGTGCATATTCTAAGATTAAATGGCATTCATGCTGTAATTACTTGTATGCCAGCCTATGTAAGTTTTGTTATAGGGGTTGCCTCATTTATTGGCCTATGAACTGTGTGAAAAAGAGGAAGAAAAGTCAAAGAGCAAAAATCAGGAAGAGATATTCCAAGAGATAAGAAGCCAAAATAAACCTGAGCAAAGGAAGAGTGTGTGGAAGATAAGGATGCTTTATATATTTTAAAATGCTACTGAAAGGTTGAGGAAAATCACTTCCAAATTGAATGTACTAATTAGAGGGCTTGACACTTAGTAATATATCAATGGTAATATTGTTAGAGCTATAGAAAAGTCTCATTGCTGGAAGTCTAAAAGCATGACACTGTTTAAATAGCCTCTTTATGCTATTGCTGTATGTGCTGTTGGCTGCCTAGCTGGCAGTGGGGCTGCTGAGGAAGGGGGCTTCACAACCTATGAGATGGCATACTCCTGCTGACGGATATTTGTTTAACAGTGATTAGTCCCCTTTAAATTGACAATTTTATATAATTCATAGGTAAATAAATGTGTTCTCTGTTTGGCAGGCAATTTTCTTTTAGTTTGTCAGAAGAGACAACAGAGGTAGTGAAACGTACCCCAAAGTCTGCCCTTCCTCACTCTATTTATAATACAAAAACGAGTTCCCCTGATACTCATTGTGTGATCATTTCCAAAGTAACCAAAAAATACATGGACTCCTTGTCAGGACTTGTGTTGCTGGACATAGGAAACAGGAGAGGCGCTGACAAGCATGAATGCCCATTGTAAAATATGGCCAATATGTTTGAGCTCTTTATAGTTCAGTGCTTGAGTGGGGTGTGTGTAAATGTGTCAGAGTCTCAAATCCCCATAGTGCAACATATTACTATAAGTTGTACTTATTCATGGATGCTTTTGTGACGCATTGCTAAAGAAATTCATCCACTTATCAACCGACTAGAGCTACTGTGTGCCTAAGACAAAAAAAAATGTGCCATTTGGGTAAATAAAGAGTACATTTGCCAGACTTTGCTGAGCAGTTATTTGTGGCTTTTGTGCATGACAATAAATGTGTGTTCCCTGTGTGCCATGGCTGCTGTATACAACACACAGGAAGTGGCTTCCAGAGGAACTTTGGACAAACCATTATCTTTGCCACCAAACTTTATCCGTTCACACAGCGCGGAGAGATGACTGAAAAAAGACATCTGTTTTACTGCTGGTTTATATGGAATATATTCAAATTGTATCAAATCTGCAACAAGCACAGCCACATGGCAACCCCGTGAGCGGCAGCGGTCGGTCCGTCGTCCCAGTCACTGGCTGCTCCGTCTCTTCAGAAAGCTAAGCACAGAAACGCGTCTGCTCCCCTCAGGCTGGGACCTCGTCGAGAAGCCGCTAATGACACGCCCCTCTGTCCCCTCCTGATGTCTCCACTTACTCCTCAAAATTCCAGCGCATTCTGGGTTAATGCTAACTTGCTTAGTGTGTCAGTAAGTGGCGTGGGCTGTTTTACAGGCTGTAAATGATGCCTGCTGATTACACGCCCCTTACAAAGACACCCATATAGGCTTAGCGTGCTGCTCGTAGGTACTGCTGCTGCTACTAGCACTGACCTCCAGGCCACTGACTGAGCAGGGCACAATAGCTCATTAGCACAACTAAAGAGCCCAGCCCCAAGGGATACTGAGCCTCCTGCGCCAATAAGGACTTGCTAGCAGAGATACCAAGGAGCCCCACCCTTGTCTATAAGTCGGGAGAAGTTGCTGCAGGTCTCTCTTGTCCGGTCACGGAGAGAAGAAGAAGAATGGGGCTTAAAATTAGGGAAAAAGTTACCAGCTTCCTGTTCGAATATGACACCCCTAGAATGGTGCTTGTCCGGGACAAGAAAGTCGGGCTGACATTTAGGGTGATCCAACTGGGAGTGCTGGCCTACATTATTGGGTGAGTGACAGCTGAACTACTAATAAAGGGGGCACAGGGTAATGGTGGTGGTACTGAGGTGTCCCATACAACAACACCCCAATGTGTATATATATATATATATATATATATATATATATATATATATATATACCAGCACCAGGGCCGGACTGGGAAGAAAAAGCATGATATATATTTACAACCCCAAGATTAACTAGAATCTTTGTGTTTATTAATAGATATTTTAAGAGTCCATTACCATATAATCCCCAGCAATATTATACACCCTATGTGCTGGTACTGGTCCTTGCAACAAATATCTCACCCTAGTTTCTATCACAACTATTCTATCAGTTTGATTAGTGGCCATATACTTACATTATATTCAAAATTTTACTTTGTGTGCCCCCCCCCCAGCTAGACCATGCATCTGATAAGAGAACTTAATTACCATATACCAGTACTGGCATGTGCACTAACAAATGCAGGCATTGGCTTAGCTGTGGCTGGCTAATATGGATAGCTCATTTACATTTCTAAAGTGATTGTCTCATTTACATATTAAAGACAGACCTATTTTGCATTTATATTTCAAAGCAAGTAGCTGATTGGGCATTTGCCCAAATCCACAGATTGCCAGTTCAGGTCTGACCAGCACCTCTGGAATGCTGTGCAGTGTGCTCAAAGGGTTAAACAATAACTGATCAGAACCTATTAATTACTGTGCTTTTATTTGTATGACTTTCCAAACTTTTATATTGAGTGAATAATATACAGTAGAACCCCCATTTTTACGTTTTTCAGGGGACCAGAAAAAAATGGTGTAAAATCCAGGAAAAAGTAAAATCAGGGAAATGTATTCTGCATAATATATAGGTGGGGCCATAAAAACAACAATGTAAAATGAGGGAAAACTTAAAATGAGGGGACTTAAAATGGGGGTTCTACTGTATATACCCTATACCTAGATTTGAGGAGCAATATCCAGGGTTTCACTCTATGGTATGACATGGAGCTCTCTTTCAGTACTATATAAGTTAGAGGTTCTTCAGTGACTTTATGAGTGTCAATAAAAGCAACAAAACCTGCCAGTTTCATTCAAATTTACCGAATATGGGACAAGAAACAACATGAACAAGTAATGGAAGTGTACAAATGGGAAGCGCTTTGACGCAGAGCAGGGTGTTTGTTATTGTGACTGGGACCCTCAGGGGTCAGTGAAACTAGGGGAGACAGGACACAAATGTATTGGTTATTTAAACAATTTATTGTAAATCATCATCATGTCTGTCGTTTCATATTTTTAAAGGTATGGAAAAGTTAGTTCAGCAAAAAACAATTTGACAGTAGTATATATCATTGTATATACACACACATATAGATACATTTAAATTAACTTCTGAGAAGTGATGTGCATTGTAGAGGAATTCTGTATCTGTCAGTATGGATGATTGAATCCATTTCTGGGGTATATTGATCAAAATGTTCAGTTTTTAACATATATTGCAAGGCACAGCCTCTCAAGGGCACTGAGGCATTTGGGAACTGTAGTTAGATAACTGCTGAAGGGTAATGAGTTATGCCTTTATATTTTTGCTTTAGTTTATGGTCTCAGATTTCCTACATTTTCTGAGGTCCTTTTTCTTTAACATGGCTTTGTGAACAGGTACTTAAAGTGATCCTGAAAATATGAATGTACATTAAAAGTTACCTATAGGTCATGCTGATTGTTTTTTTGCTGAGAAGGTTGTTTTTGTAAGTAATTGTTAGTTGAAGTTCCTAAACCTGACTGTTTTGCCAACCTGACTGTCCCATCTTAGCCCATCAGTTGAAGTTTCTAATGCTAACGGACTCCTGCTGCACAAATATGGCAGCCCCCTCATACAGGAACATGGGGCATCAGACAGTTAAAAGCATTGGGCAAATACTTTATGGCATAATTACATAATTATAAGTAAGTAGCACGCAAAGTCAATTTTATGGTAGATGTTAAAAAAAGGTTTCATTTCTGGTGTCATTAGCTATTTAAGTGATGCCACTAACACTGCCATAAAAATGATATGACTTAGGTCAAACTTTTATCACAGTCATTGGGGTGTGGACCAAGGAATGTGCTTATAATTGCTATGTACTGCTCTGCTCAGGAAGCGGTTTATAGGACAATTCTCCACTGTTAATATTAAGTGCAACAAAGCCCATAAAAGTATCCAGCAGCATCTCAATGCACCTTCTATACAAGACACATACAGTACTGCGGTTCTCTTATAATGAACTGCAACTGCTCACTCACAGTGTTAAAAACACTCAACTGAGCCTAGTTCGAAAGCATTATCAGATGCAGAAGGTTTATCTTAGTGCTTTATAGAAAAAATAAATAAATGTGTCAATACATGATACGTGTGCCATAATGTATTTGTAATTGTTAATTTTTAATTAGTTTTATTTCCTTTGTGCTACAGCCAAAAGGGGTAGTAGTATTATTTTCTGACTTGAAGAGAACATACAGAAAAAAAGGCAGGCACTGGCAAAGACCAATCTTCCAGGCAGGCTGGTCAAATCATCAAAGTAGTTTATTACAGTGCACCAAGATACAGCCTTACCCGTTTCATGTCACTCAGATACTTAATCTTACTTACTTAATAAGAGAACATATGTAGGCATTCTTTTATATTCAGTGGTCAGAGTCAGATGCAAAAATTTGCAGAGAAATAAATATGATCTCTCTATATTCTCTCTCCATGTAGGAGTTGGGAATCTAATTCTGATTGACAGTTGGATGCAACACATGTATGGGATCCGTTGTCTGGAAACCCATTACCCAGAAAACTACACTCTATTTCAGGGATTTACTTGTGAGCCACATTCAAATGTAAAAAGGGTTGGGGAGCAACACAAGCATGAAAAAGTCTCTTGGGGTGCCAAATAAGTGCTGTGATTAACTATTGGTAGCCCCTCTGTGGACTAGCAGCCTACACGAGGCTCTGCTTGGCACTATACTTAGTTTTTATGCAATTAGAACTTACTTCCAAACCTGAAATTCAAAAATAAGCACCTGCTTTGAGGACACCAAGAGCAACATCCAAGTGGTTGGAGAGCAATATTTTGCTCACAAGCTACTGGTTGGGGATCACTGCTCTATTTTATCCATATATTCCAATTTTTTAAAAATGTTTTCCTTAATCTCTGTAATAATAAAAAATAATAAAAATAATAAAACAGTAGCTTCTACTTGAAATTGTGATAGAATGAATCCTTATTGGAAGCAAAACCAACCTCTTGGGTTTATTTAATGTTTACATGGTTTTCAGTAGCTGAGGTATGAAGATCCAAATTACAGAAATATATGTTATTCGAAAACCCCTGGTCCAGGGCGTTCTGGATAACAGGTCCACTACTGTATTTCATTTGGGGGGTCCTTTTACCAGCACATGTATTAAAGGTCACTAAATATGAAAATCTAACAAAATAAAAAAATCCCGCTTGCAGAAAGACAGGATTTGCTGGTGATTTTGAAAGAGGGAATCCTCTTCTAGGCAAAAGGTTGTATTGGACCTAATTTTCAGTCAAAATCAGACTCCCGCTGCAGATTTCTGCCTCTTTTAACCTCACGCAAAAGTCTTCTTCAGGTCTATGATTTTTATGCAAGTGGAGTGTGAGTGAATGGTGATGCTGAAAATGTTATTCAACGGCCTAGAGATGTCACCCTGTTAAGGTCAGATGCAGTTTCTGAGAGTGGGATTCCACTAGGCGACGCCACTATACAATCATTTCACAGTTTTATCATGCTGTATCTAGCTTTAGCAGAAACCGATGGGTGCCCACTCTGAGTGACCGGCCTGCAAGCACCCAAAGCCAACATTCTGTATGAGCAGTTCTTACTGCACTCTCAGCACTAGACTGTCTCATTTAACCTATAAGGAAAGGAAGTGAGTTTTAGTTTAATAACAGCTGGAGAGCCACAGGTTGGAATTGCAGGCCTAATTGACCTGATAACTGTTTTAAAGACAAACCTATTAATGGTGACAAGCGTGCTCCATAGGGACCTTGATTTAATTTATATTCATGTCCCTGATGGCTGCCAAGCAGATTGGTTCCTCCTAAAGTAATTGTCATAGGCCAGTGGTCAGTTGATTATTATTGAGGGTTCCTTAACACTAGTCACTTGTGCGCTGTCACCAAAGATGTGGCCAAAATTAAGTGCAGCTGATAGTAGCAGAGCTGTTTCTGTGTTTTATAGATCTAAGATCCACATGAGCCAATATTTAGGGCTTAGCATCACATTTGCTAGCTGTTGATTAAATTACATAACATATTATTTGTGACAAATGTTTCATGGAGTTTGCACAGCTGATTTTTGTATCTGGTCTGTTATATTTTAACCCATACAACCACATCCGACTTGTAGGATGCGTTTTGTCGATCTGACGCCATCCTACAAAAACTCCTGAGGAGTTTAACCCTTTGACATAATGCTAAACCCAGTTATTATATATTAGAAATAATAGACATGAGCTGCATATCAATATGATTCAAATGATCAATTTGTTTGGGTGTCTCAGGGGCACACAGGTTGTTTTTGTGGTGTCCTATGGTTGACAAAACACCATCTTCTACCTGTCAGGTGAGCATTTTGGCACAGTCTTATTTATTACCACAGAGGTCTATTTACTACCATCAGGAGACATGACTGACCCCAAAAGATGTGCTGAAATCTCTGCAGCCACACTGGTGTGTGTAATCCTTTTAACACTCCACTTTTCAGAAGGAGATCATTTAATACACATTTAATGCAAAGCTCTGACCATGCATCTTTTGTCAGAATGTTGGGGGGGGGGGG
>CM044433.1:99504146-99576451 GCA_024363595.1 Xenopus borealis
GGTACATTAATCTGGGGGGCTGTTTAGAGCAAATTTACAGATAGAAAAAAAAAAGGTTTTGCATCATGCCGAAATTATGTTGCCTATGCCCATGCTCTGGCTACCCAGTTAGATGGTGAGAAGGGAGGGGAAATGTGAGCAGGGCAGTAACATTTAGGAAGTGCAAAATGGAAAGTGAAAGTAATTGCCTGCCCGACTCTATGCCTACGAGGGACAGGCAAAATATGATTGACTGCTGAGAAGTTTTTAACATGTTTAAAACAGGTTCATTTGAAAATGACTTTTATTATACAAATTTTTGGTGACAGGTCCCCTTAAAATTAATTCATATCAACTGTACATATATCCCTTAATATCTTGGAATTAAAAAAAAAAAATAATGAATGTAGACTTACATTGTAAAAGTGCTTAGCATAGCACCTTCATCAATTTTACATTCACTTAATTTAAAAGTCTACTTATCCTTTAAGGTTTCAAATATGTTCAGAGTTCATTGGCTTTATGTACCTGCCTCAGCTATGCATCCTTATAACTTCAGGAAACAACTTTCCAGGCAAGTATAGTAAATCCAACCATACCTTTTATAAAGTGTCTACAGCCAAAATAAAACCTGGAGTAACTAGCATTCTACATTTAAAGGAGAAGGAAAGGCAAAAATGATTACCTATCTCCCTGTAATGTACTCCCCAAGACCTCCTAAATCGCTATGGTTGCAACTCACATATGCTAGTCCTGTCGCATATTCAGTCACGCAGGCTCCATGTTAGTAAGGTAGTGAAGGCTTCCCTTTCTTCTTTCTCCTTATTGCGCATGCGCAAAAAAAGAATTGTTGACCCAGGAGTGCATCTCCTGATTTGCATGCGTTTCATCATCACTGGGAGAAAAGCAATGCCCACAGGACATGCACACTAGAACAAAATTATGCCCAATGCGCCTCAAGGCTGCCTCAGGCAGCAGGAAGGAAGAAACCTGTGGAAATCGTGACATCACCCAAGTCACACGCTGCAGTCTTCCTGTGAATGTAGCTGCTT
Organism: Xenopus borealis; assembly: GCA_024363595.1. NCBI lineage: Eukaryota > Metazoa > Chordata > Amphibia > Anura > Pipidae > Xenopus > Xenopus borealis. Next base: position 99,505,178 of record CM044433.1, read on the forward strand.
CTACATGAGACAAGGGAAAAAACTTTGAAAATGCTCAGTAAGTTCTATGTCCACAAGACTTTGAACAGAAGGCTATTTATGGTTTGCCTTTCCTTCTCCTTTAATTAAAGTTGAAACTTTATGAAGGAGCTTTCACTGATGTGAATCTCTGTTGGAGAATAAAACAAATCTGTAGACAATTAAAGCATTAGAGCAGGGATCCCCAACCTTTTGAACCCGTGAGCAACACTCAAAAGTAAAAGGAGCTGGGGAGCAACACTAATATGAAAAATGTTCGTGGGGTGCCAAATAAGTGCTTTGATTGGCCATTAGGTACTCCCTATGTGGATTGTCAACCTACATTGAGGCACTGTTTGGCAGTGCACCTGGATTTTATACAACCAAAAGTTTCCTCCAAGCCTAAAATTCAAAAAGAAGCACCAGCTTTGAGGCCACTGAGAGCATCATCCAAGGGGCTGGAGAGCAACATGTTGCCCACAAGCTACTGGTTGGGGACCACTGCATTAGAGTATTCACAGATCTAGTGCAGGTCATTGCTGATGATCACAATGAAACAAATACAAAACATGTGAAAACACATACATTGAATTACTATTGCAATTTGGGAAAGTTTAGATTATAGAGTTTTCTTTGCCTATTGCGACTTTCCTCTTCCAGATTTATCTGACACTTTACACCTCTTGAAGAACATCACTAGTCAAAATGTTCTGATGCATCTCCCTATTTACACAAAAAAGCTACAGTAACTACCAGCTTCATGTGAAGATCTCCTATGCTGAAAGGAACTTAGAGAAATACAAAAGAAATGGCATAAGTAAAACCAGTAGTGGAAAAAACATGACACAAAGTAGATCAGAAAGCAGCCAAAAGGCAGAGCATAGTTGAAAAGGAGAGCATAAAGAAGGAGGAATTAGGGAATACTGTAAAAGAGAATTAAACCACAGCAACTGACACTTATGCAGTCAAACAAAACAATGCAAAAACAGAGATAATGGAAATGTATTAAAGGAATATTGTCATCATAAAATTGCTCCCTTTTATAATAAGACTATTGTATGTGCTATTAGTGTTCTCTTATTTTTGTTACACCAGAAGTTCAGGTTTCTTGTATTTATATCGTTTAAATACAATGTATCTGTTTACATTACGTTGTTTAGGCTTCTTCTTGCTTTCTGTCTTTGTTAAGGCCGCCACAGGTATTCCAAGCAGCAGTGTAGTAAATGTTGGTGACCCAAGTAGAACCCTTTAAGTAGGTTATCAGATCATACTTGTCCAAGCAAAAAAAACATACTAACCACCAGTATATTTAGAAGGAAACTTCTAAATATACCCCGGGCAAATGCCCCTAAGTCTTTACTTACCCCTCTGGAAGTTCATGCGCACCATCTTCTTCTCTTCGGTCTTCTTCGGAATGAGAGCGGCATCTGCATTGGAGCAATTTTCCACCTTGCAACAACTGCTCCAAAACTCATGAAAATTGACGAGTTGAAACAAGAAGACACGAAAAAGACGGAAGAGGCTAAAGATGGCGCCCATGAACTCCAGAGGAAAAAATCTACACGGAGGGGGTAAGTAAGGATTTAGGGGCACTTGCCTGGGGTAACACATAGTGTGGTGGGGGGGAGGGAGGTGGGTATATGCAGGGTGGGGGGTAGGGTTTTATAACATTAAGGGTTTAGTAGTCCTTTAAAGCAATACTGTCATTGCATAACCCCCCCCCCCTTTTTTGTAAATATAGTAAAACATTTTAACACTAAAGGTAATAAGTATTTTATTGTCTGTTGTTTATGAGGTTCAGGTTTCATATACAATATATTCAGAGTGCATTGGTTTTATTTGTCAGCCTCAGATATGCTCTGATATCTGTATCAAAGAATGGCAAATGGAGTAAATGTAACTACGTCCTCATATATTGTGCGTAGGTCCCTAAGCTCATTAACTAACAACGACACCGAGCACGTGCTGTGAATCAGCAGAAAAGAAGATTGGGAGCTACTGCGTTGTTTTGAGCTGGTACAGAATCTTAAAACTGTACATAATGTACATTGTTTCTAACATATCTCTTTGTTAAGCTTTAATTTTTCTCTAAAGAAAGATCATATTTTCTTAATATATGGTTAAGACATCAACTTGTTTCCTTGTTCCGGGAAAGAAACACAATACATCATAATACATGCATAATAAAGGAACACAATTAAAGGAGTGAATGAGTATGCTATAAAGACCCAGAGCTTTGTGCTGTACATAGACACCTGGAATGCGAGTCAACATGCAGATATATAAATTGCATGACCTTTGTGAACTAGTGTTTGGAACAGAAACAGGTTATTAGTCGAAGCAATATACTATCAAAGATTGCATTAAAGCACTGGGCAGTAATTGTTTATTTTCTGTGTGTTATGAATTTGAATAAAAAGATTAAGGAGGTTGTTTAACTATGCAAATGTAAGTTCTGTAGAGAAATAAGTGTGTAAAATCATACCACTTAGTGCTCAGAACTTGTGTCATATATTGCTGCATTTTGCCAGATTAAATATCCAGCATGAGGTGTAGAGCATGAATAGGCGGCCACAGGGAGCTCTGTCTATGGCTGGCAGTAAGGACAAAGTATTAGAGATAAAAGAAGAGGTATTGGACACTCTGGAGATACTCTTTATTTAGTAATCATCTCAAAATGCCTTATGCGTCTGACAATTATAGGCTTAGGGCTCTCAAACTTGTGCATCTGAATGATGTGTAAGTTAGGGGTGGGTAGGGAGTAGGATAGGCCATGCTTACCTGCTTTCCTCAACAATGCTTCTCATTTCACTGTAAATTGCGCGCTGTATGCAAATTAGCTTGAGCTCAAAACTCTAGCGAAGTTGGGCTAGGCAGAATTGAACACTAGCACAGCTTCGCTTTGATTTGCTCGCTCTGCCGAAGTAAGACTAGAGAAAATTCGCCAGCGTTCGTTATCCGGGATTCAACTTTGCAACTTAGTGAATTAGCATTGTCTGAGTGAATTTACGGCTGACGAAGTATTGCGATTACTGCAAAGCCATTTCTGGTGAATTTGCACTCTTTAGTATTTGCCCCTAAGTGTCTATGTACTGACAACTGTTTCAGGGATAGGCTCCTCTTCATGTCCCGCTTTTATGATTATTCCATTTTACATAACTGATCAAAAAATAGAAAGGCTACCATACCATGGGGCAGATACTAAAGGGTGAAGTAGCATCAATTTACTAGCGTTACCGTGCTGATTTACTTACGGGCACAGGCGTCCCGTTACTAACGAAGGAGATAGACACTAGCGCTGCTTCGCACTCGCCAGGGGAATTTTCGCTCCGGTGAATGGAAGTAACTCTGCAAATTCACTAAGATGCAGATTTTACTGAACGTTACCTCTTTCGCTGGACTTGCCTTTGCCAGCTCTGACCTGGTGAAGTGCATTGGAGTGCATAGAACATGATCAATCTTTAGTTACTTACATATTATTTTTATGAGTGGAATATCTTCTAAATCCAGAAAACACTAGCGACTTTTCATTTTTTCAGGGTGTTAGGCTGACCATATGGCACATTATTTTACAGTGGGCTTATGTGTAGGGCATTAAAACAACTCTATCGACTTTATTAAGGTTCACTTGCATGTCTAGTTTTCAGTGTAAATGTAATGTATTAGAGGCACCATGTAACATAAATAGCTCCATTCCACTTTAAATTTCCCGCTGTATGCAAATTAGCCTGAGTGCAAGAACTCTAGCGAAGTTGCACTAGCCAGAATTGCTTGCTATGCCGAAGTAACGCTAGAGAAGATTCGCCAGCATTCGTCGCACCGGGGAAGTAACTTCACTACCTAGTAAATTAGCGTTTTCTGAGCCTGGTGAAGTGTTGTACATTTGTAGACATTGGTTTTTAGATGGGGTCAGTGACCCCCATTTGAAAGCTGCAAAGAGTTATAAGAAGAAGGCAAATAATTAAAAAAACTACAAAAAAAAGAAAAAATGAAGACCAATTAAAAAGTTACTTAGATTTGGCTATTTTATAAAATATTAAAAGTTAACTTAAAGGTGAACCACCCCTTTAAGAGTGATAGCACAGTAAGAGGTGCAAAGCAATGCTGTAGGGTGCTAGGCAGCCCTGTACTTAACATCTGCCATAGACGAACAATACATTCAGCTATCTCCTGTGCCTTGTATCCCTTGTCAATCCCTAACTCATGCACCAGAATGATGTGCAAGGTAGGGTGATCTAGGGGGCTTTCATATTTATCTCTTCACCTGCTCCTCTGAATGCTATAAGCAGGCAGAGGTGTTCAGAACAAGGCTTTGCCCTTCAGAACCCAGATTAGGGGAGATCACTTTTAAGCAGAGCAACCTCCAGACATCTAAGGTTTGTGCAGACTGAAGATAAAGTGGAGAAGATTGTGTTTTGTTTTGTTTTTTTTAAATAAAAACTTAACAAAATTTGCGCCGAAAAGTGTTTCCTTCTCCTTTACAGTTTCCAACTCCAATTACAGGAACAAAGAACAGGGGGCCAGATTAATACAGATCAGCTGGTATTCTCATTGGAGGATTTTTTTGCATTTTAATGGCTGTGGAGATTTGGGGAAAAGTTTTGGAAAAGTTTAATTGTACAATATTGCTTTTAGAATACAACCCTGATGTCGGTGGACTACAGCTCCCAGCATGACTCAGTATATTTTACATTATTCTGGGATTTGTAGTCCAGCAACATCTGAGTAAAGTTTGGTTGATCAGTGCAGAGCAGCAGGGGTTAATACCCTTTAAAATATAATCAGCAGCGGGGCCATTTACTAGTATTGGGTTTACTGTTAAAAATCTTCAGTTCCGCTTTATCATTCAGTTGTATGGGAACCTTGTTTTTTTTTTTGGTGTGAAAACATGCACAAATAAATGCTGTTATATGGGACTTTCCCATAGACAATCATTATAAGAACCATTAGACTGAGATAAATAAAAACACCTTAAAATGCCTCATCAGCTCAGTTGAACAACTATATTTTGTCTGCAAGACAAAAGAGCACTGGCAGGGAAGAAGTTAATAAATCTTTCTTTTTATACTGTTTTTTTGTGATCTGCATAGGCATGATCAACATATTCCATGCACGCAGTATTCTTTACACTGTATATATAACATGAGCAAATTAAACATGGAGATTGTTTATGCTGTGATCTCCGTAAAATATATTTATGCAAATATATGTTCAAATAATGCACAGTTGTTGGGAGGTTTGTAACTTTATATGCAGACTCTCTCACTGGTTTGGCAATCTGCCTTCATTTTTTCACTTCTTTCTTCTGTGCTCTCACTAATCCTCTACAAGCATGTAATATCCCATCAGTGAAACTAGATGAATATGCTGTGAAGTTATTTTAAGGCATAAAAATCATAAATATGCTGACCAGCTGTCAGGCAATCCAGATGTGAGGGAATGATTAACTAAGTTAAATAAGGTTATAGCGCTATCACCAGAGGTACCTGCCATCACTGTAATGTTGACAGAGGGCAAAGCAAAGAGAGGTACAGTATATGTCATGTACACAAAATTCCAGTACTTTCTTTTAGTGCCTATGTGGCGGTTTCACCATACGGGTAATATAATAGTCACTAATTTGCTTCATTCAGAGGGGAAACCCCTGTTTCTTTTTACTTTTTCCTTATAACCGTAGTATGGTTGTTTATTTTTCTTATAGACTTCATCCAACAGTAATTTAAAATAAAATATGATGTAGGTTTTATGATGTAGGTAAGATACACATTATATGGCCCATTAATTAAACCTCAAACTTATCTGTTTAAGGAAAAGTAAAATTCTTTGTGGAAAAAAACACTTGCATTTTTAGAAATGTAAAAGAAAAATAATGTAAAAGAAATGTACTGCAAAGCTGCTAAAAATCTGAATCCAAATATTTCAAGCCAGTGGAGGTCATGTAGAAGTCAATGGCAGATGTCCCTGAAGTTGTTTCTTGACATTGTGATCTGCGCTGGATAATCCAATAAAGGGCCAGATTCAATTCAGTGAAAAGTCGTCACCTGAAAAGTCATTGACAAGATTCAATTTGAGAAGCAGTTCACTTTAGAAAAACTTATCTCACAGTTTACCGTGTAAAAATTCTATGAATCCAAGAGGCTAAAACAGGTAATTGACCAGTTAATCCACCCAGACCAGTCAGGCTTCATGCCAAACAAAGCCACAGATATAAATATCAGACGGCTTTTTACCAACATATGGGCGGAACATGATGTCACAGGGGACAGAGTAGTGGTATCATTGGACACGGAAAAAGCCTTCGACACAGTTGAGTGGCCCTACCTCTGGCCACTGTTAAAAAGATATGGAATAGGGGAACATTTTGTTAAGTGGGTGATGGCAATGTATGATGCTCCGAAAGCAAAAATACTGGTTAATAGAGAATTGTCTTCTGAGTTTCAACTAGCCAGGGGGACCAGACAAGGCTGCCCACTATCTCCTTTACTATTCGCACTGGTCATTGAACCCCTAGCCATATTAATACGAAACAATCAAGGCATAAAAGGGCTGAAATTGCAGAGGCTAGAGGAAAAAATCTCATTATATGCCGACGATATGTTGGTGTACCTGTCCGACCCTAAGGACTCCCATGTGGAACTATTAAGAGAAGTCTCGAGATTTGGCACATACTCAGGCCTCCGGGTTAACTGGGCAAAGTCGGTGGTGTTCCCAATTGACAACACCAGCAGCAGGGTTCTACCCCAGGGAGTTCAACTAAAATGGGTATCCTCCTTCACATACCTAGGCATAATAATCCATAAGGACCCTGGGAAATACACAGAATTCAACCTCTCCCCTATAATTGGGGCTCTAAAGCAAAAAGCACAGAACTGGCATAACCTCCCAATATCTGTACCAGGCCGAATCAATCTACTAAAGATGATTTTCCTGCCAAAATTTATATATGTATTTCATAATGCTCTCATTATACCTACCAGAGGATGGTTTAAAGAACTAGATAAGTGTGCCAGAAGTATGATATGGGCAGGGGAACGACCGTGCATCTTGTGGCAGATGCTACAGGCACCAATAAACAAAGGGGGACTAGCCCTCCCAAATTTTTTGCAGTACTTCTACGCTAGCCAACTGGTTTATGCATGGTGGTGGTTGAACCCGGACCCTAATAACCCAGCGACTGTGCTGGAGGCGGCAGTAATGTCGTCATTTGAGGCCCTAGCAAACCAACTGCACAGGGGTCTTCCCTCCATATACACCCTAACTCCCAATATGAAGACGGTGATCAATGTCTTCTCCAGAACAGTAATCTCAGAATACAAAAAAGATAACTTTTGGTCAAAATGGACCCCTCTCTGGGGTAACAATAAGCTCACTCATTTCAGAGGCATACCAAATATTAGTAGATGGGCTGATGCAGAGGTAAAATACCTGAATGACATAGAGGTCTCAGGGAACCTGAAACAATTTGCCCAATTAAAACAAGAGTTTGATTTGCAAAATGACATGTTGTTTAGATATTTACAGCTCAGACACGCTTTCAATGCCCAATTCCCCACAGGTACTATGAATATAAAGGTATCTAGGATCGAAGGATTCTTGCGCAGGCCAGAACTCACGAAGCCCACGGGTTGGTTTTACTCTATCCTTCTTCAAAGAGAATTTGACCCAATAGGCCACATAAGGGACAAATGGGCACATGACTTACCAGGGCTGGATGAGGATTCCTGGAAGGAAATACTCGAACAGATACCAGAAACCAATATCTCAATGAAAGATAGATTTATTCATACAAAGTTTTTGAACAGGGTTTATTACACACCTCACAGGCTGGCACAAATCTATCAAGGGCACTCAGATGTATGTGCGAAATGTATGGTGGAACAAGGTAATTACTTCCATGTGTTCTGGGAATGTCCAAAGATGCAAACTTATTGGTCCTCAATACTCACCTTTATAAACACTACCATGGGATTACCCAACATCAGAACTCCGGAATTCTGTTTATTAGGGAAGGTGGGAGATTTAAGTCTCGCTTCAGGAGACAGATTGTGTCTCCAACAGCTTCTCCACTACGCCAAGAAAGCAATCCTCCTAACTTGGAAAGCAATGGAACCACCCACTTTGAGATACTGGAAAAAACTAGTGGATGACTCTCTCCCCAAACAGAAACTGGTTTACACAGCACGAGGGTGCCCAGAAAAATTCTCTAAGATTTGGAGCCAATGGCTGGACATTGAACTAACAGAAGGGGCAACCTAAGGGCATAACGGTGATAATATAGGTATATGCTATGTACCAAATGCAAATGTATAAGGTGTGAATCCATTTCTCTCTCTTTCTTTTCTTCTTCCTTTTTTTTCTTTCTCTCTAAATGTTAAACAAATAAGGAAAAAATTGTTTATAAATAAAAGCTTTCAAAAAAAAAAAAAAATTCTATGAAAAGTCTATGGGAAAAAAACTGAAACTGCATTCGGAGAAAAGTTTTTTTTCTTCCTCTAATTGAATCTAGTCCTTGAGTTTTCTTGTGATAAGATCTTCTCACTGAACTGATTCTGGCCAAAAGTCAGGGTTTTAGTCAGATAATCTAAAAAACCCTTTCTTGCAGAAAAAATTCAGTCGAGTTTTCAGAGTGTAAGTTGCACAATACAAATTGACGCTCTGATTTTTAGAAGAAAAATGATTTCTAAATTAATTAGATTTATGGAAGGGTTAGGGTTAGTGGTTTTTAGTAAACGGCCCCTATACTTTATGTCCATTTTTTACAATGATAACATGATACTTGAACACATGAAACTTTATATTTTACATTATGTAAACTTGTTATTAGTGTCTACCAGTTAAGTTCCTCTTTTAATTGACCGAATAAAAAACGCCATAAAATATGGACATATCCCAAATATACCACAATGGAGTATGAAGGCACGTCTGCTAACTGTATGCACAGAACAGAACATTGCCTATGCATGTATTGAATCTTTCCACTGCAAGCTATCTGGCAGATCCCACTGATATTTATAGATATAAAAATGCAGACAAGGAATGTTTTATGTACACAGTAAGCCTGGCAGTCACATACTTTATAAACTGATCACTTTGTGGGAAACAAATCACCAGTCCACTTCAGCCTGACAGCAAATAGTATGTCCGTGTATAGTGTACGGCAAACAGCTGCTCTTAGGGAGATACTGTGAACCCCTACAAACTTCTGTTGTCTGGATATACAGAACATATGTAAATGAAATGCTGCCGTCAGTTCCAGTGTAACTTTGTAGTGTTCATAAATCACACAATGGTGAGACGTTACTCTCCTACTGTACCCTTGTATTCATTTAAGGGCATATTTATTATGCTGTGTAAAAAAAAAATCGTAAAAAGCTGTGTAAAATAAATGTAACTTTTTCTATGCTGTTACTTACATGGCAAAGCCTGATGATATGTGGTGTATTATCTTGCCATTGTTTACACCACGGAGTAAATATGCCCCTTGATCTCTTTATCCCCTCTGCTCACTTACCCATCTACTTCCCTACTTAAAGTAACAGTAACACAAACAAATCAAAGTAATTAAAATAAAATGTACTGTTGCTCTGCACTGGTAAAAGTGGTGTGTTTGATTCGGAAACTCTACTATAGTGTATATAAACAAGCTGCTGTGTAACCATGGGGCAGCCATTCAAGCTGAAAAAGGAGAAAAGGCACAGGTTACACAGCATATAACAGATAAGTTCTGAAGCATACAAAGGGGTTCTTTAGAATTTATATGTTATCAACTGAGTGTCCTGTGTTGAAATGGCTGCCCCATGGCTACACAACAGCTTATTTATATAAACTATAGTAACATTTGTGAAGCAAACACACCAGTGCAGGGCAACAATATATTATATTGTCTTAAACGTTAATTTTTTTATGTTACTGTACCTTTAACTAATCCTCTTCTGAGTCCGGTACCTGCGGGTTACCCGCAAAAAAAGCGGGTACCATGCGGAACGAGGGTAGGCTTTTCAAGTGTGGGTACAGATGCGGGCCTGCAGGGTTGCGGGTCTCTTCTTGTTGCAGCTCTCTACCAGCAGCTCGCTTCTGTCCCTCTCCTTTTTGGCAGTTTTGATGATGTTTCTTCTGGTTTGAGCAATATCACTTCCGGTTTGATGGTAGTCGTCGGGTTGCGGATAAAGCAATTGCAGGTCTGGGTTGAGTAGATGATCAAAGCAGCTAAATATGCGGTTTGGGTTGCGGGTCTGGTCCGGGTCTTAAAAATTGGTGCCGTACTTTCTACACAGTAGACCAGGGGTGTCCATACTGTGGCCCAGCTTGGTTCCCAAGGAAATGTCTTATAACAAAGGATATAGGAGTAGGCAGAAGGGGGGAATCTGGCCATTACGCAGTTAGTAGTAATAATAATACGTCTAATTAATACCCAGGTGTCCCAAATTCCAGTGTATAGCTCCATCTTGTTATCCAACTGGTATTGTAGTTCTTTTCTTTGCTTCTTATTTACTTTTACAGACAAAAGTATTTGTGTATTTCATGTGTGGCGCCAGACAATTATTCTTTTTCCATTGTGGCCCAGGGAAGCCAAAAGGTTGGACACCCCTGCAGTAGACTCTACCATCTACTGTGTAATTTTTCACAAGACCAGGATAGATACAATTTGTAATTATAGATACATAGATACATATAATCACAAACCAAAAGGGATTGACTTAGGGTATGCCCTTAGTTTTAGCTACAGAACTAGTGGTGGGAGATACCTGATACAGGTATACATTGCATAGTAGTTTGTCATCAAGCAGCACTTGGATACAGTGCTTATATTTACCCAGCACATCAGGGTCATTCTATTGCAGGTAGCTAGTATCACTATGCAATAAAGAATAATATTTATCAGTTTATGACACCACCTCCATCTTTTCACTGCTTGTCTATCTTTTTATCAGGATACAGCTAAAGTATATTTATCTGTACATCAGTATTCAACACACTAAAATATTGTGCATGGTTTTTATTGTTTTATTAAAGAAAGTTGGCCAATACCATGCAAAGTGTTTTTGTTGGTCAGTCAATGCCAACAAAAATCTGTGTAACATGGATATCAAACAGGTTTGAAAATGTACCGGCACACAAAGAGATCTGTGCTACTGCTGGCAACAAATCTTTTGAAAATGCCTTTCTATTGCCACAAGTAAATTATATTTCTTGTGGCAATCTGGTTTAATCACAGCAGAATGCCAAAGAAGGCATTTTCCCATGATAAAGTTTGACAGAACTTTGAAATAAATACATCATTATATGAATATTTTTCTGTTCTTTTTGTTTAGATGGGTGTTTGTCTATGAAAAAGGTTACCAGAATGTGGATGGCATCATTAGCTCTGTCTCAGTCAAAATAAAAGGCTTAGCTGTTACAGAACTACCAAGTGTTGGAACAGAGATCTGGGATGCAGTGGATTATGTTTTCCCACCACAGGTAAAAAAGAGCAAAAGTTTTTGTCATGGTAATAGAATTTATTGCATTATAGTATTTTTAAGATAGCAGTATCATGATTTCATTATATATTTAATATCTACCTTTTTACTGACCCCAATAAAATCAAAACATCAAAATTCACAATGCTGGGCTGGGGAACCCCCAAGCAACTACATTTAAAACCTGAGATAAACCGGAAGCGATGTAGTGAAATAGTGAGGGTTTCAATGTTGACTTTAATTCTCCACAGGACAAATTTAAAGGGGTTGTTCACCTTCAATTTAAACATTAGTATGCTGTAGAGAGGGATATCCTGAGACAGTTTTCAATTGGTTTTCATTTTTTATTATTTGTGGTTTGTGAGTTATTTAGCAGCTCTCCAGTTTGCAATTTCAACTGGTTGCTAGACTCCAACTTACCGTACTAACCATGCATTGATTTGAATAAGATACTAGAACACAAATAGGAGACGGACTGAAAAGAAAGATGAGTAATAAAAAGTAGCCATAACAATAAATTTGTTGCCTTACAGATCATTTGCTTTTAGATGGTCAGTGGCCCTCATTTGAAAGCTGGAAAGGGTCAGAAGAAGAAGGCAAATAATTAAAAAACTAAGCAAAATAAATAAGACCAACTGAAAAGTTGCTTAGAATTGGCCATTCTATAACCAACTATATACCAAAAGTTTACTTCAAGGTGAATCACCCCATTACTACCATCATGATATCCAACTAGTATTCCTCATCCAACATATCCATCTAGTATTGCCCTTTGATTTAAAACATGCTCCCCAGAAGGTATTTCCCCCTCACGCCATCAGCTGGTACTGGCCCATAATGCAGTGGTGCTAAGCCCAGTTTTCTTGCAACTTTGATAACTATGACAACAACAAGGAGAAAATAAGCAAGTATATAACATAAAAATATAGCAATAAAAATATATACAGAAAACAGTACATCCCTTGTGTCTCAGTTTTAGTTTTCATACACATTTGTTTCCCAGTAGGGAAAGACGTAAGGTATGAAATATATTAGAAAACTATTTAGCTAAAACTATGCAGCTCGCAGAATTCCAAAAATCTTTTTTTCAGCCTCTTAAGGGAAATGGCATTGCATTTTCTGTTTATGACACTTGTGAATATAAATCTACAGTATCTATCTTTTTGTCTGTCTGGCCATCTATCTATCTGTCTGTCTGTCTGTCTGTCTGTCTTTGTAAGGAATACACAGTGGACCAAACCAATCTGTTGAGATACAAAAGCAACTGCCAGAACCACAGTAAGAAGCAATAAGTCTCAATTTTCAGCTACTTTAGTACAGCTTAGACGAGTATGTAATTTATTGATTCAGAGGAGACAGCACAAATTGCCTATATTAAAACATCAAACCATTTAAAGTGTATAGATTATACCCATAAAATAGTCAACGCTATTCCAAACACAATTATAATTACATTTTATAACAAGGAAGATTGGTATTCTTTAACCTTGCTATACCTGAGAAGGCTAGGCCACAACAATTTAATTCTTTAAGGCTGAACTAAAGCATCATAACTAGTTGTATCTTACGCAATCACAGAGGTACACCCTTACTATGAGAGTCAAAGTATCATAGACCAAACTAGTACTCCACAGCTTTTCCTCTGCCAGGCCTACGATGCACCTTGCCTCATATTAGATAATTGCTGCTTCAGATACTTAGTTGTTGGTATAGTTCTCCTTGATTGTTGTATGTACAGCAATTGGAGGGCCAAATAAGTCTTATTGTTTAGCCCTCATGTCAATGATTGCATCTTTGTATGGGCCTATGCAGACTGCAAAGTAATGTAAGCCTTTGATGCCAGTTATCCATTTTTCCAATTCTGTCTTACAAGCAGGTTCTTCTTTACCTCCATCCTATACTCCAGCGCTGCAGAATATGTTACAGCTTTCTAATCACTTATAATACTAATAATAATACACTAATAACATATAGTAATGCCCCTCTTTGCAACAATCATTGGTCATTTTTCCTTCCTACAATAAACAAAACCAAGGTTTAAAGTGGTGGTTCACTTTTAAGTTAATATTTAGTATTTTATAAAATGGCCAATTATAAGCTAATTTTCGATAGTGATTGAAAATTTTTGAGTTTGCACCGCACTGGTGCACCACTTTAAACCTTGGTTTTGTTTATTGTAGGAAGGAAGTGTATGTAATAAAACTTCCTAATGAAAAAGTTGTTATGTTTGCTCCAAAAGTTTACTCCACACTCCAGGGGGCAGATTTACTAAATTCACATGAAGGATTCGAAGTTCGATCGAATTTTCAAAAAGTTTCGAATTTTCAAATGTTTTTGAATAGAAATTCAACCAGTTAATTTTGAAAATTCGATCGAATAGAATGATTCAAATAAAAATCTATTCGACTATTCGACAGTAGAAGTACTTCCCCTTTAAATTTTTATTCGACTGCCTAGTTTGCCAGATCAATGCTACCAATTGGGTTTCAAAAATTTTGACCGAATAAAAAAATTTAAACGGTTAAAATCGTTCCAATCGATTAATTCGAACAACTTAATTGATAGATTCAAATGATATTATAGAACGATCGAATTTTTATATTTGATCGTTCGACCAATCGAATTGTGGTAAAAATACTCCAAATTCGAATTTGGAGAATTTTTATTCCAAAACTATTCCCATGGTCAAATTCGAGGGTTTTTTAACCCTCGAATTCGACCCTTAGTAAATCTGCTACACACTTGAGAAAGGGCCTTTGCAGCCCGAAACATGTCGTGTGGACATAAAATAAAAGCTTATTAGCAGTTATTCTGCCTACTGTATGTTTCCCCATCTATCTTTCGACACCTTAGTAAATCTGCCCCCAGGTGTTAAAGATTTGCAACGGGATAAAAGTTTAATGAAGAATATTACATTGCGACATGCAAATTTGTATTCGAAAGTTTTTTTCTTTGCAAATTTTATTACGTTTCCCACTAAAAGGTAACTAATTTGAAGTATTGGGAAATTATGAAAACATTTTGGCACCAGGTCTTCTAAGCAATAGCTGCCAATCATGTTTTTGCTTTCAAAGTTGACCAAAAATTCAACCTTCTGATTGGTTGCTATGTGTTACTAGACCTAGTTAAAACATTGCAACATTTATTACAGTACCCACTGTTAGTTTGAGCATTCTCTCACATCTATGGTCCCATAGTTACACTATGTCTACAAGGTATGTAGCACTCAAGCTAACCAACCGTGGTCCATTGCCGTAAATGACATGGGGCTTGCATATTTCTACTTTTAGCTAACCTTTCCTATCTAACCTTTCCTATCTTTATTCTCAGGGTGACAGCTCATTTGTTGTGATGACTAACTTCATTACTACTGCAGATCAAAAGATGGGATACTGCAATGAGGTAAATACAGTTGATTGTTGACTGCCATATCTATGCCTAGACTTGCATTGAAATGATTTATTATTTATTATAGATTTAGGTGGGAAATGCTAAAGCAGGGGTCCTCAACCTTTTTTACTCGTGAGCCACATTTACATTTAAAAAAGAGTTGGAGAGCAACACAAGCATGAAAAAGTCCATGTGGATGTCAAATAAGAGCTCTGATTGGCTTTTTGGTAACCCCTATATGAACTGGCAGCCTACAGGAGAGAATGTTTGGCAGTACACTTGGTTTTTATGCAAACAAAACTTGCCTCTAAGCCAGTAATTTAAAAATCAGCACCTGCTTTGAGGCCACTGGGAGCAACATCCAAGGGGTTGGAGAGCAACATGTTGCTCGCGAGCTACTGGTTGGGGATCACTGTGCTAAAGCATTATGAGCAGTTAGATACCTTCTACTATTAAAACAAACATAATCTTTATTCTGGCAGTCAACTAAGTTCATGAAATGAACTGATATATTTATCAAATCCTTCCAGTGGGGAAAATGAAAATAAATACCCAAATGAATATTTTTCCTTTTCGTAATCCAAACCACTCTCACAGTTACTTGTCCACATTGCAGCTTCCAGACGTAGCACCCTGTGAAACCAATGATGACTGCAAAATAACAGCTTTTCGACAGAGTCAAGGTATGATGTGCTCATAGGTTTGGATAGAGACTTCAACATAACTGCAAATTTTTATTTTATTCTGTATTTATCCAGAAAATGCATGTGAGGCTGCAGTTTATTGCTATTGTTACTATTTATTAATTTTCTTTCTATTTCCCCCCCTTTCTGTTCATAATCCATTCCCTTGTGCAAATCAACGACTGGTTGCTAAGGTAAATAAGACCCTAGAAACCAGATAGTTGCTGACATTCCAAACCTGAGAGATGCTGAAAAAAAAAAAATTAATGTAGAAAAATATTACACAGGTTGGAAAGGAATCTTTGATGCTGCATGCAGAATATCTAATAATATAGTAATATAATTTTGTGTACTGTTGTAAGGAAAATTGTAAAGATAAGCAATATTGTTGTACATTGTTGTTTGCTTGCTTTGCAGCATTACTCTGACGTTTGCCTATGAATATACACGGTATATATATATATATATATGTGTGTGTGTGTGCTGTAAATATGAAAATAAAATATTTCCTTTGTAATTGCAATTTCAGTGACCAAAATTAAATTATATGTGATGTTTTGACCAATTTTGTATTGAAGTGCTAGAAATGCTTATATAGAAAACGTATTGTTTGGGATTAACATAGATATTCAAGAATTTCTTCTCAAGAGCTTTCAGAGCTTTCCTCACACTGTACAGGTATATGATCTATTATCAGTTATGCGTTGACCTGTGGTGGACAATGTTCTAGATGTGTTTATGCTAAACTGTAGCTGTATTCAATATAAAGAGGAGATATTTTGTGTAGTGAATTTTGGGCAGATGCTATGCTCTCATAAATGATAAATGATATGCTTTCATAAATGATACCTGTTTTCTCTATAAAAATCATCATATAAGAATTCTCATCATTTATTGTATCGCCTTGCTGAGACTTTGAGATAAGGACCACAAAAAAGTAACATTCTACTTGTGGTGAAACATGTTTTCTGTTGTTTTTGTTCAACAACACATGATTTCCAGAAGAGACCAATGATCCATCAATGGGCCTGTCAGGTAACAGCTGTCCAGAAAGTTACATATTGGTGGAGGGATTAAAGTGTGGTCTAATCAATTTATCAGAATTTGATTGACTTGCCTTGTATTACTCTTGCATATCTCCCAATAGTACTGATTTTTGCAGGACAGTCCCATAATTCAGACTGCTAGAAGAGATGGGGCTTTCTAGAAAGTGGGCTGGGTTTGGAGTGGATTGGGCTTGTGTCCGGACAGAATGCTTGTCAGAATGGGGCACAGCCTTAATTGAACATTTTTTCCTATTCAAATGTTGGGAGTTATGCTATTGTGTACAAAGAAGGCACACAAGGACACCTACATGCTTTTTTTACCAATTATAATTAAAAATTTCTTTTAATCTATTGGGGGAAAATGAGAAATTACAATTGAATTGCTGCTATTGGGAATTCTCTAATTTCTGTTTTCCAGCTGTGCTCTAATATTTTGCATTAAGGGAGATATTGCCCAATATCTCCCTCCACATTCCCGTTTTAGATAGGGTCCGGTGTAGTGTTGAAATCGCTCTGGTTCCACAGATGCTTTCATTCCAGCATTGCCCTTTGAGGAGGGAGCTTAATGAACGTGGCTTGATTCTAGGTTGCATAAATTTTAGTACAACTCTGCATAATTCAATTTCCTAGCATCCTTATTAAAGGGGAAACGATGGAAGGTATGTCATTTTTTCAGTATTCTTGGCTAAAGCCTTTCTGTCAACCACAATAATATGTTACAATAGTAACATAGCAACCAATCAAAGCCTTGCTTTCATTTATTACCTTGTACAGGTACGGGACCTGTTATCCAGAATGTTTGAGACCTGGGGGTTTCCTGATAATGGATCTTTCAATAATTTGGATCTTCATACCTTAAGTCTACTAGACAATCATATAAACATTAAAGAAACCCAATAGACTGGTTTTGCTTCCAGTAAGGATTAATTATATATTGGTTTGGATCAAGTACAAGGTACTGTTTTGTTATTACAAGGGAAAAGAAAATTGTTTTTTAAAAATTGTAACTTTCTGAATAACCAGGTTTCCTGATAACGGGTCCCATACCTGTAGCAGACTTTTCAAAGTTGATTGCTTTTGCCTTTGTCAGAAATATATATATCACTCTTTGGGGCCTGGACATCCTTCATTAATTGCAGACCATTACAATGAAATCTAACAATTTCCAAAGCAAATACAGGAGGTTGGGTAAAAATATAAAAATGTCAGAAAGAAATGGGAATAGAGGGGCAGAAATGTCCAGAATACTGTGTGTGGGTAAGGGCTAGAGAGAAAGGAAAAGCTACATCTACAATAAGAAACCCCAGAGAGGTTTAGGTGGTCTGCCCCTCTACCCCACTAAATGCTTTAGGTTTACAGAGTTTACAATTTACTTTAAATGACATAGTGCTACATTGTACATGACTGCCTGAAATTGCATTAACAGTATAATGTGTTAGGGATTGTTCAGTGGCTGAAAAGATTTCTCGCAAGATAGCCTGTGAGTATTTATACCGACTACTGTCAGAAATATTAATGACCGTAACTGTGCATAGCAAAAGCACAAAAGCCCCAAGAAATTAAACAATAACTCACATGGAATGGAGGCAGCAGCACTGAGAGAATAATGCTGTTTATCAAGAAACTTATTATTGAGCTGAATCACCATATCACAGTATAGAAACTGGGTCTAGTTAATTATGTGTCATACAGTATATGACTTTCATTCTTCTAAAGCAGTGATCCCCAATCAGTCTCAAAAGTTACTCATCATGCTTTAAATATTATAGAATACATATTTTAGCATCGTTTCATTTTTTTTATTTCTTTAGTGTTAGGTTTGCTAATTATTTGCGTTTCTAGTCTGCCTCTCTCTCTAGCATTAAAATTGAGGCTCACTAAGCCAAGGCAGCTAAAAATCTTTTGTTCTGTGAGGCTACAATGTTATTGTTACTTTAATGTGGACCCGTCAAACCCAAAAAAATATTCAAAATCCTATTTTGTCACATTAGTCAAGCAAAATGAACATTAATTACGCTATATAAATTATATTAATCTTATTTTCTTCAGTCTGGGAATTCATAATTATAGCAAGCAGGCAGGAGCCATTTTGTGGACACTGTTATTAAAGGAAAACTATACCCCCCAAACAATGTAGGTCTCTATAAACAGATATTGCATAAAACAACTCATATGTAAAACCCTGCTTCATGTAAATAAACCATTTTCATAATAATATACTTTTTTAGTAGCATGTGCCATTGGGTAATCATAAATAGAAAATTGCCATTTTAAAAAATAAGGACAGCCTCCTGGGATCCTAGGATCCAACGGTGCACACAAACAAACCAAACAAACTATAAAGTTAGGTCACATGAGCCAATTAACAGACAGAGTTGTGTCTTTTGCTTCAACACTTCTTCCTGTTACAGTTAGAGTCGAAATATTTCTGGTCAGGTGATCTCTGAGGCAGCACACAGACCATCATGAAATGGTGGTCCAAGGCAAGAGATGTAAAAGGGCAATATTTACTTAAATATATATTCCAGTTTGATAAGATTCTTTAATATGTCACTTGATTTGATATAAACTTTCTGTTGCTCAAAAATTCATTTTCGGGGTATAGTTTTCCTTTAAGACAAGCCTTGCATCATCTCAGAATCTTGTTTGTGCACCAGAATGGGGGACCCGATGTCTATCCCCATGTCCTGGCTTCACAATTAAATGGTTAAGAGAACTGGGGGAATGTGTGGGGAGCAGTGGCATCTAGGAAGTGCTGAATGAAAGTGAAAGTAATTATCTGCCCCACCTCTATGCCTTAGGCATAGAGGAGTGGCAGACAATATTTGATTGACAGCTGAGATTTTTAAATGAGCTTAAAACAGCTATGAATGCTTTAATGAAAATTTGAAATTGGATTTCATGTTTAATTTGAAAAGGACTTTTATTATACAGATTTTTTTGTCTGGGTGACGGGTCCACTTTAAATTTGCATTACTTATCTTTATTTTCAGGCCCCCCTCCTATTCATCTTCCAGTCTCTTATTCCGCTGTGGCATAGAGTAAATTGGCCATAACAATCACATAGCTGCTAAAACTCCAAATTTGTTACCTGCTGAGCGAGAATCTAAAAAATTAAAGGTGGCCATAGACGTAGAGATCAGCTCTTTGGCGATGTCGCCAAATGAATGGATCTCTCCTCAATATGCCCACATTGAGGTGGGCGATATAGGGCTGATCCAATATGGGCCTTAGGGCCCAACGATTGGATCATAATGCATCCAATACAGGCAGTTGGATTGCAGGACTGCATTTAGGCACAGATGCACTCGAGATCCAATGGGAATTTTTAAACCAGCCTGATAAAGATGGCCCCCCGCACAGGCCAATAAGCTGCCGACTTGGTCTGTTGGCAGCTTTTATCGGCCCCTGTATGGGAGCATTAATACTTGAAGATCAATTACAAGTTGTTTTAGAATATCACTCTCTACATCATGCTAAAACTTAATTTAAAGTTAAACTACCTCTTTATTGAGATTTGGCAAGGGTTAAAACCAAGGCTATTCAAGATCCTGTTTGAAACACATTGTTTCATAACTGCAGGGATCCTGATGCTAAAATGTAATTAATCAGCATAGTGACTGATATGTTAGTTAAGCAAGTAAAATCCTCTCTAGTTTTAAACGATATTTAATTCTATGAAAATATAATATATTTAGTGACAGAAAATAGACCCTCATATTAAGTATAAGTGCTAGAAATTAAATAAAATCCATGATTCCCTCTTTTAGATTGCAAGCTCTTTTGGATAGGTCCCTCTTCTCCTTTTGTATCACTTTGTATGTAATTCCCATTTATTATACAGTGCTGTGGAATATGTTGATACTTTAAAACATGTTAAAAATAATTTTATTTGTTGCATTGTTTAATCACCTCTTTCAGGGGCAGTTTACACCCCTTTTTCAACATCGGTTCAACTGTACTTTTCGCTTACAGTTGTAATTTAGTAACATAGTAAGTTAGGCTGAAAAAAGACTCACGTCCATCAAGTTCAAGCTTTTTAACTTTTTTTTTTTTTTTTAATTTTAACTGCCTAACTGCTAGTTGATCCAGAGGAAGGCAAAAAACCCCATCTGAAGCCTCTCCAATTTGCCTCAGAGGGGGAAATATTCCTTCCTGACTCTAAAAAGGCAATCGGACTAGTCCCTGGATCAACTTGTATAATGAGCTATCATCCTTAACCCTGTATTCCCTCACTTGCTAAAAAGCCATCCAACCCCTTCTTAAAGCTATCTAATGTATCAGCCTGTACAACAGTTTCAGGGAGAGAATTCTACATCGTCACAGCTCTCACTGTAAAAAACCCCTTCCGAATATTTAGGCGGAACCTCTTTTCTTCTAAACAGAATGGGTGACCTTGTGTCATCTGGAAAGACCTACTGGTGAATAAAACATTAGAGAGATTATTATATGATCCCCTTATATATTTATACATAGTTATCATATCACCCCTTAAGTGCCTCTTCTCCAGCATCAACATCGCCAATTTGGATAGTCTGTCCTCATAGCTAAGATCTTCCATACCTTTTACCAGCTTAGTTGCCCTTCTCTGTACCCTCTCTAATGCAATAATGTCCTGTTTGAGTGAGGGAGACCAAAACTGTACGGCATATTCTAGATGGGGCCTTACAAGTGCTCTATAAAGTGGAAGAATGACCCCCTCCTCCCGTGACTCTATGCCCCTTTTAATACAGCTCAAGACCCTATTGGCTCTTGATGCTGCTGACTAGCATTGCTTGCTACAGCCAAGTTTATCATCTACAAGGACTCCAAGGTCCTTTTCCATAATGGATTTGCCTAGTGCAGTCCCATTAAGGGTATAAGTGGCTTGAAAATTTTTACATCCCAGGTGCATGACATTACATTTATCAATGTTGAATCTCATTTGCCACTTAGCTGCCCAGATTGTCAGTTTGTCAAGATCCTGTTGCAAGGATGCCACATCCTGGATGGAATTAATTGGGCTGGATGGAATTAATTGGGCTGGATAGTTTTGTATCATCTGCAAACACGGATACATTACTTACAACACCCTCCCCTAAGTCATGAATGAACAAGTTAAATAAAAGTGGACCCAATACCGAGCCCTGAGGGACCCCACTAAGAACCTTACTCCAAGTAGAAAGCATACCATTAACAACCACCCTCTGTACCCGATCCTGTAGCCAGTTTCCTATCCATGTGCAAACGACTTCATTAAAACCAACAGACCTTAGTTTAGAAAGCAGTCGTTTATGGGGCACGGTATCAAACGCTTTGGCAAAATCCAAATAGATCACATCTACTGTCCCCCACTGTCCAGCATCTTACTTACCTCCTCATAAAAAGCAATCAAATTTGTCTGGCATGACCTATCCTTCATAAAACTCAGACTCTCACACTGAAGGAAAAAACTGATTTAGCACATTTGCCTTTTCTGTATCGGTTACAACCATACTGGTACCATTATTTAATGGAGCAACACTCTCAACCTGCATCTTTTTACTATTAATATATTTAAAAAACTTTTTAGGGTTATGTATGTGCTATTCCTTGCAGAAACAGGGCAAAGCCTGCATAGGCATTTAGCTTGTCATGTTCCAGGTCCTGGCAAAAAGACTGTCCTGTTTTATACGTGATCATTAACACATTTCTTATTGGAAAACTCAAGATTTTGCGTGAGAAAAGCAGCACCTTCCTCTACTTAATAACTAGAAGTTTTAAAAGTTATAGGTTCTGGGTTATTTAATGGACTTTAACTCCAGAACATAGAGAGGGTAGGACCTAATGCCTTACTGCTTATGCAGTTGATGGGGTAATTTTTTAAAATTGGTTTTGTGCCTTGCACTTTACCAACTGTTCATAAGTGTGGATATTGTAGCTGCATAAAGTTAAAAAACAACTCTATCAGATATCTCTGTGGTTGTCCAATTATCTTGTGAATGTGAGGGCCACTGATATCCAGCAATTAGGCAGGCTTTCAATATAAAAAATATATATTTGATGATGAGAATAGTAGTGGTTCTGACTGGATATCTGCATAGAAATGCTATGATAATGAAACAGAGGTGCCAGAGGTTACATACCACTGTATGGCTGACATGGCAACCAATGAACAAGAAGCGTGAACAATTTCTATTCTTTTCTACTTAATGAGTTCAGCCACTTTAAAAATGAAATATTTCATAGCTCTTAATTTTAGTTTCCACTAGCTGATTCAATCCGCTTCTTTTAGCACAACGTGACAGAACAAACTTCTAAAACGAGGTGTATTTTATATGAAGTCACAAAGAATTGGGCCTAGAGAGACAGTGTTACATGACTTAATAGAATTGCAATTGGTTTTAACCATTTTCTTATGTTTGGAAAAATTGTAATATCATAGCACTTGCCTCAAGCAGTAAAAAGGTTAGATTGTGGGCTTGTAACCATTGCTTTAAAAACTGCTGCACAATAGCAGCAATAAGCAGTGCTAAGGAAGCCTGAATATGTTACTATAACTAATAATTGCAATGTTTCTGCTAATAGCTAATGTTACTTATATGTGAGAATGATATGGTATTCTCCTTAGACAACAGCAGCACCTGCAGGTCACAAACTGGTTACAAATTATCTTGCCATATATTTATAGTTTATTAGACAATTTGCAACTCATTTATCTACATTGTAATATTTACATGTGTAATGATCGGGAAAAAAGACACCCTAAACTTTGCACATACCATCCTGACTGTGATTGATTGCTTGTCAAATCAGATGTGCATCTGAAATGCCTATTTTTATCAAATAAACCCTCACTGCAACAGGCAAGGCCTTAGGTCTTCAGAGATATTCACAAGTAATGTGACTGATGTGCGTTTATATATATATATATGGGGGTGCTTAATCTCATTTGCGGTGACTTCTTTCTATTAGTCTTGGTAAAACACCCATTAAGTGATTAGCCACAGACCATTTTCCACCACATTATGTACACTTTTTTCTTATTCAGATCCTTCAGTTGGCTTTTTTTTAATACAGCAGAAAATATAGCCTCTCGTTCTTTCTTTCTTTTCATCTAATATAATGATATAGCTAGCAATAAACTTTAGCCTCATAGTATCTCTAAAGACCAAGTATCTTCTGGGATTAAAATTATCTTCAGTGTAGCTCAGTGCTTCCTTATTTAGTGTTAAAATGGATCTTTCAAGCAGTTGAACTGTCAGTCGGAATGAAGTATCATACACTTTAGCTTCATTAAACACTATGGATGTGTTCAAGCCTTCTGACCCAGGAGGATATTAATGGAATGAACTGGCAAATTCATTCACATGGGAATTAAAAACTGATGAGAGAGATCAGGATTTGTTTTCACGTAGCAAGGCTTGCAGACAATTACATATCTTGATTTTGAAAAAGAAAAGTTATAAAACTGATGCCACAGGGTCATTTATTAAAGGAAAACTAAAGCTTAATTAAAGAAGGCTAGAAATGTTTACATAATGTTTTGGGCTTCTGTACCAGCCCAAGCCCCAGTAGCTCTTCATCTTCTTTTCTGCTGATTCACTGCACATGCTCTTTGCTGCTGTCACTTACTGAGCTTAGGTACTGAAACTCCGTATACTGAATAAGAATATATGTATATATATTATATATATATATTTATAAATGAGGTGCACACTGGAAGCCTTTTTTTTAAAAGGTTAAAAACTCTTGAACTTTATTTAATGCATGTTTAAAACAGGTCAACCTTTTGGTCTGTACCATGGTCTTGAGAAAGGTCTTAGCTACAGACCAATACGTTGACCTTTTTTAAACATGCATTAAATAAATTTCAAGGGGCAGATTTATCAAGGGTCGAATTTCAAAATGAAAAAACTTTGAAATTCAACCATCTTATTTGATTTTTAAAGGGGTTTTAAAGGTCCGTTTTGATCGAATAAAAATCTTAAAGGTTATAGGAGGTCCCCCATTGGCTAATATAGCAATTCGACTGGTTGAAGGTGGCGAAGGGTCAAAATCGAATTTTTTTAATTCGATTCGAATTTTGGACTATTCGATAGTTGAAGTACCCAAAAATTACTGAATTAATTTTTAATTCGACACGTTACTAAAATTCCAATAAAATCCCTCGAATCCCCTCGCAATTCGATAAGCATTAGACTATCGAATAGTTTTAGGCTTTTATTTCCTCGATATATTCGATTTCTCTATGACATTGTACGATCAAATACCGATCGTTCAATTTCACGAAAAAAATCGTACTTTTTCCTTCAAGCCTCCGAAAAATTAGTACGATCTGAACGATCGAGGCGTTCAATCGTACGAATGGTATTCGAGCAGGTCTTTGCAAAAGAAGCCTATGGGGGGGTTTCCATAGGCTTCTATTCGTATTCCGTAGGTTCAATCTGGTGAAGTAGGCATTCAAAGAATTTTTTAATTAAAAATCCTTCGATCATCGAATGATTGAATATTCGATCTATTCAATAATTCAAATGTTCGGTATTCGATGATCGAAGTGGCAAAATTTGCATATTCGATCCTCCGAAAAAGCCGATGAACTTTAAAGGAGATCGCAAACAAGACGGAGAAGAGAAAGCCACAGAAAAATATCACCTGTTTCTCAAAGTTTTTATTTAGTGATAGGAACCTATATTTGCATTTTGAAAAATTACTTTGATCCCCTTTAATTACTAGACTTGTATAAAAAAAATGTATAATTCGTATATCAAATTAAAATATTTTTTTTTTTTAATAAGACATCCATACCTCCATCAATCATATTGCATGACCCGCCTCTATGCCTCAGACATAGAGGTGGTGCATGCAATTAATTTCACTTGCCATTCTGCACTTCCTAGATGCCACTGCACTTCTTTTATTCCCCTCCCTTCTCAACGTCTAATTGTGCAATCAGTGCATGGGCATATTCATCAACATAGACAAAATGTTGGAATGATACAAAATGGCAGCTGCCTGCTTGCTATTGTGTAATTCCAAGACTAAAGGAAACACACATTAAATAAACTATATAATGTAAGTAAATTTTATTTTGCTTGACAAATATAGAAATATTGGTTGGAATAAGGTGGCGGGTCTCCTTTAAGTAAGTAAGGAACAGTATTCCCTGTCTAAAATGAACACAGGATCCACCTCTTAGGACAATACATGAATCTCTAAACTGATTCTGGCATCCTGATCATCTGGTGTCATTGAAATCAAAGTGTAATCAAACGGTGGCTGTGAGCAACACATTAACCTTGATTTGAAATATTATCAGTCTGGTTCACAATACTGTTTAGGGTTGTTTTCTTTATTCTGAAGGTGTTATTCCATTTTACACATCTTATAGAAATGAATTCGGTAATAAGCCATTGAGCCATTCCGATCAGAATCAGTAATGTCCTGCAGGGCTAATATAAAGCAAGCTTGAAACACCATATAATTACATTTTCGAAATGTAATAACTCAACCATTACAAGTTTAGAAAATTACTGATAGAAATCGCCTTAAAAGTTTTGCAGTGCAATATTATAATATTTTCCTGAATGTTAAGGGGTATTTTCAAGATTATGGGTATTTTATTAAGTAAATATGTTAACTGCTATATGTTAACTGGTACGTACTAACATTTGACTATTTCTCTGGTTAATCAATTGTAAAAATGAGCCTTTCTTTTATTGCTTATTAAATTTGCTCTATAGCTTGTTTAATAATGAATCTTTTAGGGCTTGATTTGCTTAAAACCAGAAAATAATTTCTTAAACTAATCTCTCCATTAGTATAGAAATCTCACATTTATAAAAATCAGCTTATTTTATTACCCTTTTTATATCCTTCCGTTAACGCTTTGTCTATTATATCATGTCTTTCACAAAGCATGAAGCCCAGATCGATTGTTTTTTTTATAATGGCTTTAAACATTAGTGCCTAATATCATTTGGCAAGTGCTAAAATGTGTATAAAGATCAGCCAGAATTACTCATTAACAAATGACACGTGCAAAATAAGCACATTTTGTTACTACACTTAAGTGAATCAAGCCCTTTGCCTCTGGTGATAAATTGCCTAATTTTGCTTTTTAGCCTGGCAAAGCATCATTCTTGCTTGTTTATTGATTAGGCTTTGCTTATTTCATTAAACCAGTAACAAGTATCCTAATCTGTTTTCCTGGAGTCCAATGAACAGGTTCTCTATGTATGGGTACACATATACTGTGTGTGTGTGGGTATATATATATATATATATATATATATATATATATATATATGCTCATTTGCTTCTGCCATGAGGCCTGAGAACATTGTCTTGGATACAGTGTGGCACCACAAGGGAAATCTAGAGCTTCCCTGGCTGTTATATAAAAGGAAGCCTCTACTTACTCTGGCATAAAATGTCCTGTGCCTCAGAAAGACTTTGATTTAAATCAACTTTGAGTGCAGTACATTTTATCACAATCTATTAACATTTCTGTGAAATATAATGCAGAAATAGTCTATCCCCAACTAAAGCCACACCTACTATTAATCAATATGCCCATATATAAAAGAGGTTATTTTAACTGTCACGTCCTCACACCTAATAAATAAGCACCTACCCTCTTCTTTACTGTTTAAACACTTAGGGGCAAATTTACTAAAATTCCCTTAAAACCCCTCAAATCTATTCGAAATTCGATAAGCATTCGACTATCGAATGCTTAGCGAATAGTATCTTTTTCCTCGATATTCGATTTCTTGATGAAATCGTATGATCAAATACCTATCGTTCGGTTTCAACGAAATAATCGTTCCTTCGAGGCTCCGAAAAATTACGAATGGTATTCAAGCAGGTCTTTGCAAAAAAAGCCTATGGGGGGGTTCCCATAGGCTTCTATTGGTATTCAGTAGGTTCAATCTGGCGAAGTAGGCATTCAAAGAAATTTTAAACTTTATTCCTTCAATCATCGAATGATCGAATATTCGATCATTCGATAATTCGAATATTCGGCCAAATTTGCATATTCGAATATCCAAAAAAAATCGTACAATCAGTATTCGATCGAATTCGATCGAACTTCGATCTCTTCACACAAATTTTGTAAATTTTCCCCTTAGCTTACCATATTCCAATCATTGCAAGCCTTTGCTCTACATTTCTATAGTGACCCAGTGGCCTACTGTGAGTATCTTCTTAGTGATTATATAATGACTTACTATGTAATGTACAGTAAAGCAGGGCACCTCTACAGGTCTAATAGAGACTCTTTGCTCTTTACATATCAAAGGTTTCACTGTGTATTTTGCAGGTGTTATGACTGGAAATTGCACAGCATACGACAATAAAACCAAGTCCTGTCAAATCTATGCCTGGTGTCCAGTGGAAAACGATTATAATGTTCCCAAGTACGTATTAATGTTATTACATGACTGCTGCAACCCTTATTCTTGTCTTACTTGTCTTTCCCAGGCATTCCTCTCCAGACTTGCTTGTACAAGTAGATTAATGTACTGTGTATGTGCAAGTTTAAGTATGTGCTAAAACAGCCTATTTCACTTGGTAAAAGATTACTAGATTATTATATGTGCATTTAATTTAATTTTTTTTATTCCCTTAGGCCTCCATTACTATCGCAGGCTGAAAATTTCACTCTGTTTATTAAAAACAGCATCAGTTTTCCTAGACATGAAGTTACTAGGTTTGTATTAAAGCCATTTTTCTAGAATCTTAACGGGATCCTGTCATGGGAAAAAAACTTGTTTTCAAAATGCATCAGTTAATAGTGCTGCTCCAGCAGAATTCTGCACTGAAATCCATTTCTCAAAAGAGCAAACAGATTTTTCTATATTTCATTTTGAAATCTGACATGGGGCTAGACATATTTTCAGTTTCCCAGCTGCCCCAAGTCATGTAACTTGTGGTCTGATAAACCTCAGTCACTCTTTACTGCTGTACTGCAAGTTGGAGTGATATCACTCCCTCCCTTCCTTTCAACCCCCCCAGCACTCAATAGTAAAAACCCATGTCCCACTGTGACTCCTTCAGTTACATTGAGAAGGGAAAACAACAGCTTGCCAGAAAGCAGTTCCATCCTTAAGTGCTGGCACAAGTCATATGACCAGGGGCAGTTGGGAAATTGACAAAATGTCTAGAACCATGTCAGATTTCAAAATTGAATTAAAAAAAAAAACTGTTTACTCTTTTGAGAAATAGATTTCAGTGCAGAAGTGCTGATGCGTGTTGAAAAAAAGCATGTTTTCCCATGACAGCATCATGTGATGGACTCCATATTTTTAATCATATTAAGTATATCCTCAGGAAATATACTGTTAAAAATATTAGAATACTCAGATAAAATGGGATTGGCATCATTTTGTACTTTATTATTCAACTCCTGTTGATGCCTATTAGCATCGCTGGAAACAAATTGCCAATGAATTATAAGAATTTCATAGTACAGGTATGGGACTTGTTATCCAGAATGCTCGGGACCTGAGATTTTCCGTAATTTGGATCTTCATATCTTAAGTCTATTAGAAAATCATGTAAACATTAAATAAACCCAATAGGATTAATTATATCTTAGTTGGGATCAAGTACAATGTACCGTTTTATTATTACAGAGAAAAAGGGAATCATATTTTAAAATTTGGATATAATTGAGTCTATGGGAGACAGCCTTTCCGTAGTTCAGAGCTTTCTGGATAATTGCTGGATAAGGGATTCCATACCTGTACCAGTTCTTACAATTGTACAAATGCAGGCATGTCTTTAGAGGTTCAAAGTCAAGTACATATTTTTTATATATTTTCTTGCATAAAATGTCAAAACATTTTTCTAAACTGTGTTCAGACTTAAAATGTAATGGCTAAATGTGTAAAATTCAGTTTTATGAATTCCCTTTTTGCAGACAAAATTTAGTGGAGTCAGTAACTAGCAGCTATTTAAAAAAGTGTATTTATCACAAAGAAACGGATCCGCTGTGCCCTGTCTTTCGACTGGGATATATTGTGGAGCAATCAGGTCGGAATTTCAGTGAACTGGCCTACAAGGTAATGTTTCATTGTATCGCTTTTGTTATGTTAATAATGTCTGCAGTAGTACAGCAATGGAAATAAATTGTAATTGCTATTGTAATAGTGTAAGACTCTTCAGTAATAGCTTGCGTTAGGAATGAATTGCGTTAGGAAGAATAGAAATTAGGCATTTCTCTGCCATATATCAAGTTCTCTAGAATCCATTAATCTAACTAAAATAAATATAAATGCAGTGTACAATATAGATGGGGAAGATACAGATGTCCTCTACAGCTGTCAGAGCTGCTGTCTGTGTGAATGTGCAAAGCACTGGGTAAGATCATATATAATTATATGGCTGACAGTCTTCAAGTTCTAACTAAGGCTAGCCATACATGTGCTAATTAGTGATGGGCGAATTCCCGCGATTCGCCGCTGGCGAATAAATTCGCGAATCACCAGCGAAATTTCGCTTGGCGAAAATTCGCCGAAAAACGAGTCGCGCGTCAGTCGCGCGTCGTTGTTGACGCGACGCGCGACAAAGTTGACGCGACGCGCGACAAAATCGTCCCGCGACTCGTTTCGCGGGAGATTCGCCCATCACTAGTGCTAATACAATTGCTACTCTGCCCCTCCAGGGATGACCGATTATCATCTGTCTGAAATCCAGTTAGATATCTGTGGGGCAGGTTTGAGATCATAAGTGTTGATGCACTGCTCACCCAATGGGACCCCATAGGCCCACAGTATGATCTGATTGTTAACTGTCACTTTAAGACAGACGTGATATAGTCCAAAGTCAGGCCCAGACAGGCAATCTGTGGGTTCCAGCTAGGGTTGCCACCTTTTCCTGAAAAAAAATACCGGCCTTCCTATGTATTTATCTTTTTTTCCTATTAGTAACATTGGGATCAATGTTTAAAAATACTGGCCAGGTAGCAAACCTTAGTTCCAGCGAGGGTTGCCATATTGTTAAGTTGCCATTGAAAGTCACTATTTAGTGGGCTGGTGGGGGCTTCTGTGTACTTGAAATACCTATTTTGACTCCCAGTCCAGATCTCTCAATAAATGTTACATTGTATTTTCTATATTCTATATTTTCTATAAAGCTAACCATAAAATATAGGTATAAGGTAACTCTAAAAATATTGCAAATTCTGATGAGACAGGAAGTCAGTATTCAGACTTCCAGTATGTGTGAGATCCTCGCTCAGTAGCTGCACATTTCGCTTGTGTTCTACTTATTTGCATTATGCACACAATGATGGGATCAAGGATGCCTGTAAAAACGGCACACAATCCAGTCCATGTAAGGGCAGCTCGATTTAAAGATCAGGGTGCAACAATATTTGGATAAGACAGTTACAAGATCATTATATCGATTGTTACTAAGATATGGTTTATGTGTGGGAAATCCTTTGCTGGTGCATTCAAATACTATAGCTGTGAAGGGAGATGTTTAGCTTCCTCCATTGAAACATCATCCCTACCGATTGTGTTAGACAGGACCACACAATTACCAAATGGCTTAGTAGGCTTTGTTAATTTAATTCACATTTCCCAAAATTATTAAGCGAGGGATAAAATAAGTAATAGTGTTAAACATGCTGATTCACATTGAGTAAACATTTTAATTGGCGATTGCAGTGAAAATGTCCTTCCACATTATATGCATATTAAAGATTCAGGAAACTCACTGCTTGGTTGATGTAGTAGATATTTAGATTAGGTTATAGATATTATACATGATCAAATTTAGGGACCTGTTTGTAGATGTATGGTCATTTTCTCATATGTTACCATAAATCAAAACCATGCCATTTAGATCCTCTTAGAAACAGTACAAAAAAGGCTGTTTCATCAACACTATCCTTTGAATTCTGGAAGAGTCTGCATTGCTTAGCTTGATGAGTATTGTTAAAGGGATACTGTCATGGGAAAACATGTTTTTTTTCAAAACGCATCATTTAATAGTGCTGCTCCAGTAGACTTCTGCACTGAAATCCATTACTCAATAGAGCAAACAGATTTTTTTATATTCAGTTTTGAAATCTGACATGGGGCTAGACATTTTGTCAATTTCCCAGCTGCCCCTGGTCATGTGACTTGTGCCAGCACTTTAGGAGGGAACTGCTTTCTGGCAGGCTGTTTTTCCTTCTCAATGTAACTGAATGGAACACAGTGGGACATGGGTTTTTACTATTGAGTGTTGTTCTTAGATCTACCAGAGAGCTGTTATCTTGTGTTAGGGAGCAGTTATCTGGTTACCTTCCCATTGTTTTGTTGTTAGGCTGCTGGGGGGGGAGGGCTTGGGATGATATCACTCCAACTTGCAGTACAGCAGTAAAGAGTGATTGAAGTTTATCAGAGCACAAGGCACATGACTTGGGGCAGCTGGGAAAAAATTGACAATATGTCTAGCCCCATGTCAGATTTCAAAATGAAATATAAAAAAATCTGTTTGCTCTTTTGAGAAATGGATTTTAATGCAGAATTCTGCTGGAGCAACACTATTAACTGATGCATTTTGAAAAAAAAAATTTTTCCCATCACAGTATGCCTTTAACCAGTGAATGCCGATTCTTATATCTGTTGCCTTATTTATTGCAGGGTGGAACAATTAGCATTGTAATTGACTGGCAGTGTGATCTTGATTGGCCTGTGAGGTACTGTAAGCCTGTATATGAATTTCATGGACTACAAGACGAGAACAAAGTCTCCCAAGGATTTAACTTCAGGTTTGACTCTCGATTTAAGGGTACTATTTATTAGCATCGGTAAATGGCTTTTTAGAATGCACCAAAACAGCACAATCATCTTTCATCTGTACCACTGTAAACAGCAAACATGAGTAATGCTGGCCATAGACGTAACAATTATGATCTTTCTAGGAAAATATCTTTCCAAGAAAGATTGTTTGTTTCAACACATGTATAGAGCTGAATGATCTGATATACAGGTAGAAACAATAGAATTCTACCTGTATCTGACAAATCAGAACTAACAATGGCCGTTGTTAAGGGTGCCTTCAAAGGCATCCAATCAAAATTTTACGTCCAGCCCGATCAACCACCCGACCGATATCTAAATCTTCTGACGACTTTGGTTGGCTCAGTTCCCTCCATATACGCACCGAATATCGTAAAAAAATTAGTTTTGTACGATATTATCTGTGTGCCTATGGCAGCTTTAAATTTTGGCCTTCTAGATGTTGGTAAACTGATACACCCAGAACAGTTAGTTTACTATGTGTGAATGCCTGAAGTGACTCATTAAATGCTGTTTTCTGATTTCTTTAAACCACTGGTTATGTGCAAAATAAATTGTTCTTCTGGTATATATTCATCTGATGTATTTATATTATTTGATTTTCACTGAGAACACAAGGCATGGAGATTTTTAAACATAATTATGAATCACAGCATAAAATTAGAAGCCCTTCTAAAATATTGACTTGAACCAAAAGTTAGCAGGCCTTAACTACTGGTGCTATATAAACAAGTCATAATGATGGTGGTTTTAATTATCTGTTACTTATTGCTTCCCCACTTTCTAATAAGGCATGCAAGATATTATAAGGAAGAGGGAGTTAATAAAAGAACATTATTCAAGGTGTTTGGAATTCGATTTGACATCCTGGTAAATGGACAGGTAAGTTTCTAGACATAAACAGTGTCATAAAAGGGAAAGTTCCCTTTAAATGTAATATTTTATAGAGTGAGCTCTCCTAAGCAAAATTTCTATTGTTTATTTTGTTTTGTATGTTTTTTTATTAGTCAATTTCCAGTCTACAACTAACTAGGCTGTCTAGATTTGAAGGGGCCCCATTAGGCCTCCACAACCCACCAGTCACACACCCCACATCCTTCTGCCACCACTTGCAGTAACACCCAACTGGTAGTACTGGTGACTGGGCAGTCAGGAGATTTTGTTATTTGAATCTCCTGTCCACTTTACCCAATACCCTTTGGCATGTGTTTACTGTAGAGCACAGAAAGGTAAAAAGAAATACTATGTTAAGACAGACATCTGTCTAAGTTGCATTTAATAAGTAAATGTATATGGTTCAACTTAAAGAGGACCTGTCACCCTGTAATGAAAAAGCTGTTTAATAAAAGTCTATTTCAAATTAAATATGAAACCCATTTTTTTTTTTATTAAAGCATTCATAGCTGTTGTAAGCTTATTTAAAAATCTAAGTTGGTAATCAAATATTGCCTGCCCCTCCTGTATGCCTTAGGCATAGAAGTGGGGCAGGCAATTGCTCTCACTTTCCATTCAACACTTACTAGATGCCGCTGCACTCCCCACATTCCCCCCTCTCTGTACTATTTAATTATGTAACTATTGTGTGGGGTCGATATCAGGCCCCACATTCTGGTGCACAAATAAGATTTTGAGATTATGCAAAGCTTGCCTTAATAACAGTGTCCACAAAACAGCTCCTGTCTGGTTGCTAAAATTATGAATTCCCATAAGATTAAGAAAATTTATATAGTGTAATTAAAGTTCATTTTGCTTGACTAACGTGATGAAATAGAATTTGGAATAATTTTATTTGGTGACGGGTCCCCTTTAAGAACAAATCTACAGACCCTATCTCATACTAAGAACTTTGTACTTGATGGTAACTAAGCTGCACAAATCCATATTGAAGGCAAAAAATCCAATTGGATTTCAGTGCTCTATGTGTGAGGGGCGGGATGGGGGAGGCACACAGGCGGCTTTTAATAGGATTGTTTTCACATAAAATTCAAGCTTCTCTTGCACAAAAACAGTTATGTAACACAGACCAACATACGCACGCATACATATCTAGAAAGCTCATTTAAAGCAGCAGTATTTAAGGGAAGCAACATCCAAATGCACTCCTTACATGTTTTTCAGCAGACCATGACACTGGCACTGGCTGCTAATGCTCAAGCAGGTAATTGCTCAGAATGCCATACATTGTTACCAGTGTAAAGCAAGCCTGTTCCCACATGTCAGTATGTGGAAAGCAATTCATGCTTATATAAATATATTTATATATTTAACACCTTCTGTAGTTGAAGCTCTTTAATTTAGTTATCTAAAAAAACTCTGACTGTATACTTTTCTAACAGGAACTGAGGGCTAACATGATATACTTGGCTTATTATTAGTTATATCAGATTAGGTCTGCTTTATGAAGCCCTACCCTACTCCCATGTTATCTGTGATGTGACTGTCTATTTTTGCTGACATCACCTATTTCAGTGGCCCAGTATTCTGTAAATACAGAGCCCATGTGGATGATCACTGACAAAGCTGTAGTGATGATGTTCAAGGTATAAGGGATTCCTTGTTGAACTGCAAAAATGCTACATCATTGTTGTTCATGAGGTTTATAAAGCCCTGTGTCATTAGACTAAATAAAGTAACAGCCTTCATCAGTAATGCCAAGCTGCTAGTATAAACTTAGAATATGAATGCAAAAATGACACACTAATGTTTTATAAACTATAAGGCTAGTCAAATTTTAGAAAGAAATGAAATGAAACAGTTTCTTGTGCTTGATGGTAAACTGCAAAAATTCATGTTGGTGTCAAAAAAATACTATTATACTATACTAAAAAAATACTATTTGGGTTTTTATAGTATTTAAATGGTTTTTAGTAGCCTAATGGAATGACAATCAAGATTATGGAAATACCCATTATCCAAACATCCTCAAGTTCCAGGCATTTATATACAGTAGAATCCACAGCTTAAATTTTCTAGGGGACCGCAAAAAAATATTGCGTGTTTTTAAAAAAAGCAGATACTGATGTACCTCTGTATATTTCTTTTTTGTATTTGTAGGGTGGGAAGTTTGATATAATTCCAACAATGACAACCATAGGCTCGGGAATTGGTATATTTGGAGTGGTAAGTACAGTAACTTTATGTATATATATATATATATATATATATATATATATATATATATATATATATGAAAAATGTAGTGATGCACTCACAGGATTTATACAAGGCAATGAGGATGAAAAAGAAAAAAATTTATTTATCCAACGTTGTGGTCCCTTGATCACACATTTCGGTCCCACACAGGAACCTTTATCAAGGGACCAAAACGTTGGATAAATACTTTTTTTTTTTTTCGTTTTTATCCTCATTGTCTTTGATGTATAAATCCTGTGAGTGCCATCACTACATTTTTCCTATTGATTCTTTACGCATGAGCACCCAGGTCTCAACTAAATTCAGGGTCCCATATACCTCCTACTTTATATATTATATATATTGTCCTTGAGTCAGTTCAATATATTTGTTTTTTTTTTAAGGCAGAAGGAGACTCTACAACATTACAATGTAGAATCATAAATCCCAAGATCTTCTCAACTCAAAAAGCAAAGAAACACAAAATGGTTTATTATATCATAAAAATTGCTTGGACTTGCATAAACATGTTTTCCCCAATGACTGGCTTAATTCCAAAGTACCAATCTAAAAGTCGCCAGAGCTTTTTCAAGAAGAAAAGCTGCCAGGGTAAAGAGTAATGCCCTCTCCATTGCTTAGTATAAATCCACAGAGCAAAATCTGTGAATGCTAAAAAAGTTTCCGTTACGACTAGGAAGGCAGTTTACAAAGTGCATAAAAAAATGAGTGCAATCTGCCTTGGAGCATAAATAATCTGCTGCAGGTTTCTGCACTCCATTTTGGCTCTGTATTCATGAGGGATGGGAGTGCATTCCCTCCGCCCACCCCATAATTTGCAGATTATTCGTAAAACAAATACTCTGGAACCATGTTAGCCAGTAGCAAAAATAACACATAAAAAAACAAATACAAAAAGGATTGTAGTAGTGATACCTATATTGCCTAATAATATAGGTATCATATATAGGTATTACATGAATAACTTACATTATTCATGTAAGTTAGGGAACACAATGGATGCACAGACAAATAACATGCTCTGCACCTTACACTATATATTTGTATGAGGTGCAAGATTCAGAGTATAGCTAGACCCTGGCCATTAGTTCTCTCTCCATAAGCACTATGGGGCAAACTTTTGTGCACTTCAGTGTCCTTGAACTTCTGCCCGGTGTCTGTGTAAATGACACTTGGGGGCACTAAGGGTCGAATTTGAGGGTTAAAAAACCCTCGAATTCGACCATGGAAATAGTTGGGAATTGTTGGGGAAGTATAATCCTTTGAATATCGAATTCGAAGGATTTTACCGCAGTTCGATTGGTCGAACGATCAAATAGAAAATATTCAATCAATCGAAAAAATCGTTCGAATAAATGATTCGAACGATTTTATCCATTTGTTCGAATTTTTTTATTCGATCAAAAATAATGAAACCCAATTCGGTAGCTTTGATCTGGCAAATAAAAATTTAATGGGGAAGTAATTTGACTGTCGAATAGTCGAATATTAGAATAGATTTTTATTCGAATCATTTGATTGGAACGAATTTTCAAAATTCACTGGTCGAAGTGGTCTTCAAAAACATTCGAAAATTCGAATTCAAATCTTTTTGGAAATTCAATTGAACTTCGAATCCTTCATGTGAATTTAGTAAATCTGCCCCGTAACTTTCGATATAAGATTTCATGGCTTCAGAGTACAAATATGGTGTCATTGTAAACACTTAAACCCAGTATAAAACTAGGACAACAAATCCATATGACCAGTGTCCATATAAACTGGTTTATGTAGGTTGATTAAGCTGATAATTAGCTTTAGAAATGTCAGGTGGTTGCACACACCATCCTCAAGTTGATTTTCACCCAATCAGATATTGCATGAAGTACCCTTTATCATGAAGTGAGTCTGTTTAGCCATGTGCTTCCTGGAATATTAGTCACGGATTTAGGATTTATAGTTTTGTATTCACCAGTGCTCAGTTATAGATGGAATGCTTGTTAGAATAACTTTATACCTTTTCTTCATTTGTCATATTTAGGCAACTGTTGTGTGTGACCTGATGTTGCTGCATGTTCTTCCAAAAAGGAATTATTATAAAGAGAAGAAATTTAAACAAGCTAAAAAAGACCAAAAGGTTAGTCAAAAACGGCTTTTTTTTCTGCAAACAGAAAATATGCTTTAAAGAGACTAGAATGAAGAATGGATTCACTGTTTTCATTTCATACCTTTAGTAAAACACCCCTTCAATAAGTTACAGATACATGAACAAAACAATTATTACCGTAGCTGTTTGTAGACGTTTTGTATTTTTCTGATAAAATGAATTTTGTTAACCTGCACTTATTTACACTAGAACATAGTGTGCTGTATGTGTTTTACTTTTGGGAGTTGATTTCATATTTAGACAAGTTTTGTACTATGCAATCAAAGGGTGTACCTAAACAAATCATGGGGGTCAAACCCCCAAATCTGTCAAATTTCAGTTCAAGTTTCACTTCTTCTACATTCTGTCATTCAGGACTAATGGAGGTTTGGCCAATATAAACCCGGGTGTCGTAAAATAGCATCTCTATAGTCCAATGACTACTGGAGAAACTGCTTTAAAGTCTCTGGCTGCCAAGTGAACTGGAGATAGTAGTCTCCAAGCTCACATTACTGCATTATTTTGTTTTTTCATTTTAAACTAGCCTCTGTTTATTGCAAAAGTCTGACTCACATAGAAGCCTAAGTGTGTATGGAAATCTACAAGGCATTTTATGTGCACGAATGGCAAAATCTGATATTGCCAAATTTGGACATATACAGACAGATAGGCAAATTGAAGTGATCCCATGGTCAGATCACTATGCAAATGTGTGACCCAGTACTAGTCTATGGGTGATGTTAGTCTGCGTTTCTGCTTTTCTTGTTTGGGGTTGTAAGACACCTAATAACGTTCTTCCAAAATTACTGCAGTGCAGGGCCAGACGGATGCACATATGTAGCCAGCACCGAATTTTCTGACCAGGAATATATTAAAGTATAAAACAAAGCAGCTCAGGTTATGAATATTATTATATAAAAATAAAACTGAAGCACAAAACCTGAGATACCTCATCTTGCTATTACCAGGGAAATTCACTGATCAACGCATTGATTACAGGATCCTTTCCATAAGTGTGATCACTTGCACCTCATTCATCAGATGGTGCTGAAGGGGCACTTGCCTCGAGTTGAAAAGTACCTTTCTGAATGTAGCTTCTGTGTGGGCTCAAATTTGCTTCTAGCACTTGCACAATGCTGTGCAAACCTGCTTTTTTATAAGTGTACCTTTTTAAAGAGAAACTTTGGAATGTATTCACACAGACATGTGATAATAATAGTAATGCTCAAGCACTGCATTCCTCCTCCTGGTGCATCCTGGAGACACGAGATCCGCTGCCCAGGGTTTGGGGCTGGATATACAAAGTAGCAAGTGCTTACAATGTTGGTTTAATGGAAGGACTTTTGTTGGAATTGGTATGATTGTGTAAAAAGCCACGATTGGGCTTCTTGTTCTGTTCTGGGCTTTTTTCATTTACTTCCTATGCTAAGTCTCCTTCAATCCATTACCAATGAGCCAGAGCCCCAGGCCAGCATGCTGTGCTTAGCCAGCTCATTATATTGTTTTAGAAAGTATATTTCTCATTCTATTGCTAGAATTCATTGCTTTCAGACTGTTGTGCCTGTGTGCTCTGTTTAGCCCCATCCCAGCTCTTAGCAATGTTTTTCAGCCAGTGATCAGAGTGCAGGAAGCCAGCTCATTCTGCAAAGTCTAATGCTGCCATTAACATTATTACTCAGGACTCATTTCCTGTTTTTTTCCCATTTACTGATTTCTCTGCATGGTGGGGTGAACTCTGGAGGGGCAGACACCCCCTTTCCCCCAGAGTGGACACCCAGTGTGACTAGTTTACTACTGCAATTTGTGTTGTTTATATAAGCTTAGTAAGCTGTTAGAATTGACTTGTCTATACTGCTGGTTGAGTTTTTAGTTTCATTAGCACAAACAAACTATACTATTTTAGACTGCTAATCCTACTTTACTCAGTGTTTTCTAAACTATACACAATACTTTTCCCTTTGCATAACATTTCAATGGGCTTACTGTAATGCTTTAAAATGACATTGTGTATTATATAAACAACCTGATCTACTCCTCATTTTGCAATCATTTTACTGCCAAAGCTAAATGTAAGTTGGTTGAGCTTTTTGCATGCCATGTTTTTTTTATACAGTGTCTGCCATTTTTATGTCCTTGTTATGCCCGTGATCTGTTTCATGTCAACCTCAGAAACAGACTTAAGGCATATGAACTGCCTGCAAACTGCATGTAGCTTTAAATGAATGCTGGCAAATTTAAGCATGCAAAAAAGCACTTGTCGAGTATAGGTGTTATACTTCTTAAGTACATCCTACAGTTGCTACAAAACCAGCTGTCTAGAGGTCGCATTAAAGGGGTTGTTCAACTTCTAAGCACTTTTTTCAATTCAGTTGTTTTCAAATTGTTCACCAAAAACAATTGCTTTTGGAATCATATATGGAATATGTCTATATATATAATATATGATTGGGACTTGGACAAATTATTCTTCATTTGTCCAATGTCCAGGTGGCCTGCGGGTACCCAGTCCTCTTACGTGGGGGGCTACAGGTGGGCAATCAAGGGGGAAAATCCAGAAGAAAATCGAAGTGTCCTAATGGAAAAACCAATCAGTGTGATGTCACTTCTGGTGGAAACGGTGAACACTGCAGGGAGTAGTTAGGGTGAAAATCCATGGGGGTGTGAAGGTGGGTAAGCAGTTCCAAGTCAGGCTTGGGGAAAGTGGGTATGGGTTGGGGTGGGTTTTAAAAAACAAATATGTGCAGGTCTCTCATATATGGAATATTAGCAACTATTGTATGAACTGCTGCCTTTACTGTAACTCAGGGATTCTGCTTAGCAGGGACTTAGCAGGGAACAATTACAATTGTGGCAACTAATATATCAAGAACATTTTACAGTCTGAGTCAGTGATCCACCTCCCCAGAGCTGCTTCAGAAAGACCCAAGAAGGTGAAAAACTAAACTGTAAATTTCAATATTAGAAGAACTGTCACAAATAGAAAAGTAATTGAAAAAATCTTTATTTCGGGTGAACTATTCAAAAACAGCTTGAACTGAGAAAAAGTGTTGGAAGGTGAACAACCTTTTCAAATAAAATACCCCTTTAAATAAAATATATGTATCATAACTGAGTTTAAATGCACTTGCAAAGAGATCAAATAACCATTAAATGTACACAAAACCCAGTGGGGCTTATATGTAAGCACTGGGCATATGTGATCATTTATAAACACTGGGCAGATCTGCACCTGGGCAGTAACCCATAGCAACCAATCAGTGATTAGCTTTTTCAGCCAGCTGCAAGTTGAACAGTGAAAGCAATTACCTGATTGGTTGCCATGAGTTACTGCCCAGGTGCAGATCTGCCCAGTGTTTATAAATGATCCCCAGTGTTTTTACTGTTCGAGAATTTTTACCAAACGTGAAATTTACTATAGAGTAAGAAAAAGCCTGAAGCAGCATGAGATGTAGCTGGTCTAAAACCCCTGGTTGGCTTATGTGCCGATGAGGTTCATCATTTTGACCAGAATGCAAATGTGCGAGGGCTCCACACACAGAACGATGTGTTAGCTCTATAAATAAATTGCCATACATCATAACAGCAACAAGTGGAATTAAACATTTTGCCTGGAAAGGCTGCATTGGATTTGATCTGAGGAAGATGTATACAGGAGATGGAGTGTGAACATTTTTTTCCTATCACTTCTTCAAATTGTACCCAGCTAAGTGTGCAACAGTGCAATAATGTCACATAAATAATAGGTGCACACACCAGAACAGTAACAATTGCAGTTATTGCAAATCACAAGAGACATGTCTCTGGGAATCTACAGTATGAGCCATATAAGTTATTCTTGCAGATTTTGGAGTGTGCACCTATTATTGTTTGCTGCTTGCTGTATTCATTATATCCTGAATGTCAGGGTTATTTAACAGAAACAGAAGACGTACTGGATTTGTGACTTGATGATGTATTGGAGAAGGTGCCTTTGGGATTGATTCTGCACTATATACAATGATACTTTCCGTTATTATGCAAGGTAGATTTTATTTTTAATAGTCATTTGTTTGTTCAATAACTATGTTTCTGCTTGATTAGGATTCACAAGAAAAAGTGGAAGTCTTTACCTATTCCCAGAATGGACAACAGCTTAATTCCAGCAGCTCAGAAAATGTCTATGATACACAGTTAAATACTTACAATTCCTGTTAAGCCAACAGAAAGGTATGATATTCTAAAGATGGAGAGAAAACAATTTGTTAGTCTTAATGCTTGTGGCTTATAATAGATGCCTGGGGTTTCCCTTCTCTCTGTGCTTCATGCAACAAGTGCAGCACTCTGTGTGTAAGAGGAACTACATATGAAAATGTCCCTGCTGTTTGGGCTTTTATGTAAGGCCTGTGTCTATACCTCCATGAGTGGAGCATGTGACCCTCTAGCCATATGCTTCGTGTTTAATTCTCAGTGCCAGTCCAAAGCCTCTGCAAGTCTGGAGTGTTTGCTTCAAGCAGTGTATAATCATGGGTTTTTTCTGCAACCTGTTGACAAATTACTGAATAACTCAGCTATTTAGTTAATAGTTGCCTTAAAGGACAACCAAAAACGTAATTATAAAAACCTGTACCCTACATAGACCCCCCTCCCTCCCAGCCTAGGTGTTACCCCCTGAAAATGCCCTTACCTCTTTACTTACCTCTCAGTGCAGATTGTGTGCGGCGGAGTTCATGGGCGCCATCTTCTTCTCTTCGGTAATCTTCGGGTCTTCTGGTGCTTTGGCAATTTCCGTCACTTTCAGTGGATGCGCAGTTATAGCAGCCTGAAGATTGCTCCAACTGCAGATGGACCGATACGCCACTCTCTTCCCAAAGATTGCCAAAGAGAAGAAGATGGCGGCAGTGAACTCTGCTGCACAGAACCTGCACTAAGGGGTAGGTAAAGAGGTAAGGGTATTTACCGGGTTAACACTTAGGCTGGGAGGGAGGGGGTCTATGTAGGGTAGGGGGTTTATAATTAAAGGTTTGGTTCTCCTTTAAGTGGACCTGTTATTGCCAGTCAACAGTGTGAAAAATGTAAGGTTGAATTTGTTTATGCTGCTTGGATGAGCTAATGTCTCACATTGTTAAAAAAAAGCACAGCTTCAATGGATGCTGCAACTCCAAACTCAAATGCATGGTATGGGAGAGTTATTCTCACATTGCTTTCTGATGTTATGAGCAAAGTATACCTTGTTTATGAGCAGTATTTATCATGAATATATTTTCTAATATAGTTAGTTAGCAAAAAAATGTAATGTGACTGGATGTCTAATATAATAGCCAGAACACTGCTTCCTGCTTTTCAGCTCTCTAACTCTAGTTAGTCAGTGACTCAGCCACATTGGGATATACTGTAACTGTCAAGTGAATTTGCAATTGATCCTCAGTATTCAGCTCAGATTCAAATGCAAATAGTTATGACCCATGTGGCCCCACTGCAAGTTCCTGATTAGTTACTGCCTGGTAACCAATCAGTGGAAAACAAGAGAGCTGCAAAGTAGGAAGTAGTGTTCTGGCTATTATGTTAGACATCCAGTCTCTCCAGCCTTTATACATTACATTTTTGGCTAACTAACTATATTGATTTTTTTTTTATTTACACGACCTATTTACCCAGTTTTTATTTTTATATTGAACAATTACTTTAAATGCACAATAAAGCAAGCATATATTAGCAAACCTTCATCTTACAGATTCGATCTTGTAACCTTAACATAAACAAATATATGTAGCGCCAATTAAAAAATACAAATATATAAAGAAGATATAGAGAGTTATTCACAGAAAAAAACTCTCATAATTCAGTTTGTCTGTAAAGGAAATGGGAAATTATGATTATTGCCATTAAATATAGAATGTTTTATGTGGGGTATCTGCAGACCATCAAATTGGCTCTAAAGAAAAGTACATCAAGTAGGGAAGTTAATCTCAATAAAGAGAAAGCATATAAACAATCCACCTTAAATTATATACGATCAAAAATATCTAATTATTTATGTTTGGTTATTGTTTGTGAGCATTTTTTATACAGGATATACTGACTAGATACCAGTTTGTTTTAAACCATACAGCTCC
Organism: Xenopus borealis; assembly: GCA_024363595.1. NCBI lineage: Eukaryota > Metazoa > Chordata > Amphibia > Anura > Pipidae > Xenopus > Xenopus borealis. Next base: position 99,548,881 of record CM044433.1, read on the forward strand.
TAGAAATAGCATTAGGAGTATCCCTTGGGTATTTTATCAGTTCCTAAATTGCCAGTCTGATGCTAGGGTAAGTGAGAAGAAATCAGGAAATGTGCAACTCTTACGTGGTAATTGGACTGCAGAGTTATTCAGAGAGTGCATTATCAAGAGTGGCATAAAGCTTTCAAACCATCAGAACTTTTAGTGGTACATTAGCTATCTATCTGTCATACATTTCTCTATATCTCTTTATCATCTATCTATCTCTGTATCATCTATCCATCTATCATACAGCTATCATCTATCCATCTCTTTATCAACTATCATGTATCTGTCATACATCTATCTCTCTCTGTCATCTCTCTCTCTCTCTAGCATCTATCTACCATACATCTCTCTATTATCTGTCTATCATCTATCAATAACTATCATCTATCTATCTATCATCTATATATCTATCATACAGCTATCCCTCTGTCTATCTATATATCTCTCTATCATCTATCTTTCATACATCTATCTATCATACAGCTATCATCTATTGATATTGAACTATCATGTATCTATCATCTATCTATCTGTCTATCTATCTATCATACATTATCTATCATCTAAAAGCTCCCAAACCATCAGTTTTTCCAGTGGTACATTATTTATTTATCATCTATCATATAAAGTATCTATTTATCTATCTTTATATTTACCTATCATACATTTATCTATCTATCATTTAAAAGCTCTCAAACCATCAGAACTTCTAGTGGTACATTATGTATCTATTTATTATCTATCATGCATCAATTGTCTATATATCTGTCTATATGACACTATATGACCAAGATTATTAGAATACCCCTTCTTATTATTTGAATTTGCTATTTAGGCCACACCAGTCATTGGAACACAGGTTCTTCTATATCATAAAAAACACTAAGGGAGAGGTCCCTTTCCTTTCAATCTAGGCAAGGGTGACAGTCTGCTCTCTCCCCTGGGACATGTGCAAATCAATACATGGGGTGCAGGACATATGGGGCACCAAAGTAACAAAGCCATTAATGCAGTAGAAATATTGTGAATGTATTTGCCACTTTTATTGAGAGTAAATGTAATTTGGATAATAAGATTTATAAACCCAATATATATTTTATGGTTGGGAAGATGGAACCCACTGAACATCTGGGGATAAACTGGAACATTAACATGTGGCAAGCCTGATCCCCAAAATCGGCTCAAAATGTTATCTATAAATGGTAGCAAATCCCACCAACAATGTTCCCAAATCTATGAAAAGCCTTCCCAGAATAATAAATGGTAAAGGCTGCAAAGAGAGGACAATCTTCATGTTAATACATTGGGCAGCCAGGCATCCACGATTCGGCCATAAATTCGGCCATATTGCTAATTATGCTTTAAGTGTTACTGCTACTTTATATTTTATTACAGCAAAGCTGTAGTTCTGCAGTATCTAAATGATTACGTGAAAGAAAGCAACTCTTCTTCTGTAGACTGTTTTGTTTTTTCCCCCAGAAATTATTTAACTGTTTTCATACTTTTTATTCATAATAAGACACATTTTTAGAGTTTTAGAGGAATAAAAAAACATGAATTTTCAGAGAAATTATATTAGTGAGAAAAATAGAAATTCGAATGTTATTAAAGCAGCCACTGTATATGGTAAATGTGAATAAACGAAATGCATTTAATTGGCACTCAATGAGATTTCTGACTTTTTGTATTTGATTCCATGCAGACCGTAATAGAGAAAAACAATCAGGCACTACAGTGAAAGCAGACCCCAGGGCTGCAGGGGGGTCCAGGTGGTATAGTGGCCCCATGTGGCCCTAATTCATATACAATTACAATAAATATTGGTAAAACAGGTCAACCACTGGATTTTTGGGGGCCTGAAAAATAATTTGCTGTGGGGCCCAGTAAGATTGAGTTACACCACTGATCAGGAAGGCATTGGTATGTTTCAAGGATTCCACTTGATAAAATACTGTGTTCTAAAATGTCAGGGTTCCTCATTCCCAAATTCTTCTGCTTTTGCTGGTTGTGCTTTTTGGGCTTGTAATGGTATCCTCTTAGTATGCAGATTTATTGTAACTGTTTCTTCTGCTGTATGCGTCTGATATCAATTACATAAAGCCGACTTGAAAAATTACCATTGCTGATTGTTTTTCTCTAATGCATTTTGCAAATATTAATGCTGTTTGGGTATGGAAAAACAGATTTTCTTTGCACCCAATTTTTGCTAGATATGTTTAAAACTACAGGTGTGCCCTCCATGCATTGTCCTTAATGTATGTTTTTCCCTGGCAGGGGCACAAAGATGGATGATTGACTAAACCTATGTTTTTGGTCATTGAAGATTTGCAACAGAATGCATCAATGCCAAATTTAGGAACACCAGACTCCTTCAGAACCATGAAGAAAGAAATACTTCATAAGACCACATATTCAGCAGCATCACAGATTAAGATTATCAACGTCTGATTACTGAATGATCCCTATGGTAAAATCATATGCAGCAATCAGCCTGTGTTTTGTCATAAAATGTGGAGAAACCCATTCCTGTGCCATCATCGGCCAAAACCTTTGGGTTTCAGCGTTTGAGGTGAATGAGAGACTTTGTTTTGTGTTAAGTTTGACTTCGCCCTAAAGTTTCTAAATATGAATGTGTGCTGTGGTGTTTGTGGACCTTATGTTATGTATGTTATGTTTTGTTTATGTTATGTTCCAGTTTCATTCACTGGAAGTTCTACCATTGAGGATGCATATTGGGGTACATTATTTCCTGTTCAGTTACGTGAACTTTTTTTTTGATTAAACGAGAATGTGTGGGGTTCTTCAGACATTACGGGATACTAAATAGCATAAATGTGGCTACAACTTTTAGGAAAAATGCAGCCTGTGTGTTTGCAAACATGATTTTTTTCCCACTCATCTTCTTGTAAATCATTGTGTACATTGTATGCACTATTATAAGTAATATTTAAGCTTTATTTTAATGTTGGTTGAAACTAAGCACAAATCGCCTCAAGTTTGATTATGGTAGTATTGCAGTCATTAATAGGGGAAGATGAGCAAAAAAAAAAAAGATGGGGCACAAATGACTACAGTAATTATTTACATTCCTTTAGCCTTTTTTTTTATTTATTTTTTATTAAATGACTTTAAATAAACAACACAGACTTATTTTAACAGTAATAGATAAAAAATAACAACATGGGAGACCATGATGACTTTAAATCAAGTGCAGAAAACCCCCCAAAAAAGATAACATTTCTGTAGTTCTTAGAGGATGGTCACTGAACTCCACTGTATTGTCTCATGCCCTTTATTAGTGTATATATATATAACATTATGCATTTTTTAATGAGTGTGTATCACAGCAGTTCATTGAATGAATTAAAGAATCAGTCAATCTGTCAGACAATAATAAAGTATATACAGCAGTGATTTCTTAAAGATTCAGATATCAAACAGAAACTCATAGTAAACATAAATTCATGTACTTCTAATAGATCTAATATTTACAAGAATGAGGCAGCCCGTTTCTTAAGGAATACTGTCATGGAAAAAATGTGTTTTTCAAAACGCATCAGCTCCAGCAGAATTCTGCACTGCACAAATCCGTTTCTCAAAAGAGCAGATTTTTTTATATTTCATTATGGAATCTGACAAGGGGCTAGACATATTGTCAATTTCCCAGCTGCCCCAAGTCATGTGACTTGCTGTGCTGTGATAAACATCAGTCGCTCTTTACTGCTGTACTGCAAGTTGGAGTGATACCACCCCTCCCTCCCCCCAGCAGTCTAATAGAACAATGAGAAGGTAACTAGTTAGCAAGATAACAGCTGCCTGTTAGATATAAGAACAGCACTCAATAGTAAAATCCAGGTCCCTCTGCGACATATTCCATTATATTGAGTAGGAGAAACAGCCTGCCAGAAAGCAGTTCCTTCCTAAAGTGCTAGCTGTTTCTGAAAGCACATGACCAGGCAAAATGAACTGAGATGGCTGCCTACAAATCAATATTACAACAAAAAAAATATATACTTGCTGATTCAGGAATTAAATCTTATACTGTAGAGTAAATTATTTGCAGTGTAAACAGTGTAATTTAGAAATAAAAACTACATCATAAAAATCATGTCTCTTTATGAAATGTATTTTAAAAGTGCAATATATGTATATGTTATAGAAAATAAATGGCTCCCGCCAGAACATATGATTATTTTAGGATGTATATTGTTCATACATCACATTGGACGAAGCTCCTAAAATTCAGCTAATGACAATTTCTACCACAGTGTGAGTTTTATTGTGTGGTTAGAAAATACACAGATAATTAGCAGTGTTCCTAATATTTATAGTATTTGTTTAGGTTTTCAAATAAATGTGTATCCACTATATACTGACCAGCTGTAGCTCAGCATGAACTTTCAGCTTAGTTTTCCATGCTGTACTATCTATTAGGCAGTAGTTGAAAGCAAATAGTTGTTGCTATGTTATAGGCTGTGTCCCTTGATATCAGGATCTGGATTAAAATAGAATACCCTTCTGTTGTTTTCCTCACTGCTTTATGTAATTTGTGAGCACACACACAATATATAAGGTTATGTGACTGTTTTGTAGCAAACACAAAAATTTAATAAAAAGTATTTTTGTACCACTGTCTCTGTTGTTATTTTGTAAAAGTATTTTGAGTCATTTAATTGTGTTTTATCCATTAGGCTCAGATACAGTCAGGACTGAATTGTCAGATGTTGACTATGCGCTGTAGTTTTTTTAAAGGGATACTGTCTTACAAAACATGTTTTTTCAGTTAATAGTGCTGCTCCAGCAGAATCCTGCACTGAAATCCATTTCTGAAAAGAGTAAACTGAATTTTTAATATTTAATTTTGAAATCTGGGGGGCTAGATTTGTTGGTAGTTTCCCAGGTGCCCTCGGCCATGTGACGTGTGCTCTGATAAACTTCAGTCACTCTTTACTGCTGCAGTGCAAGTTGGAGTGAAATCACTACCCCCTCCCCCCAGCAGCCTATCAACAGAACAAAGGGCAGGTAACAGGATAACAGCTCCCTGATTCCTATGTTGAAGTTCTCTGAACTTTCAGGAATATATATGTTTATATTTTTTAAATAGACATATATGATTTCACACATAGAACGGAAACTATGATAGTCTATTTCTGACTCAAAGTCCCTCAATATTTCAAAGTGGGTGGTGAACAGATTCTCACTAGGACTTCAAGTCCTATTTATCACTTCACAATGAAGAATAGTGATATGATCTATCATAACATTATCTTTGAATGCTATTTATAATATTGCCATAAAAGTATTTGCCTAATGCTTTTACATTACATTCCTTATTCCCTTGTTCCTATGAGGGGGCTGCCATATTTGTGCAGCAGTAGTCTGTTAGCATTAGAAACTCTAATTGACAGGTTAAGAAGGGACAGTCAGGTTGGCAAAATAGTCAGATTTAAGAACGTCAAGTAACAATTACTTACAAAACCATAACTATCAGCGAAAAATTATCAACATGACCTATAGGTAAGAATGAGTTTCCACTAACCAAATTGGTAATCCCATTCCACATACAGGTTCCAGGCCTCTCCCACTCGGCATCACTAGTTCAGCACACTCTTCAAACTTGTAGCCAAAAGGATCAACCGCTGTGTTCGTAAAAATAACTTATCTTTATTTTATCCTGTAGGAGCCATTACATTACATGCAAAGACTCCTACAGGATAAAATAAAGATAAGTTATTTTTACGAACACAGCGGTTGATCCTTTTGGCTACAAGTTTGAAGAATGACCTATAGGTAACTTTTCATGTAGATTAATATTTTGAAACGAAACATTTTAGTGTCAGTATCACTTTAAGGGGGGTTGGTAAATGCTTCTTATAGGTTAAGCTGGCCATACAAAGGGAGATCTCTCCCCAATATGCCGACCTTGAGGTGGGTGATATTTGGCTGATCAGATCTTGGGCCTTATGGCCCAAAGCTCAGATTCCAATGAGGAAAAGAGAATATTCATACCTAGTGTTATTTTTTGTCTATTTACATGTAGGAAAATACTCAGAATTCCATTAATGCCAGTCTGATTTTTTCCATTTGTTCATATATTATTGTAAAATATGATTGTGGGGTATCCCTGAGGCAGTGGTCTATGACCGTGCTTATAATGGCCAAGAGTGCGGCACTCTATACTCAGCTACCAAGCACACTTAAGAAAATTTGGTTGAGGCCACATTGTTTCCCCTACTTCTCCTGTCTAATGATATCCCTGTTATCTTTCTTGATATCCATTCACCTGCTCTATACTAATAGTTATAGTTATGTACACCTAGAAAAGCAGTGACTGAAAGTGTAGTTCCTGTTTTGTTAAAATACTATATCTTATTCTCATTATTCCCACACAAGTTTTATTTTCTCTGTTCTTCCTCTATCCATATTCTCACCATGTCTAATTTCTAGAGCTTCTACTCTAGCTGTCGCCTCTCCTTTTTACTCAATCTGTGTTCGTGTAACTTGCTATCTGAAATTCAATCCTATTGTGTCTTATCTCCTTAATCAATAGCCTTGTTTCCTGCATTGGATGATCACAAATCTATGCTTCTCTATTCCATATATCTCTACAGCATTTCTCTATAGACCTCAGTACGGTTTGATTTTATCACACTTTTCATATTATCACAGAAAATATATTAAAATAATTTTACCAGTTTGTTTATTGTATGTCATCACTGAAATCTGAAATGCTGATTATTTTAAAATGTATTAGAGTAGTAATGTGGATAATAATAAAGTAAAATTATAATCCTATATAATAAAGTTCAAGTGTCTCTGCGTCCAGTCCCTGTGTCCATGGGATTGCGCTACTGCGCATGTGCCCCACGGACAGCCATCGCGAAGCATCTAACGCTAGCGCAAATCCACCAGCGTTAGACGCTTCGTGCTGGCTGTCCGTGGGGCACATGTGCAGTAGCGCAATCCCACGGACACAGGGACTGGACGCAGAGACACTTGAACTTTATTATACAGGATTCGCGCCATATGCAAATTAGGCTTCGCTAGCGAAATTGCGCTATGCCTAGCGAAGTAACACTAGCATAAATAAGTTACCGTTCGCCGACCAGAGCGTAAATTTGCACTTTAGTGAATTTGCGTAGCGCAGGCGAAAATTCGCCTGTCGAAGTGCGGCAAACGCTCGCGAAGCCTGCACTAGCGATTTTTCAGATCTTAGTGAATGTCCAACTTGGAGCGCAGAGACTTCCGTTAGTGGTTTATAATCTGCTGCCTTCAATCTATGGAAAGACCGGCGCTACATAACGGTGTGCCGCTCCTCTGCTCACCGCTACACCGCCAGCTGTACACATGCCCAAGCACCATGTGACAGAGGAGCAGCTCTAGCTGTGGGATGTGTGACCCGGGGAGTCCGCGGCGCAGTCAGTAAAGGTAAATGGGGGGTCGGGGTAGAGAGAGACTTCCACCAGCTCCTCACAGAGCGTCTTGACTATTTATTGCCTAAAAGCCCCGCCCTCACGGGAGAGCCACAGCCAATCCCAGTGCGCTGCCCTGCCCCTCTTTGTTGTGCTGCCCAATGGCAGAGGGATAGAGCGTTGCTAGCCGGCAGGTGACAGAGGAGCAGCTACTGTCTGGCCTCCCATAGCTGTGAAAGTACCTCCCGCTCTCTGACTCACTCAACTCCGCCTACAGGACGCCAAGGAAAAAATATGATTGGCAGAAAATGGGCATGCGCACGTGAAGCTCGAATGATCGAGAGGCGGGGCGGTACCAACTGTTCCTATGTTCCTAAGTCAGGCGGTTCTTTTTCTAAAAGTAACATTGAGGCAGAGTCGCCTCTGAAATTCTGTAGGACAAACATTTTTTTGTGGAAAAAAAACACTGGTGTGATCTATACCATAAACAAACATTGCCCACACTCTTTAGGAAGCTGTAGTATTTTTAAAACTACTGAGAAGCACTCTAGGTGTCCACCATGGTTGTCCACTTTTTTGTGGACTTGAACAAGTCTGTTTTTATAAATGTTTGACTACATATGTTCTAGCGCCCGGGCTTAATGTCTAGTAATTCTATAAAATATTACACCTGTTTAGTTAGTAATTCTCAAATTGTGTCCCTTCTATTTGTAAATGACAGGGTCCCAGCCCTTGGGTTTTTATTTGCTTAATGAAAGTAGCATACTGTCCTTGAGGAAGAATGGTAATATTAACACCCTAATTGGTATTCCTGTTTCATAACCTATAGACCAGTGATCGCCAAACAGTGGCTCATGTGCAACATGTTGCTCACCAACACCTTGGATGTTGCTCCCAGTAGTCTCAAAGCAGGTGCTTATTTTTCAATTCCTGACCTGGAAGCAAGTTTTGGTTCAATAAAAACCAGGTTTACTACCAAACCCAGCCTCTTATAGACTGCCAGTCAACATAGGGGCTATAAATAGCCAATCACAGCCATTATTTTGCACCACCATGGCATTTTTCATACTTGTGTTGCTTCCAAAATCTTTTTACATCTGAATGTTGCTCACAGGTAAAAAAAAAAAAAAAAAAGGTTGGGAATCCCACTATAAAGATCTCATGCACATTCATGCATCAATTTCCTTAATTTCATTTGAATGGACATCTGGTAGTTAGATCTTGAGGCAGTTATTACCACCTATTGGAAATAAGTGATGTCAGTTGTATTTGCTTCTGCCCCAGGCTTCTGTAACATTACTGTGTTTTCTAAGCTTTAGTTCACCGATGAAGGATGGATACATAGGGGAAACATTTGGAACCTATATGGGCTTTAAATAATCCCCGAGATCAATGGCTAATTTGTCAGATCAATGAAATTAGACCATCCATTTGGGTGGCTGGATTGCAGAGTGGGACATTCTGACCGTATTATAGCATTAGAAAACCTCATAGAACTGTCCAACTTTGGATATTGGAGGGAAATTCTAAAAAAATGGCAATGTGAACCTCCTGTCCGAACAGACTAAAAAAAAGTGAGAAATTTAAATATGGGAACCTCAATATGAATGCAAAAGAAAATTGGCTTGTCCTATTAATATGTAGTTGTATAAGGTGCATGCTTCTGATGAGACTATTGGGCCGAAACATGTAGTGCTGAACAATCCTGCAATAAATTACACAATGATACTCTAAGAGGTGTTGTGCTCTCCAGGTACCCTCTTCTTGTTACTTGGAACCTCGATATGTGCATACAAAGTTCATATTTAACCACTACATTACCTTATTTTATGCCGGTGCTCCTTCTCTTCTTTTCTCTTTCCTTCTATCTAATCCTTCTTCTGTATGTTACCTGTAAAATGGCAAAAATTAATAATAAAAAAGGCACTGTGACATTCACCATGCATTATGCATTAAAAACACGACAAATGAGATATTGAATTAAGACATTTTATCACAAGGTGAGCACAGATAAAATGGGTGTGTACACAATGAATGTGTACTTTAAATCATCTCTTCCCCTCAAAAAGTCAACGTAATCACAATAGTCAAATACTAAAGAAGCTCCATGTCAGGGAGAAATACTGTTCACTTTTGTCTAATTGCATTGTGCATGTGTTTAGAAATGTTTTATACCAAAGCAGTCCAGATGGAGTCCTTCCAATTAGAACTGAAAGCTTTTGTTTAGCATCATAGAGTAAACATCCTTAATCTAAACCATGTTGGTTATTTAATAAATCTGTACAAGAACCTATTTTGGTAAGTAAGACCAGGTGTTTATTGTCTGCTTATTTCTGAAGGATCAGAACAGTAAAACCCACAAACCAATACAACAGGGCCAACGAGGTTGGCTGCTCTATCCAAATACTGTCAAATTGGTTGATGTTCACTTTCCTTCCTTTGCAGAATCTAAGCAACAAAACGAAATGATTGCAATCCTGAGCGCGTGACTCAGAGTACAGCTTGTCACATATACCCACACTTGAAACGCTTCCAGATTTTAGAACTCTTGGGCAAATGCAAGTTTGAAGCTTTCTTGAAAGCTTAGATCAGTGATCTGAAAGGGAAGTTATGTTCAGTGGGTGAGTGACAATTTTGACAAGAGCTTGCCAGTCACAGAGGGCTCATTAGCTGGGACTGCTACTTCACAATGTTCATCTTTGTCAGAGTTAAGCAGGAAAGTAACCCGGTTCCTTAGAAAATAGCATAGTAATGGTGTAAATCCCAGAGTATTTTCCTGACTGATCATAACAGTAAAAGAAAATTGAGACACTGACCAGGGTAGTTATAGGAGCAATTTAATCTAAGAACAAGCAGAGATTTCCGTTCCAGTGACCTGAAATTTTTTTCATTTATAACAGCTGTAACGTTCTAGTAGTTAACTAGAAATGTGATATTAAATAGTAGCACAATTGTAGTCAACATATTTCATCTTAATTTCCCTACAGTTGCATCTTATATTTTATTTATCGGTTGCTTGCCCGTTTTGCTTTCTCTCTACACAGAGAAAGGCTTTGGAGGTGTCAAGTCTCAGGATGCTGATGTCACAATGTATAGGCCTCCATTTGTGCTGTACAGCTATTTCTTTGTTGAGTTCCATGACCTCCATTAAGGAGACATAATCCCCACCAACATTTGAATGTTCTACACATAAAAGGATAGAGACCATCTGTGGAAAGTACAACTTTGAGCTGTTTTTCACCCTCAACGTTTTATAAACGTAACCCAATAAAAAATGTAAGCTTTCTGCTTGTGTTAGTTGGAGGTGGAGAGACACAACAGGGTTCATTTACTTCCACAAATGCATTAGCAAAATTCAAATTCAATTGCCATGGTATTCTTTAGCCACAAGTGCACTGTGTCCACTGATGCAAGGTGCTGAAGGGACCCTGGATTTACTGCCTGGTCCAAGGGTGGTGATAGCTTACTCGGGCACCCCCAAGTGATTGTATATACTTACCTCACACCCTTGGCCAGTACTCCATCAGTAGAAAATTGCACTGGTCCAGGGTTCTTCCAGCAAGCACCACAGGGCAATTGGCTTCCTGCTTCTTCTTTCTTTGCACAAGTGCTCATGCGCAAAAAGCAGAACTTTAGCAAAGAATATGGCTATTTTGGTCTACTTTGCAGGCATCTTTCCCTGGGAAATTTGATGAAAGAAGAAGGAAGCTGATCGCTTCATGGTGAGCGCTGGAAGAACACCCTGTGCAGTTTTCTGCTGATAGGAGCACTGGCCCAGGGTGTAAGGTAAGTATATACAATCACCCATACGGCACCTCCAAGTAAATAGGCCTTTCCTTTAACAGCATGGTGATGCAGTTATCTGGGTTCTTTGGTTTTTAGCCAAGGCATATACAGTGTACTTTGAGCTCCTTCCACAGTTTAAAAAGAAATAGGAAGATGAAACTGACCATAGTTTGATGCGATAGGAACCTTAGATTGTAAGATATGCTGCAACAACAGTCACTGGTGTGAATGATTTCTAACTTCTGCATCTGCATTGGAGTTGACAAGGTTGGTAAATGTCTGGTCTCTAAATAAGGAAATCTGGCACCCCTTGCCCCGGTATGAGCGTCGAAGGTACATGTGGGGGGAAGGCAAGTGTGACATTGGTATTGCTGCCTCAGGCAGAAGCAAACCCAGGAGCACAACTGATGGACACAAATAAATAGGCCTTTCACTGCAAAAAGGGATGATGAGGTTTTGAAACTGGTGGTTAGAAGGTACAAAGGTGTATGCAAACAATAAGAACCCCAAGTGCATTGAGCAAAGACCAGTTTCGAGCACAAATGCCATGGGTTTTTACCACAAAGCATTGTTTTTACCAGAGTTGCAGCATCATAGCATTCGACTGGGCCAGTTGTGTGCTTGCACTTCTATGGAAAAAAGACACAATTGCACTGAAAATTTCAACAGCAAAATTCCAACTGTGCTTGATTCTTTAGATACAAATATGGTGTACCAATTGACACTGGAAGCTGTGGGGAGCTTGGAGTTACCACCGAATTGGTAGGTGGTGATGGTGGCTCGAGGGTTCCACTGTCTCAAGAGGTGCAGCAGCACAGCCCCTTGTATTATTGGATTCATGAGATACAATACATGAAACATAAATAATAATCATGCTCAGTTTAATGAAACTGTTATAATAATAGACCTGTGTTATTCAAAATCTTTTATGTCTGTAGAGCATGTGTATTTTCATGTCTGTATCTGTAAACGAGTAGATAATTAACAAATGCATTCCAAAGTGTACTAATTAAACTAGACTGATTGTTTCCTTTTAATATTGCAAAGTAATGCTGTTGATTAGCCAGCAGGGAGCAGTCAGGCACTGCAATTTGCTTGACAGTATCCGCGTTTAATCAGTGATGGGCCGCAGGCCTTCATCTGGGTATTTTTCTCTAATGTTCGAAAAGTGTAATGTATTACTATAGGATCAGTTATCTGGAAACCCATTATCCAGAAAGGAAGACCATCTCCCATAGACTTTTAGAGGGAAAAAAAGACCTCGCATTTTTCAAGATTTATTATAACCTGAAGCTACAAAAAGTCAGAATATAAAAATCCACCATCTCAAACCTGTAGAAGCCAATAGCAGATGCCCCTTTTTACAATTCGAAGATATTAATCTGCGTTGGTTTTGTCCGATAATCTGAAAAATTCAGGGTTTTCACATGATAACCTGAAAAAAATTCGGGGCATCAAATCCATACAATTGTGGATAACCGATCCCATAACTAAGCACACACACATTCATAGAACTGAGTAAGTCCCTCTAATGTTTTGAATTTTAAAAATCCCCCCCCAGTGAGAACCACGCCCTTAAAGCTGATGAATACTGCACGGATCATTTAAGCAAAATTGCAGAGTTGCAGTCATCCTTTGGTTGAAATAATTAAAACAAACATCTGATTGGTTAACTCTGAGTAAGGCTAAGGCCAGACGGGGAGATTCGGGGGCATTTTGTCGCCTGGCGACTTCTCGCCGCGACTTGTAGCCCCCGAACCTCCCCGAATAGCCAAGTCCTGGGGCGCACCGGCGTTGCTTGAAAACGCCGGCGCCTATTCACACGGAGCGGCGCGCTTTTTGAAATCGCTCCAAATGGACTCGCAAGGCAATTTGGAGCGATTTCAAAAAGCGCGCCGCTCTGAGAAGTCGCGGCGAGAAGTCGCCAGGCGACAAATTGCCCCCGAATCTCCCCGTCTGCCCTAGCCCTTAAAGCTGGCCATAGATGCAAAGATCCGATCGTACAAAACCTCGATTTGTACGATTTTCGACTGTGTGTAGAGTGTTCTGACACTTGTCTTGCCATGTTAATTGATCATTCAGTCGATCGGACAGATTAGAAGATTTCTGTAGGCTGCCGACCATATCTCTGCATATATTGCTGATCTGACAATTTTCAGTGGGAGACTTTTGTACGATTACTGTCAGGGCAGAATATTGGCTGTTCTGTTACTACTTTATTTCAACTGAAGGTCAGTGGCAGGTCGGGAGATGGGGATGTCTGATCTTTCGATGATTCAAACAATGGGATCTTTGTGTCGATGGCCAGTTGACTTATCAATTAAATATTAACAGTACTTAGACAGGCTTCTGGTCAAAACAGCATCTAAAAGGATAAGTAAACCTTTAAAATATGTAAATGTAAAATTGTTGAGGGTGCTATACTAAGCACTGTTGTGTACATTTAAATGACCAATAACATAAAAAAATTGTAAAAAAATTTGTTTGTACTGAACTAAAAAAAAAGCACCAAGACCTTCTATAAGAGATAGCCAGGGAGGAGAAATCAAGAGCAGTGTCAGTTAGTTATTTAAGACTTTGCAAATTTAACCCATAATGTGTCTTGGTGTTTTTTTTTTGTTCTGTTCAGTACAAACAAATTCCTTTTTGGAAAAAAATATTTTATTTTATTTATCCTTTAAGGAGAACTATCTCAAAATGAAAGTTTAATATAAGATTCATTTCATGAAAATAAACTTTCTAAATATAGTCAACTGAAAATTCTGTACCATTTATAAAATAATCAAGATAATTTTTAGTGTTGGCTTCTCTCTCTCTCTCTCTCTCCCCCACTTTCTTCATGAAAGAGCCATAGTCAGAATTTGATTGACAGCTCCGATATATCAGGAACTCCAGTTTTCCTCCACACTCCAAAAACATACAGGCAGGTTAATTGGCTCCAGATAAAATTGCACATAGTATGAGTGAATGTGATAGGAACTTTAGATTGCAAACTCCACTGGGGCAGGGGCTAGTGTCAATGCATAGTCTCTGTAAAGCATTATGAAATATGTCAGCACTATGTCAATAACATCATAAATATAAATGTGGCCACTTAGTATCTGTTTCTCCGAATCTCTTATTTAACATTGTCAAGGGGGACTTATTAGTGGTATTTGTTTTGAAATGTTATTCTTTATTCTGTACAACATTAATAATACACTGTCCTGCTCATGTACAATACCTGCATTGTCTGTAGCAACAGGATGATTCCTGTTTTGCTTTTTAAAGTCTTTTTTCATAAAAGTACAGTGTAAAAAGCATATAATGTGGCTTTCAAGTTCAATTAAGGGGTCGATTTACTATATTAACGTGAAGGATTCGAAGTTCGATCGAATTCGATCAAATTTCGAACGTAGGATTTCTTCGTTTGGTCGAATATGTGAATTTTGGCATATTCGATCATCGAACAGGGAATGGTCGAACGATCTAATACAATAGAATAGAGTCGAATGGATGGATATTTGATCATTCGATCAGCGAAGGATTTTATTTTTTAAGTTTATTCTACTTATGTCTACTTCGGCAGATTGGACCCACCGAATTGCAATAGAAGCCTATGGGAGCACTCTAGTGCTAGTGAATAAGCTTATAGAATTTCTTTTTTGTAATAAAGTTAATTTTTTATGAATACGACTCATTTAACAAATTCTTAGATTTTCTATTTAAGATGGAAAATACTTTGCAGCTTTCGACTAATAAATGGTCAGAGTTTTTGAATTCTACTATTACACCGGAACTGCTTATTAAATCTTTAAAGAACTATAACAATCGGTTTGGATCTGAAAATTGGAGATTACATCATTTTAAATTAATCCATACAGGGCTTTAATTGTTATAAAAAAGTTGAGGACTCTAAAAACATTTTCTGCCCAAAATGTAATGATGTAAATGTAGACAATTGTCCACTAATTTTGGTCATGTCCTTTAATATCTCATGTATGGGGGAAATTGGAATTGTTTCTCTCTCTTCATTTAGGAAAAGAAATTCAATTGTGCCATATTTTTGCTCTATTAGATTTAATAGATGGTGATATAGACTTCATCAATCTAGGCTTACATGAAGATAAGGAATTACAAAATATATTAAATATTTCTATCTATGGATTAGGAAGGCGGTTTCTAATTTAAAGGAAGTTCTGTCCTCATTGAGCCAGTTGTGTTTGCAGGAAGCTTTAAGATTTGATTATAGTAATGTTAAATCCTCTCATTTTTTACAGTCTTTGGTCTAAATATCTGGATTTAGTTGATGTGTCTAAGAAGAGGTTAACAACGTTTAAGTAAGTTTGGTTAATTATTTAACGTATAATATTCCTGGATCATTCACTTTTCATTCTCATTTAATGATTAGTAGTGCTTATATTCTTTACATTAATTTTCTGTGCTCTGAGTGTTATTGTTTTCTGTTATTTTCCTATTTTTTTCAATTTTGGAATTTATAATTCATGCTTGAATTTTGCACTTGTATTGTATTTTCTCATACTTGTTTATGAAACTAATAGACATGTTGAAGGAGAGCTTATAACAATGATAAATATGTAGAGTACTGAATGATGAAAACTAAGGGGCGTTTTTATTAACATTGGAGACAAACTTCACTGGTGATGTTGCCTATAGCAACCAATCAGTAATTAGATTTGATCAGTCACCTACAAATTAGTAAACAATAGCAAATATTTACCTTACAGATATTCCGCTTGCGCTTCTCTTCAGAAAAGGTGATTGGGTGATCCATCGTGCGGTGCTCAATTTCTCCTCCCAGCCTTCTTTATAGGAGATAGCCAGGGAGGAGAAATTGAGCACCGCACAATGGATCACCGCCCTGACGTCTTTTTCTGAAGAGGAGCGGAGTTTCTGTAAGTTATTTCTTAATAAAGACTTAGCCATTTTAAATTTATATATGTCTTGATGGTTTTTTTTTTGGTTATATACAAACAAATTCTTAAAATAGTAACTATGGGAAATTAATGTTAACAGCAACTGTGGTGTTTATACAAATGGTCTGCGGGTGTCACTGTGTACATTACTTGTACTATGCAGATACACAGTACTTTCTGTACAGCTTGAGAGGGATAGAGTTACTGCTGTTATGTAATGGCTGCATGAACCTGCTAGTAAAGCACTGTTATACCCTGATCATCCTCAGCTACCAAAACACAACAGATTAGCGACAGGGTGTCTCTTCTACCTCTGCAGCAGCCTGCACCTTTTCTTCCAAACCCTGGTGAGCCTACCATATCTTTTACTGCTTGGATCTGTATGTTTGAAAATTACATTATTGCTGCTGACCAAGGGGAGGTTTCTGCAGCTAGAAAGAGTGCTTACTTATTCACTGCCTGGGAGCAGAGGGACAGCATATATTCTATGCATTACCATTACCTGATGAGACTTATGAAACTGCTCTTACTGCTATAAAGAACTTTTTCATGCCAAGAGTAAATGTGGTTGCTGAAAGATATAAATTCTGCCAAAGTGGACAGAATAATGGCGAATCCACAGAACAATTTTTAGCAGCTTTGAGAGAGCTGATTGTTACCTGTGAGTTTGGGAATCTAACAGATGAAATGCTAAGAGACTAAATAGTGGAGAAAACTCAAATAACATTAGAGAGAGACTGCTCCTGGAGCAGGATTTAACCCTTGCAAAGGCTATTACAGTTTCTAGCCAAATTGAAACAGCAGTGGCAGAGGCTAAAACTCTCAGTCTGGGAAATGCTGGGAATGTACAGACTTCAGCACTGTGGCCTAGTTATGCACAGTCACAGGGAAAATACAGTGCTAAGGAAAGGGATTCACTGCAAAACAGTGCAGCAAATACAAATAAAAAATACTGCTTTCGCAGTAGTTCAACACAGCACATTGCAAATTATGCTATGCCCTGCAAAAATGGTACAGTGTCGCAAATGCTCAAAGGTAGTGTCATTTGGCTAAAACCTGACGTAGTTTTGCTAAACATGTTCATGAATCACTACTACAAATGTTACAGTGTTAAGTTTTAATCCCTACTTCATAAGGGAGACTGTCTCACAGGAACTAAAGAAACTGGTAGAGCAAGATGTGATAGAAAAATAAGAAACCTCTGAATGGGTTTCACCAAACTGGATGTATTCGATTGTGTGTTGATCTCCATGAACCTAATAAAGCAGTTGTTATGGATAATCATCCCCTTGCCACACATAGAGGAAATATTTTCAGAACTCTGAAGAGTACAATTCTTTCAGCCTGGATCTTTAGTCAGAATTAAGAAAACAGGAATACTGAAACAAGGATAATCTAAATTTACTACACCACTTGAAGTGAGACACCAGCGAGGACCATACACATGTGAACTTTCTGATAGTCGCATATGGAATGCAAGTCATCTTGCTCCTGCTAGATATGACTTTGGAGAAGCTCCATTTGATGAAGGACATTTTCCTACTCCTGATGCAAACCCCAATAGGCCTGAAGAAAGTGAACCTATAAGGCATACTGAGAGAATCAGAAAACTACCTGCAAGGACCAAGGACTATGTGATGTGAAGAATGTATATATTGCTTTAAGATACATACTGTTTAATTGTTATTGATTATTACATTTGTACAAATTCTTTCCCACTATAGGAGGAATATGGTGTTTACACAAATGGCCTGCGGGTGTCACAGTTCACATTACTTGTAATATGCAGATACAAAGTACTTTCTGTACAGCTTGAGAGGGATAGAGTTCAAGTTACTGCTGTTATGTAATGGCTGCATGAACCTGTTAATAAAGCACTGTTATACCCTGCCCATGCATTTGCTTCTGTTAGGGATGCACCAAATCCAAGATTTGGCCTTTTCCAGCAGGATTTGGCCGAACTCATGTGCCTGGCCGAACCTAATCCGAATTTGCATATGCATATTAGGGGCAGGAAGGGAAATCAAGTAACTTTTTACCTTCCTGTCACTAATTTGCATATGAATTAGGATTCGGTTTCGGTTTAGCCGAATCTTTCATGAAGGATATAGTTGGATATAATTAAATATTGATAAAAGTAGTAACTTATATTGTGATACATACTATGAAAAATTGCTTCTTATCTATATAACAATGTTACAAGTGTTTTGTTTTTAACTTGTGCTTGTATTAAGCAACAATATACTTTAACTTTTAAAGTTGTTTGTTGATATAGCAATGGGATTTAAATATTTATGGGTGTGTAACATATCTCTATTTGTGTTTGGTAATGAAGCTGATTATTTAAATCTATTACATCTGTTGTCACTTGCCAGTTAAGCAGTCAAAACACATTATCGTTGTTAGTTTTGGCACTTTGAGAAAGGCCTCTGAAGGGGCCAAAACGTCAGTCCTATGCTGCTTTATTAAATAAACTTTCTTCAGTATTTTAAGTCCTGTGAGTGCTGATCCTTTCTGGAATGGATGGAGATGATTTATGATCGTGCACCCAGGCACATGAACATTGTATATGAGAGTGCTGGCCTCCATGCATATATATATATATATATATATATATATATATATATAAACCATGCAGATCAGAACACCATCAGAGACTGATGTTAATTACCCGGGTACCGCTTCCAGGAAAAATTTGTGTAAGCGTGAAGTTGAACAGCGCACTCTTTGCGGACTTATGACCAACCCAGTCTGAGTCTTCCTCCTTGATACAATTTGAATAGAACAGATTATCCTAAAGTATATGAAATAGAACATGTATGAAGTATAGGATTGGAATATACATTATGTATTGTGAGCTACCTATGATCTGGCTCCAATTACTCTGAACTAATAGAACCTCTGCTGTTTTTAATTTAGTTACGGTCTTATGTCTATGAGGCTGGCATAAATTTTACTGTTAATTCACTATATGACACATTATTAGTACAGGTTACAAGAAAAAATATTTGACACCTTTATGGTATAGCACTTTATATATTGCACTATATTTGCACTTTATAGGTATATTTTTCATTTTTATTTATCATTAATTTTTGTTTTTATTCATGTTTTTGATTTAGTAAGGGAATCAGATGTTTTGAATGGTGCTATATATGAAATGAAGGTTAGGTGTATAGCAAACGGAAAGTAGTGAGTTAACACTTATGCACAAATGATGTAATAACAAGTGTATGACACTGATTGGGTGGATATGGTTTATAGGTGTGTTTCACTTTGTAGCACTATCCTGATGACGACCCTGTGTGGTGACCACTGATGGAATGAGCTGTGAGTGCTTTCACTTTTGGACTGTGTTATTTATTGGTTAGCACCCAGCTGTGATTTTGAATGGTGATTGCCATTGGACTTTGCTATATATATATATATATATATATATATATATATATAATATATATATATATATATAATGCATAAATATATAAAATATTGCATAAATCTACCCCAGTGTATTCTGTGCACAGTAGCCACAGTACAGTTCCTAGTATATTTGGGAAAATATATGCATGACATTGAATTAGAAAAAAAAGATACGTTTAAGTCCATAACAAGCATCATACTGAAATCTTCTATTTGTGAGTCACACATCAATGATAGGTAGAGATTTCTCCTACTACTTCTTACTAGTCAAACGCTTCTGGATAGTAGTGCTATGCCTCTAAAATGCAATCTATCATAATAATAATATATGTTTAAAATGTATATTTCAAATTGCCATTAGATAAACCTCTGCCTGTTCCCTCCCTCATATAGAATCACTATCACATCAATCACTGTGCTCCTGCAGGATCTTCCCCCAGCATAAATTTGCATTCAGACGATGAAGCTTCACATGCAGCTTCCCACAGAGCCAGCGAGCTACATATCAAAATCCAGTCTTATTTGGCAAAACACAAGGCTGCAGATAGAAGTTGCAAATGTTTATTTTGATACTTTGTACCTTGCCCACGAAAAACTGGGCTGAAGATGTGCATGCCCTGGGCTCATCAACATCAAGGATTTATACTAAAAATACAGACAGACGCAAATTTAAAAAAAAAAAAATAAAGATATTTTTCATTGTGAAGATTTTTTTCATTTAAATAATCTGAAGGATTTGCAGCAAAATTGCAATCTTGACTACTGAATAATCTACCCCTCAGTGTTAATAGCTTAAAAGAAGAAAAGTTACTGAGGCAGTTTATTGCCAACAGATTAGCTGCAATAGTGCAAGCTATAACACTATATTTATTCTGTAGAATGCTTTACCATACCTGAGTAAACCACTCTAGCGGCTCTATCTGTTTTGGATAGCAGATGCCATATTTGCTTGGCGTGACATCATTTCCTGCCTGAGTCTCTCCCTGCTCACTCATAGCTCTGGGCTCAGAATACATCAGGGAGGGGGAGAGGAGCAAACTGAGGATGCTCATGCCGAGCCCTGGGGGTTGAAAGAAGGAAGTCTGATTTAGAAGCCCGAGTATACACAATAGAAGGAAAGAAATGCTTTGTTTCTTGACAGATGACTCAGAGCAGCATTAC
This sequence comes from Xenopus borealis, assembly GCA_024363595.1. NCBI lineage: Eukaryota > Metazoa > Chordata > Amphibia > Anura > Pipidae > Xenopus > Xenopus borealis. The sequence continues at coordinate 99,569,603 of CM044433.1, forward strand.
TTTGAGAGTTTACTGGTGTATTTATATAGACCTTTCTAATAAAGTTTACTTAGTTTTAACCTTTCCTTCTCCTTTAAGGCTAATGGCACATGAGGAGATTTTTTTCGCCTGTGTAGCACGTTCTGGTGACTTCAGAAAATGAAGAGTTGCGTATGCCTTCCCATTGGCGACTTAATTTATTGGTGGTGAGAAAACATTTTGAGGAAATAAGTTGTCCACGGTAGTACAGATTTCAAGGGGGGTGACAAATCTACCCATATGCCATTAGCCTAAGAGTATGCTGTGGTTCCTGGAAACTGTTGTGGATAAGTACAGCACTGCTAATCTGAAATAGAAAAAGACAGATGGAAAACTATGGCAAAATAAATCATGTCCTGTTTATAAAGTCTTTTTATCTCAACATTGCAGTCCCATGTTTTGTGTGCTGTGCACTGGGATGAGCTTCATTGCATTTATTCATGTCCCCTTTATGCCAGTGTAATGAATTACTTGCTTTACAAACATCATAGACTTGCAAATGAGCAGGAGTGGAGGAAAAATGGGTCAGATTTCAATTCTGGGATAGAATTTGCTATCATCTATTGAGCTGCAACCACTGTTTGGTTAAGGATGTGGGTTATAGGAATGTAGAAATTGCTGGTATGTCCAGTATTCAGACTGCTGCACATACCTGAATGCTGGAATGCATTACTCATGTGCACCTGTAACTGAATGCAGACTGTGCAGCAACATGGCTTCCTGTTATGTCAAAGAAGCTTCTTCTTTGCCTATCTGGTTGCTAGGGTCCAAATTACCTAAGCAAACAGGGATTCGTTTGAATGAGAAACTGGAATATGGGTATGAAAAGAAAAATAAGTAATAAAAAGTAACAATAAAATTGTAGCCTCACAAAGCAATAGTTTTTTTTGGCTTGGGAGTCACTGGTCCCCCATTTGAATGCTGGAAAGAGTCTGAAGAATTCAAATAATTCAAACACTATAAAAATAATTATGAAGACAAATTGAAACGTTGCTTCGAATACGCAACTCTATAACATATAGCTTAACATGAACTTAAAGGTGAACCACCCCCTTTAAAGGGGACTTATCGTTACAAAAGTGCCTCCCCCCCAACAGCAATGGGATGACAGAGTGTACTCTCTGGTTGGGGGAACAATACTGTCACTGGCAATGCTGCTGGTATAACAACTGCCATCTCAGGAGCACACAGCTATGTTGTGACACATCAATGAACATATTCAGTAAGGGACATTCATTGCATACAAGGCATGTGTGTGAACTGGTATGTGAAACCAATTCAGATCTCCAATACAAAGCGCTGGGACTCAGTAGCAATTCAAAAGGGGTGATCCCCTATGTGTTTATTATGTCATGACATAATAAACACATAGGGGATCACCCCTTTTGAATTGCTACTGAGTGCCAGCGCTTTGTATTGGAGGATTGATACACATTGGGGATCGCCGTATCTCTGAAGGACTGGGCACCTAGCGTTATACTACAGGAAGGCCAGGGAGTGCAAGCGAGTATCTTTGTATGAGAAACCAATTCAGATCCCCTGCATGTACATAGTACAAAGTGTTGTTGCTTTGGGTCGCTCGCTGATTATAGAGTGCCCTAGCATGGATGCCTAGTGTCCACACAGAGAGACTCCACTTGTCAGCAACACCAACCAAAATCTTACATGGGACGTTGTTGTGAGCGACATTACTGCGTCTTCCCATACACAGAATGCAGCTCTGTAAGGGGAATCTATTCACTGGTGCCTATAAACTAGTCATTCAGATGCAAAGTTGGATTCTGAGTATTCATGTCAGCTTTGTGCTATGGGGCAGTTGCAAAAGGCCATCTTGCAGTCATTCTGAATCATAATTTAATCACCCTGTCCAAGCTGAGAATCTCATCTGGAGTTGCAGCTACATCTCACACCCCGTCATACTTGTCTGTTTGTTAGTAAATCAAGTAGCAGACATGTCCTTAAAGGGGAACTCCAGCTTCCAAAACAAAATTTAATTAAGAGGCCCACATAACAGAGAAACCCCTAATATACCCATCACAGTTACCTGTTTCTTCAAAAAGTATGAATAAATGCCATTTTCTGTGCTGCACTACAGCTGTTATTCTCAGGGGTGTTTCTGGGGCTGCTACCGCCTGAGGCAGCAGCCCCGATGCCACCCCCCCTCCCACTCCGCGCTTTGAACTTATAGCGCAGGAGCGGGTGGAGGAGGGGCCGCATCATTTTAAAAAACAGAAGTTCGGCTCTTAAAGTTACCAGGTAACTGGCCGCTCCGTGCCGCCTGAGGCAAGGTTCCCACCTTACCTCATGCCTGGTTATTCTCTTTCTGCATCATTTAAAATCCTGGCAGGGAAGGAGGGACTAAACACTGATGTTACAAATTGTAGCAACTTCTCCACAGCTTACAGACATCATGCATAAACTACATCACCCACAATGCATTGCACTGTGATGTTCCTATCCTTATTGAAATCATGTGTGCAGCGAATTGTGGGGTTTGGAGGATGCAGGCTGAGGACAGCTGGCTGCTGATACAAAGTAATAGTAGTCAGCTCAGCTCATGATTGAGCTTGATGCGCTACGTGTTCCTTTTTAATATGGATTAAATAAAGATTTACGTTTTTAAGAAAATCCTGTGCCCGGTGTGCAGATTTCCATCTCCATTCCTTTGATAGCTCAGCAAAGTAGTAAGACAGATCAGCGAGCAGGGGGCTAGGCTTAGGGAACTGTCAGAAACCATTAAAAACCATGCATATTTTTAAACTGATGTATATTGCAAACTTGCTTGAAATTATGTTTACTTTTCAAAAAGCTTGTTATGTTTTAGTGGAGTTCCCCTTTAAATACTGTGGTAATCACCAAATGTATAGGTTTACCAAAGTCCTCGTTTAATAGAAACATGTCAAACTCACATGATGCTTGTTCTTGCTGTTCAGTGAGACAAAGCACTCTTCTCATTTTCCCAGTTCGCACGGGACGTGAAGCAACCATGTTTTGCGTTTCAGTCACATTTTATTATGAAATGATGGTTACATGGAGGAAGTACTGTGAGAGGAATGCAGAACTAAAATATACGCGAAGATTATTGATTCCTATGTGTGAATGGTGGAAACCCGTCTGTAAAAATATTGACAGTTCCCATATGTCCGCCACCGTAGCTGGAGAGGATCCAACCAAAGCTCCCTCTCTCTCTCTCTCTCTCTCTCTCTGCGGGCGGCGGAAAGTGAAGGAAAAGTGTCTGTAGAAACCACATCCCAAACTACTGCAGAGAACAGAGCCAATCGAGCGCCCTTCTGTCACTGACCAATCAGAGGGGCTCTTGTAATATTCATGTCCGAGAGCGATGTTTGCGATGCTCTGATAGGCGGTCGGTGGGAATAGTGGAGCTCAGGGCAAATTCAGGCACATTAAGCTGTAGAGCCGGGAAGAGACTGGCAGATGAACTCGGCGCTGGCACCGAGCTACTATCTAGGTGAGAAAAGCTGAAACCTGTTACAGAGTTGGGCATACAGCCTTAGCTACGGAGGGGTCTTAACACTTGCAGTGGAGTGTTAAAGGTTGCGTACCCCTCGGTGCTCCTGTCACAACTACTACTTCTATTGTCGGGAGGGTCGAGTCAGTCGCAGCAGCAGCGGTTTGACATGATTTCCTATAGAGCAGAGGGACTGGGGAGTGATGCCCTGTAAAAGCGCACTCACACTTCATTAGGCACAGGGACTCACCGAGGAAGTGCCGGGAACCTCTCTCCCTTCCAGTGTGTGTCACTGTGGGATTTCTATGTGTGTGTGTGTATGTGATTTCCCACATCTGATTGCGAGGAGAATGTGCAAATAGCCACTCCATTCACTTTTATTGATTTGTGGCTTTGGATGCTTGCATGCCCGAGCTTTGCCCATTTTCCTTTCTGATCAAAGAAACTTGTGCCTGGAAAACATAAACTTGCAAATTACACCATAAATGATGCTGAAAGGACTAGCTTTCTAGGATTGACAGTGTCCCAGATTGTAGTACTTTGGCTAATGGAAACTTTTGTAAAAAAAAATCTATTACTTTGATTTATGCATTAAAAACGTGACTTTCAAGTTTCCCACTGCAATTGGAGGATACCTGCTTTTTGTGGCTGGGTTTATTATCTTTGTCCCCCTTTGCTGCTGTCATGAAGCCTTTTCTCCATAAAGCAGTAGTTCTGAACCTGGGGGTCGGGACCCCTTTGGGGGTCGAACGACCCTTTCACAGGGGTCCCTTAAGGGGTTCCAGGTTCATCTCTCTCCCCACTAGCCCTGGGGCAAGGTTGTAGCTATCCGGGTGTTGGTGCTGGGAGTTGTAGTTCAGTAACCCTTAACCCTTAGTAGGAACTGCCGTACAGCTCTCCCAGCCCATTTAAAATTTGTAAAATTAACATGGTACTTTCCTAACAATCCGCTCTCGGCTGGCAATGAAAATATTTTAATATTTTATGGTTGGGGGTCACTACAACATGAGGAACTGTATTAAAGGGTCGCAGCATTAGGAAGGTTGAGAACCACTGCCATAAAGGATCACGCATTCATAATGAACAATTTCAGTCTGATTTATATTTATCAGGTGAATGTTGAATAGAACCATGCTAATGAAAGGATATCACATAGTGTAGACTAGGGTTGACTTTTTTTTTGTTTTCTGAAAATGACACGTTTGTAATGTAGCAGCCTCATAGAGGTACTTTGTATGTGTCCATACCCACGATGTGTCATGGAATAAGTAGAATGCATGAAAATGCTGGATACATATAAATAAATATTTATTTTTATTAATAAATATTGCAGTTTTGGTAGAAATCTGCACTTGCCGTTTCAGTAGCCCATAGGTGTTATCGAACTGTAAGTCAAAGTGGCAACCTTTAACATATGGCAGTTAATCATGTCTACCATAGTTTGTTAGAGTGGTTACACGTTTATAGTCCTAATCTATGCCTATAAAACAGCTTACCTGCAAATACGCTAATGTGGAGAGCCCTGGATTTATATGGTATAGGGTACTGTTTTAGAGGACCCATTTCTGCCACAGGGGTCATTGTCAACAAGGACTACCAGCAGCAGTATTCTGCTTGGGCTGCTTTTTACATATTTATTGATCTACAGGCATTTAAAAAGGAGAAGCAGGCTGCTGCAGACCAAATGGCAATTCTACTAATGACTCCTGGAGTTTATGCACATTCTCTGATAAAGGGTCATGTCTGTGTTGTGTATGGGTAGGTCATGTCAGTTAATGTGGCTCCAGATAGCTCATTAAACTTGTTAGTCTGGTTATAATTAACCTTTGTGCTACTTGACACCATTCTGCTGTAATTTTAAAGAAACAGGGAATACTGTATATGAAAGGATAATGTAATTTCTCCCTGTACCACTGACTCCTGAAAATATAACTCGGCTGTACATTTAAATAAGAATAGGGTTTATTCTGTAGGTATGATATATTTATGGTCACTTGAATTTGTGAAGAGAATCACACAGAGTCAGGCTACCCAGCAGCTGACACAAACATCTTAAGGCTGGGGACAGACAGGGAGATTCGGGGAGATTCTGTCGCTTGGTGTTTAATAGCAGGCGACAATCAGCCTTAAGGGATACTGTCATGGGAAAAAGTTTTTTTTTCAAAATGCATCAGTTAATAGTGCTACTTTAGCAGAATTCTGCACTGAAATTCATTTCTCAAAAGAGCAAAAAGATTTTTTTTACATTTCATTTTGAAATCTGACATGGGACTAGATATATTGTCAATTTCCCAGCTGCCCTAAGTCATGTGACTTGTGCTCTTATAAACTTCAGTCACTCTTTACTGCTGTACTTCAAGTTGGAGTGATATCACCCCTCCCCCCAGCAGCCTAACAACAGAACAATGGGAAGGTAACCAGATAGCAGCTCCCTACCACAAGATAACAGCTGCCGGGTAGATCTAAGAACAGCACTCAATAGTAAAAACCCATGTCCCGTTGTGACTCCTTCAGTTACATTGAGAAGGAAAAACAACAGACTGCCAAAAAGCAGTTCCATCCTAAAGGGTAGGCACAAGTCACATGACCAGGAGCAGCTGGGAAACTGGCAAAATGCCTAGCCCCATGTCAGATTTCAAAATTGAATATAAAAAAATCTGTTTGCTCTTTCAGTGCCGAAATCTGCTGGAGTAGCACTATTAACTGATGCGTTTTGAAAAAAACATGTTTTCCCATGACTGTATGCCTTTAAAAACACAGATTTTTCAGCATAAGACAACAAATAACATCTCACATTCCATGACTTTTTTTTTAGAATATATTGCCATTGTGCAGAAATTTCCTCAATTGCAGCAATTTCCTAAGCTGATATTCCAGACTCCAGGAAGTAAGCAACCCCTTCCTTATTGAAGATTTAATGAAACATACAATGTGTGGCTGCTATATGGAGTTTCATGCAGATTTGCATATAGTATGCAAGAGTTGGGAATGACTGCATGTGTAATTGAATTTGAGTACTCACAAATGCACTCAGATATCTCATTGGCTTGTATAATAGTTAGATGCAAGTCGATGGATGTGTTTTCTGTGTGCTTTAATTAGCAGTTTGATCCAGTATTGCATGTGGGCAGCTACCATGGCAAAACACTTATAAAATGCAATTTTGCCTAGGACTAAGCAACTGCCAGCCAAGGAAACCTCAGGCTTGTGGCAACCCATGTAGGACCATGAAACATGCACACGTGGATAAAATTATATTGTAGGTTAAGAAATGATTAAAAGAATTTAAAATGGATTTAGGGGACATATACAACCCACCCATACAGGAGGCCTTCCGGATGACACAATTAGCGCACTTTGCG
>CM044433.1:99578112-99662101 GCA_024363595.1 Xenopus borealis
GGATAACCTGATGTATGCATAACTGATCTCAATAAAACTTGTCAGTTTTAAAAAAAAAAATGGATTTAGGGTAACTAATTTATTTTAGTTTTAGGGGTTTGAGAAGACGTTTGGTTTTGTAGGATTTCTATGTATTAAAACATCCAGGTGGGCTTTGTATTTCATTAAGATCCATAGATGAGTTTTGTTCAATTAAATTAGGGCATCCAACAAATTTAAACCAACAAAATGTTAATAATGCCTTGACAAAAGAAGGGAGGAATTGGATCTTTATTATGAAGGACAAATTTGATCCACACATAGCATTCCAGATTATATATATTGTGGGTCTGTCATCTTCAACAGAAGAGAAACTCATCCACATATTCCAAATAAAATTGAGGTAGTCTGTGAGTAACTCACTACACAAGTTTTAGGCAATGAAACAGTCGAAGCTTATTATTTAACTATCCTAATTAAAATGATCCAATAATAACACATGTATGGAATCTGTCATTAGTATTATGCCCAGGACCTGGGGCTTTATGGATTAGGTTTTTTTCTGTAATTTCGATCGCTTCATCTTGTCTACTAAAATACTGTATATGTAAACACTAAATAATCCCAATAGGACTGTTTTGCTATGTATTGTATGATTGTGTCTCCTGCCTTTGGAACGATTATGCATGGTTACTTAATAAGATTGTACTTGATACATTTATGTCTTTTTTAACTGTGCATGTCGCTTAGATTCATGCTCTGTATCTGTGTGAAATCTGTGAGAATTCGGAACATTAAAAAACAAAAAACAAAATGTTCAGGTAATGGAACAGTAGGCATTTTGATCACTGCAATTTTAATTTCATGGTTTAAAGGACATAGAAATTCTAACTCACGACGGGGTGCCAACATGTTTGGTGAATTGGACTGCTAAGTTTTTTCTAGACTTATAGGCTCCGAAATGGGGAAAAATGCACTAGAATAGGGACATTTCTACAGTTTTTCTGAACCACCTTTTTCAATCTTAGCATTTACATTTTGTTTTTTTCTGCAAATCTGATAAAACTTGACAGGCTTTAGGTGTAAAGATTTTGATTTTTAGATAGTAGTGCAGTGCTGCTGGAGAAAACTCTGTCATGGTAGCAACTCGCATATTGGCCCTTTCTCAGTGAAGTGCATTCTTAAAAAGTTAACTGGTTTCCTTTAACTTTTCAATAATTGCAGTTTATCATTAGCAGTTACTATTACTACAAAGTGACCAAAGTGAGAGGCTTCTGGCACACTGGTGTCTGTATTTTATAGCAATTGCTAAGTATTGATCCCCTTGATGTTCCTTAAGATCTTGGCCATCAAAGATGCACTATTTTCTTCTCTCTTTCTGTTGTTTGGTTCTGACTCTTAAAACAATGTACCCAAATTGAATTGCTTTCTGTGCTTCCTAGGTGTATGGGAGGAGACAGGGCAATCTTAGTCACTTCAAGGATACACCAGTGGAGAAAACAGTGCAGGTGTCTTTGGCCTGCAGGCTAATCTTAATTCCTTTAGGAAATTACCTTAATGCCTTTAGGAAACCTCTAAAAACTAACCTTAATCCTAAAACATATATGGAAATTGCATTACTTCAGTTCTTTTTTTTCTATTGTCAACACCTCAGATGTTTTTTGATGGTTTATTGATGATGTGTTCTAAATTTCCCTGTTTAAAATTTGGAAATGTGACTACAGAGTATCAAGTAAATGTGTACAAAGATCTGAGTAATATCAAATAAATAAATAGAGACAAAAGAGGATATCTGAAACAATATATTTCCCAGCATTCATTGTATAATAGATATTAGATAGCTAGATAGTAATTACTGTAATCAGGATAATAACGCTCAGTGGCAGTGGCTCTTTCTCAGTACTATCTGCACTTGTACTTGCACGTTAAAAGGGTTATTCACCTTTGAGTTAATTTTTAGTATGATGTAGAGAATGATATTCTGAGACAATTTGCAAATGGTTTAAATTTTTTATTACTTGTAGTTTAGCTTTTTATTCAGCAGCTCTCCAGTTTGCAATATCAGCAATCTGGGTGCTAGGTTCCAAATTACCCAAGTGACTATGCATTTATTTGAATAAGAGACTGGATTGTAAATAGGATTGGGACTGAATATACAGATGAGTAATAAAAATTAGCAACAACAATACGTTTGTAGCCTTACAGAGCATTTGCTTAGATGGGGTCAGTGACCCCCCCCGCCCCATTTGAAAGCTCAAAAGAGCCAGAAGAAGAAGGCAAAAGATTCAAAAACTATAAAAAAATAATGAAGACCAGTTGAAAAGTTGCTTATAACAGGCTATTCTATAACATACTAAAGGTTGACTTAAAGGTGAACCACCCCTTTAATGAAAATATATCCCCTGTAACAGTGATGAGGTATGGTCTTTTTGTCACAATACTGTAAGGACAATAGACATGTTATTGGCATGCTGAGATGTTCATTTTGTAAAGCTACAGGGCACTATTCTGTCTTGTCATTTGTCCTGATGGTTTCAGCCTTGCTTGCTGGCAAATGCCTGCATTTGATGTATAAGTCGAGATACTTCCAGGTATGTTGCTGTGCGGTAAAAAGTATTTTGGGACAGCTATTGCTGCACAATGACAAGTGCTGTGCAGTCAGAAATAATTAGTCAGCAGTCTGACAGCACATGTAACAAAGTTAGTCATATCTTCCTGGGCTCAGGTGTCTGCTTATCATATCAGATAATCCCTGGAGCTCACCCCATGACTGTGCTTAAATCCATCTACAGATGTCTAATCATATCATGCAATTCTTGTTACCCGTGAATGCAGTACACTGAGATTGTGGTGATTTCCGAGTACCATGTGAACCCTTTCAAATGTTTAAGTCTTAGAACTTACAATAATGTATACAATAGAATAGATCCTTACTAAAGAATGAGAATAGGATTAGTGAAGTTGTAACCGGAATATCAGCTTCTTGAACATGTTGCTTCCGTTCGACCTTGAGTTTATTGGCTTGTCCCTGAGCATATAAAATGTACAGTAGCAAAGACTGGGGTTGGAAAGCTCAGCTGTAAAAAGAGACAGAAAAGAAGAAACACCTTCAATTGTAATGATTCTGTATAAAATGTCTGCCCTTTAGCAATGTTCACATGAACAAAACATCTGAAGGGTTAATATTAGAAATGTTGTTTCAAAGCTCCATTCTATATGTGTGGAGAACACTCAATTCAATAGCCAGGTGACCTACGTGTGTTTGGAGCATGTTAATTATTTCCAGGTAAAAACCTGGAAAGAGAGTCCTTGGAATAGTTCTATGGTTATTGGGAGTGTTCCAAAAGTCTGGAATTTCAGAGCAGGTTCCTCTGAGTTTTAAAGGAACAGTTCTGTGTAAAAATAAAAACTGGGTATATAGATAGACTGTGCAAAATAAAAAATGTTTATAATATAGTTAGTCAGCCAAAAATGTAATGTATAATGCTTTTGTATACATTTCATTGCCCATTATAGGTTTTCTCTTGTGAGTTTCCTGGTGCTTCTGAGCTTAAGCTAATTTCTGATTTTAATACTTGTTGTGACCCCTGCGTGTCTTTCTTATAATTCTGCATTCTGTATCCTGACCCCTTGCCTGATTACCAACTCTGATTCTGCTTAACCCCCTGGTTGATCTCCTGGTTTGACCCTTGCCTGCCTGACTTAGTTTGTACTCCGTCTGCCCCGATCCGGCCTGATTCTGCTGAACGCCTTGTACCACGACCTTCTGCCTAAAGACTCTAGCTAACAGTCATGCCCCATTGCTCACCAGAACTTTTGCCTTGCACCTCTTATTTAAGGCCAGGTGGCATCTTAGTAGGCGAGGGCTCCTCCCGAAGCCAAAGGCGGTCACACTACTGGTGAAGCATAAGCCGAGACCAAGTCACTGATTGGTTACTACCTGGTAACAAATCAGTGGAAACCAAGGAGCTGCAAAGCAGGAAGTAGTGATCTGGCTATTATGTTAGAGTGACATTCAGTCACTCCAGCCTTTAAAGATTACATTTTTGACTAACTATATTGAAAACATTTTTTATTTTGCATAGCCTATCTATTCACCCAGTTTTTTTTGATACTGAACAATTCCTTTAAAAAAATCATCTACTAAGGTACTAATGTCTTTTTAATATATTATATAAACGTAACTACATTATTTTACGTTAATTGTATGTTAAATTCTATTTGTGGGGCTCTTATAATACTGTAGGCATACTTTACTTCTGCCCCTGGTCGTGCTGTGCGTATTTATCACAGATGATGAAATAGAGGCTTATATGAAGTCACGCTGCAGCAGTTAGATATTACAATTAAAATGTTCCTTCTGAATCATTATTTTGGAGAGAACTGTGCTACAGCGTGCAATTGTACTAACCTACATTTGGCAATTAGTTGCTACTAGGTAATTATTTTTGTGCAGTTTCTAATAAATGGAATACAATTGAGGGTCATTTAAAAAAAGGGGTGCTGCCCTGCATAACTTGATGCTATACATAATAATGATTATGATTGCTACACAGGTGCCCCTTTGCCTCCTTCTAGTGAGTTTCTTAGTATAAGTCTGATATAGCATCAGTCAGTAATTACAAAGTTAAATGGGTAATGGGGCAAAACTCTGGCCTTGTGCTTTATGCTTAAAGCAGTGAAGTGATCTATCAGTGGAACACTTTTAGCACACTCCCCTGGTGCCAGCCTGCAGAGAAGCAGGCAATGAACAGTACTGCATGTCCTGGCCAAGTTGGAATTGTTGCTGGAGAAGGGGTGATATGATAACTATATATAAATATTTAAGGGATATAATAATCTCTCTAATTCTTTATTTACCAGTAGGTCCTTCCAGCTGACAAGAGGGCACCCATTCCAAATAGAACAAAGGAGTCTGAATATTCGGAAGGGTTTTTATACAGTGAGAGCTGTGACGATGTGTAATTCTCTCCCTGAATCAGTTGTACTGATACATTAGATCGCTTTAAGAAGGGGTTGGATGGCTTTTTAGCAAGTGAGGGTCACGGAATACAGGGTTATGGAAGATAGCTCATAGTACAAGTTGATCCATGGACTAGTCCAAACCATAAATTTATTAAACCCAGTGGCATCTGAAACCTGCCGAGGTTGCATATAAGTCAGTGGGAAATGTCCCATAGATTTTTGGTTGTGTGTGGGGTTTCGGGCAATTCCGCAATACGTTTTTCGAGGAAATGTAAATAAATAAGCCTACAAAACCCGAGTGGATTTGCTCGGGGTTTGTAAAAGAAATGTATCATTATTTATCATTTATCATTATTCACGAATTCGACAGAAATTCTACTGTCGAATGGAAGTTGAATAGTTTTAGGCAAATTTTTGAGCGCTATTCGAGTTCTCGAAAAATTCGTATGATCGAACAGCATCGTTCGATTTCACGAAAAAAAACATGAAATATCCTTCAATCGTTCGAAAAATTTGTACGATTCAAACGATCGGGGGGGTTCGATCGTACGAATGCTATTCGAGCAGGTAATAGGAAAAAAAGCCTATGGGGGGATTCGTTCATTTGATCTATTCAATACGATCGAATTTTGCATATTCGATGATTGAAGTGGCCAAATTTGCATATTCAAATATTCGATAGCATCGTACGATCGGAATTAGATTGAATTTGATCGACCTATGAATTATTCACGTGAATTTTGTAAATCTGCCCCTAAAAATAAGCACAAAAAGACAAAATGTGACAGTTGGATCCATGCACAAGCTTTGTCTGCATGATTGGCAGTGTATTGCAACTACACATTACCCCAGGTGAAGGGATTAGACCAGCAGAAACCAAGTAGTATTTACTGGGTAGCTGTTTTAAAGTCAATATCCGATTGATTGTTATGGTTTACTTGGATGTGGACATATTTAACTATATTAAGGGGCAGATTTATAAAGGGTTGAAATGAAAATATTTTTTGTGTCAAAAACTGTCAAATTCGACTAGGGAACTGTTAAAATTCAATTTGATTTGTTTAATTCTAATTTGATTTTTGAAATTTATCATACACTGGCCCTTTAAGAACTTGAATTTGACTATTCTCCACCTTAAACCTGCCAAATTGTTGTTTTAGCCTATGGAAGACATCCTGTTTGTTTGGAGTTCTTTGCAGTCTTCCTGACATTCCAAAAAAAGCTCAAATCCAGTTTTAAATACTCTAATTGAATTCGATTCAATTTGCTGGTCGGTCATTTTCACTTGAGTTTCAAAGATTTTTTTAAATAAATTGCAATTTTTCGGATTTCGAGTTCATGGGAGCTTTAAATAACTTCCATGAACTCTAAATTCGACCGATGTTAAATGTGCCCCTAAGATATCATACAATTGATAGATTGAGAAATAAGTAATATTTTTTTCTCTGTTCCAATGTTATTCAAGCATATAATACAGGAATGGGACCTGTTATCCAATATGCTTGTGACCTAAGTTTTTCCAGATAACAGATCTTTCTGTAATTTGGATCTTCACACCTTAAGTCTACTAGGAAATCATGTAAATATTAAATAAACCCAGTAGGCTGCTTCCAATAAGGATTCATTATATCTTAGTTTGGATCAATTACAAGGTACTACTTGGTTATTACAGAGAAAGAGGAAATTATTTTTAAAAATGTGAATTATTTGGATAACAAGGAGTCTATGGGAGATGGCCTTTCCATAATTCGGAGCTTTCTGGATTATGGGTTTCCAGATAACGGATCCCATACCTGTGCAAATACTTTACATTTGCACCCATTCCTTGCATTTCTTTTTTGTAGCATATTGAAATTCTGCTGCTTAGTAAGCAACAGCAGTTAATATACACTCCTGAGATGCTTGTGGAAGGCATATGAAAATTCACATGCCATTATATGCTCCGTATACTGATAAGCCAAGACTAGACAGATGGTTTACAGATATTCTCTGTTGTAACAGTGGAATCGCTCAGTCTTATTTTCAATGTGAAATATGGCCAAAAGGAGAAACAAAGAATACAGAGGTATTCTAAAGTCTTTTTTTCAATTTCATGTTAAAGGAGACTGTAAAGTATAGGGCGTATATAAGATTCAACTGCAGTGTGTAAATTCATATTGCAATCTGCCATTTTTTTTTCCCCACAGTGTAGAGTTACTTCCCAGAATTCCAGCATAATTTGTAGGTCCCATCAGAGTGGTGCACGATTTAGCAATTTAACATTGCTGGAGTCAATATGAAAGCAAGTTGTGTGCTGGGAATGTTAGGAGGTTATTTATTATTGGTTGAGTTGTTTATTACCCACACCCCCCCCCCAAAAAAAATTTTTTTAGGCAAAACTCGAGTTAAAAGAATGATTTTTTTTTTTTTAAACGAGAAATTTTTCAAGATTTTTTTACACCCCGAAGCTGCAAATAGCTGGAATCTAAAAATACACCATGTAAAACCTGTCGAGGTCATGTAGAACGCAGAGGTCCCTTGAACTAGAGTCCTGCAGCAGGTAACCTGCGGTTTGAAATTTCGGGAGCGAGTATAAACGTGGGCCGGAGGTTCTGTGTGTTTGGGTCTTCTCAATAATGAGTTTTACTCGTTTTTTTCTGATCATGCCTACTTCTTATGATGTCACTTCAGGTTCACAATGACAGCACTTCCTGTTTCTTGTTAGTCAGCGGGTCGCGGATCAGTTTGCGGATAAGATTGGGTAGCGGGTCCAAGTGGGTAAGAATGCGGGTTGGGGGTCGGATTCGGGTTTAACAAATTGGTTCCACGCAGGACTCTACCTTGAACCATTGGAAGAAGTTTGAAGCCTTCAAGATGTTTGAGTTTTTTTTGGTGGGTTTCACTCCAAAACCTGATTCATTTGAGCCATTACCTTTTTTCTTTTTTTTGATTATTCGAGTTTCCCAAAATTCACTGATTCAAATTTTTTCATAAATCAGAAAACATTCGAGTTGTGCGTTTATTCAAGGTATAAAAAAAACCTCTAAAACTTGACCTTTGATAATGTGTAATTTATTGGGGCTAGATCTGTTGTGTGTGTATATATATATATATATATATATATATATATATATATATATATATATATATATATGGTGCCACAGAGGTAGACATCAACAAGGGTACTAATTCCAGGACTGCCTTATGTCTGTTTGTCTTGTACTTGGCACATTGCATAGCAGATACAGAATTCTGGCACCAGGCAATTGATTTTGTATAGACTGAAGAACATTTTTGAATAGTATTTGGACAAAAGCAATTTCCCCTCTTTTTCCTATGCTTTGTACTGCACATTGTAGTTATAAGTGAACTCTGCTATGTAATCTAACATAAAAAGAGCATTAGTCAGTGATTATAAGCTAGTAGAGTGAGCTATCTCCATGTGACTGCTCTCTTTCAGTGATGGAGTTACTTATCAGAAAATTTAGTAAAGCCAATGACAGTTAGTTTGCCTGGACTGGAGGGGTATAAAGACATCTAAAAAAATGATGGCATTTTGCTTAAAAATCCCTGAGGTGCTAGTCATATGTATGGTTAATTATAAACGTTAATGTAAATTGTAACCATACATATTCCTAAAAGCAGCAAAGATAACCTGCTTTGCATATTGAAGGGCGATATTGACCCTGATATAACTTGATAAATACCCGATATCACTGGAATAGCATTATTTTATATTTGTTTTGACATTTTGTATGTATTGTTAATAAATGATGTATGATAATCTAAATGCATGTTGCCTGTCCAGATGGGCTCCATATGAGAGCTAGCTAGTAGCTGATGATTAGATAAAGACAAAAAATGTCAGCAGCAGGAAGCGTGGTTTTAATAAAATGTGTGAAACATTGTGTCAACATTGAATTGACCACAGCTTGCACAAGACTGTAATGTGTCTGTACAGTGCATTATTATCTGCTATAATAGCATTAAAAAAAGAAAGAGGAAGAAGGCTCAGGACCATAACAATCCATTAACAGCCCATTGCCACAACAGAGCAGTGATGGATGAAGCAATGGATTGTTCTTTTAATGTATTTTTGAAAACTACAGTTATAGAACAATACCCCATTATAGAAGGTTTTTAGAACTGTAAATATCAGTGCATTGTTTGCCTATTTTTAATATGACACATGTTCAGTATGTACTCTCCTCTGCTGTGTATATGCAAGTCACATTTGTAATGCTTCTTCAGTGCATTAGAAACACAATATAAAGTAAGCAATAAGAGTAATATAAGCGTTTACTGAAGCCTTTTCAATTCATTCTGTTTTTTAGTGTTCATAGCATCCAACTTTTATAGCCATTGACAGATCAACAGCCAGAGAGCAGCAGCAAACATTTTTGTGGGAGTTCAGCAGAGAAAGACCAGTTAAGTGATTGGTCTGACATTTGAAAACACTTTGCACTATTTAATGGATCAGTCAGTAACACAAAAAAATGAAGTAGTTAAAATATAAATACTGTTGTCCTACACTGTTGTTGGTTTGCTTTTAAAAGGCTACTCTAGTTGATATACAGTAAACAAGCTGCTTTGTAGCCATGGTTACCTGGCAGATAACATATACATTCTATAGAATACAATGGGTTTAGTTCTTACACAGTAAGATGGGCATGGGTTGAATCAGTGGAACAACTACAATCAACTAGCCCCCCCACAAAAAATCCTTTTTTAGATGAAAAAAGTTATTTTTTTTTACACACTGGTCTGTTATGTTGCCTGCTAGAGCAATTTGTATGAAAAGAAATACAAATTACTGTTGGCTTCTTTTAAGATGCATATTCTTTAAAGGAGCTGTTGGTTAATCTTGATATTAATTTAAGTATGATCCAGTGTTGTTTTTGGAAATGGTCTTTTAAGCATGTGTTCTTTGTGCATGTGTGGGTGTATTTTTAAATGTAACTTGTGTTTTGCATTGAGGAACCAGTTAATGAAGCTTTCCTTCTTAATAGTCAGACAACTGCTGATGCATGGGTCATGCAAGAGGAAATTCAAAGGAGACTAGAACATGTAAAGCTAAACAACAGTCTAGGACCAGATGGTATTCATCCCAGGGTACTAAACGAGCTTTGCGCTGTGATTGCCACACCTCTTTGATTTTTCAGGATTCATTGAGGCCAGTCATGGTGCAGAGAGACTGGCAAATTGCTAATGTGGTACTGCTATTCAAAAAGACATCTCGTTCGCAGTCTCAAAACTATAGGCCAGTTAGTCTGACATCAGGAAAGCTGGGTATTAAGCTATAAGATACTTGACTTTTATTGCAAATCATAATGCTATGAGTTTGTACTAGCATGGTTTTATGGGTAATACATCTTGCCAAACAAATATAATTGCCCTTTATGAGAACGTGAGCTGGAACCTTGACTCTGGAATGGCAGTGGATGTGATCTATTTAGCCTTTGCTAAAGCATTTTATATAGTACCTCACAGAAGGTTACCACCGGTTAAATTAAAGAAGTTGTTCAGTGTAAAAATAAGAACTAGGTAAATAGACAGGCTGTGCAAAATAAAAAATGTTTCTAATATAGTTCGCAAAAATTTTATATATAAAGTATGGAGTGACTGGATTTCTAGCATAACAGCCAGAACACTACTGCCTACTTTCCAGCTTTCTGGGTTTCCAGGCAGTTACCAATTGGTGACTTGAGGGGGGCACATGGGTCATAACTGTTTGCTTTTTAATCTAAACTGCATGCTGAGGATCAATTTCAAACTCACTGAACAGTTATGTACCATGTGCCCCCCCCCCTTTAAGTGGCTGACTAACTCAGAGTTAGAGAGCTGAAAAGCAGGTAGTGTTCTGTTCTGTTAGACATCCAGTCACACAGCCTTTATACATTACATTTTTGGCCAGCTAACTATATTAAAAACATTATTTTGCACAGCCCATCTACTGTTTTTATCCAACTTTTATTTTACACTGAACTGTTCCTTTAAAGGACCAGTAACATAAAAAAAAAATTTTTTTTCTTAAATTCGTTAGTTTAGAACGAAAAAAAAAACACCAAGACAAATTATGCTTTCAAATCACAAAGTCTTTATTAAGAAACAACTTACCAAAACTCCACTTCCTGTCCTCTTCAGAAAAGGCGACAGGGCGACCATCCATCGCAATCGATTCCTCCTCCCTGGCTATTCTAGTGACAGGTCTTTGGTGGAGGAGCAGGGCAACAGCAGGTCCCCATCCTTTTCCTCTGGAACAGACTGAGCAAAGCCCGGGCCCCTAGTGAGCCAGATCCTGGGGCCTCCCTGCCCTCTCTGCACTCTGCGACCCCCACTCACTGGACCGCTAACTTCTTTATAGTCAAGATTTTTCAGCTGGACTTTGGCCCAGCCGCCTGGAACCCCTACTCCCAGCACAGACTTTGACACACCAGAGCGTTCCAAGGGCAGCGACTCGAACCTGCTCTGCTCCTGGTGGGCAACCCGGCACACAGGGAGCGCTTGTAATTGCTTGGGATGCTGCTGCTACTTAGTAAGTGGTGGCCCTGCTCCGTGTGTGCTGTCTGCCCTTTCATTTTGAAACTGGAAGGAGTCTGGCTTGACCCGCTGGCTGTATTCTTGGCTCCGGGGGTCCCCCAGTAGCAGCCCCGGCTGGGTGTAGAAGGTGGCTCACTTGGGGCCCAGGGCTTTGCTCAGTCTGTTCCAGAGGAAAAGGATGGGGACCTGCTGTTGCCCTGCTCCCCACGCATTAACAAATTTTTAAAAAAAATTATGTTACTGGTCCTTTAAGGAACATTGGCTTGGAACAGTAAAATCTGCATTTTAGAGAAGTAAGTACAGTACTGAAATGTGTCTATAGTATATATTCATTTCAATTCTGTGTTGAGATTGATGTTAAATGTAGGGTATGAATTTATTCCATTTCCATCAAATATGCAAGAAATGCTAATCACATGAATATTAATTTCTCCGCCAGAAGATGTAGTTTGAAATCTTGGGAAGCTGAGTTGTGTGTATTGCACCTATATCTCTTATCTCCTCCCTTCCCAGTTGGACAGTAGAGTTTGTGGGGAATACACTACTGTTGAACAATAAAATAATACACTTATGTGTACAAATGTTTTATCCTTACTGGGAGATACTATATTACTTAAACAAACAGTTCACTTGTGGTCCACATTTCTAATTGGTGAACAGGTGCTTGCTGCAACTATATGGAAGTGCATTTAGGCATCTGCGCACGTGGCTGCATAAACCAGGCGTGGAAGGCTGTCAAGTTACAGTGGTATCAAAGAAAAATGTGTAAACACTCGCCTTCTGAACTCTGTTATGTGAGGAATTAAACTTTGCTGTTCACTTCTCTTTTTTCATGTACTTGCCTGTTTTGGGAGGAGGAAACAGTTTCTGGTCATCCAAGCATTAGAGGGGGGTTTTCACCTTCCAACAATTCAGTTGGTTTCATATAGTTGACCAGAAATAAAAACTTTTTAGAATTGCTTTCTATTTTCTGTGTGACAGTTTCTGTAATATTGAAGTATAAAGTAAACTTTTTAATCTTCTTAAGCGGCTCTAGGGGGGTCGCCGACCCTGTAAACCAGGGGTGTCCAACCTTTTGGCTTGCCTGGGACACATTGGAAAAAAAAGAAAAGAAATACAGTACCAGTTGGATAAGAAAAGAAATACAGTACCAGTTGGATAACCACATGGAGCTATACACTGGAATGTGGGACACCTGGATATTAAAGAGATACTGATACCTGAAATTAAACACTTTTTTACATCTATTATAATATTGGCTTTGAAAGCTCCTTCTAACTTTGCCATAAAGTATTTGCATGATGCTTTTACATTACCTGTCTGATCCCCCGTGTTCCTTTATGAGGGGGCTACCATACCATTAGAAACTGTAACTAACAGACTGAGATGGGACAGTCAGGTTGGTAAAGTCAGAGTGTCAGAGAGTCAGGCTTAGGAACTTCAACTAACAATTATATACAAAAACAAACCTCTCAGCAAAAAATGATCAACATGACCTATAGGTAACATATAATGTACCTTCATATGTTAAAATAATTTTTTTTTTGTGTCAGTATCACTTTAAATAGACTTATTATTATGACGTTTATTCGGGAACCGAGAGTTTCAAGCTGGGCCACATTCATACCGACGCTGGGCAGCATTCATACCGACACTAGGCCGCATGGCTGGGCCACAGGTTGGACACCCCTGCTGTAAACTGTTCTAAATTGCTAAATTTAGTTGATACATTTCTTATCTTTGTCCCAGCAGAGCAGAATATCTGAGCTTCATTAAAGGCAGCTTTACTATTGATACAATAGTTGCTAATACTCCAGAGATGCTGTTGAGAACTGTATCAACTAAATGTAGCAAAACTGTAACAGAGCAGAATCTGCAACTGAATTACTGAGCTGACAGACTAAAGCACCAACATTAAATTTAGCTTAAATTTAGATTTTGTAAAAACGGTAAAAATAAAAAATAGGAGGGATTTGAAAAAAAAAGTCTTTATTTATGGGGAACAATCTAAAACAATTGAACTGAAAAAAAGTATTTGAAAAGTGAACAACCCTTTAAAAGGATACAGTTATATATTTATTTTAAATCTCTTTTTATTGGATTTTAAATGAAAAAGTCAAGGGTACAGAAAAAAAGGGGGAATCACGGGGAACTATGAATTACAGGTATTCTTGACATGAATTATAATTCGATACAAATGTATATGCTGTATATGTTAATATACCAATAAAATTCCCAAGCAGACCGTCCCATGAATGTCAAGGGGAAGGGGATAGGTTGTAGAGGAATATAGATACCTTTGTCTTATTAAAGAGCTGTCTATTTATAATAATCCATTTCTTTAAAGACCAGCCATCTATACAATTTTGTACAATATCTGTTGTAATGTTCTGGAGAGATGAGGGAAAGCTCTTCAAACTTGTGTATTTCTTCCATTTTATTAAAGGAACAGTAACACCAAAAAAATGAAAGTGTTTTAAAGTAAAGAATATATTATGTAGTGTTGCCCTGCGCTGTTAAAACTGATGTGTTTGCTTCAGAACCACTACTATAGTTCATATAAACAAGCTGCTGAGTAGCAATGGTGGAAATTTATAAACGACTACATGGCACAGGATAAATAATGGATAACAGATAACATTATGTTCTACAGAGCTTATCTGCTATCTGCTGTGTAACTTGAGAATTTTCTCCTTTAACTAGCTGCCCCCATGGCTACACAACAGCTTATTTATATAAACAATAGTAGTGCTTCTGAAGCAAACACTGTAGTTTTACCAGTGCAGGGCAACACTGCATTATATTTTTATTACTTTAAAACAATTTGATCTTTTGATATTACTGGTCCTTTAATGAGAGAGCTACTGTTTGTTTCCATTTTACTGGAATTAAAACTTTGGCCGCATTTCATAGGTGTGGTTCAATTGTAGGAGTAAAAACAGCTAGTGGTTTGTCCACGTGGACTAATAAGATATGTTGGATCGTCTGGTATGTCATAGTTCAATATTCGGCCTATTGTTTCTCTAATTATGTCCCAATATGGTTTGATAAGTGCACATGACCAAAAAATATGTAATATAGAGCCACATCTCCAGCACCTATCACTAGTGTGCTTATATATAAGCTTGAGTCTGGAGGGGGTAAAGTACCACCTGGTTGCAATCTTGTAGTTTGTCTCTTGAATCCTACAACATCTGGTGCTTTTCAAAAGTTTTTTCATCATATTTCTGAATTGGTCTTCTTGGATTTGAATACGTAGATCTGTGTTCCATGATTCCACGTATGAAGGGTGAATAAATGTGTGTGATTGATATAATAACATATATTTGTGAAATGACATGTCTAGGAGGAGATTCTTCTAAGTAAAGAATTTCAAAGGGTGCCCTTTCTCAACCTAATACTGATGCGCCTGAGCCGCCCATGCTTTGAAAAAAAGTGTTTTATATGTGTGAGGCGATCTATTTGTGCGAAGGGTCTAATTTTCTGTAGCTCTTCCTTACTAACAAATTCCCTTTTATTTAGGAAATGGAATATTTGCAGATTAGCCTCTATCAACCATTGAGAAGAATATTTAGACTGTTGTCCGACTGGGAATGCCGGATTATTTATTATAGGGGATGGAAATTGGGTAGGTTTGAATTGTATACGACTCTTATCCCATAATGAGAGAGTATTTGTTAAGAGTAGGTGGTCTGTGTATCTTATGTGCCTATGTCTCTTGTCTAACCAAGTTATATGTAGCAAATAACTCTAGGTAGCCTGTTGTTCAACCTCCACCAATAGTTTTGAGTCAGCTTATTGGGACCAGTCCACAATATGAACCCAGTATTGTTGCAGTATAATAAAGTCTACAATCTGGAAGAAATATTCCTCCTTTTTAGGCTATAGTTATTTACTATAGTTATTTACATTAAAGGACCAGTAATATCAAATTGCAAAAACATCTGTACGGTTCACTGCATATTCCCTAGAATTCCAGATTTGTAACTGTGCCCTCCCCCCCCCCAATTAAAGGGCTGCAAAATCTGCACTGGGTAGTGAATTATTTTCAATTGTGAGCAATTTGTGTCTGCCCTGTAGGGTGCAGCACAGGGGTGGGACATGGGTCCATTCTGATGCCCCTCACTTTCATGCAATTTATGAGGCACAGTATAGAGCACTTATATGTTTAACCTTTAGTTTATATATTTCTCCTCTGAATCTGCTGTCAAAGTTAAATTAAAGCTTAGTTAACAGGTTAGAAGAACCATCCCTACTGAGCTGGGAAACATGAGAGGTTGAGATAAAGTTTAGCTTAAATCTTAGGGAAAACAGCCAAAAATTAAAAATGAATGATAAAGGAAACCTAAAAAAGTGTTGGAAAAGTGAGCTACCCCTTCAAGTACAGGACCTTTTTGAGGGCATTTGGCTTATACCTGATGCAGCAAGTTAGCTACAAGCGTCAGTGCAGCACACCCCTATACTGAAACGCTACGCCTGCAGATAATATATCATTCTTATGAGCTGAAATATGGTTGCTTCTAGCAGAGTGGGTTAGACCTAGTGATTTCTTTATTTGATATCTGCCGGGTATTCTAATTGATGGAATTCTGCACCCTGAACTGCTGATGCAAATGATATACGAGCCTTGAGTGCTAATAGTCACAACCTGAAAGAGTGATGTATAGACTGCAAATCAGGTGCACGCAGCAAAACTGCGGTTTGGTGCAGCAGTTCTCTCTGCAGTCATTTCACGCTCCTGCTGAAGCAGTGGTACAAAATGTAATACATTGTATTTTTCTGAAATCAGCTGTATAATAAAGTATACTGAACACCGAACAGATGAGTGAGCACATCTGGAAGGTATGTAAATGTAAGGAATTTTAATTTGTAATTCATACACCCTGCACTAACAAATGTTGCTTTATTGATTTCCACTCCAGAGATTCAGAGCCGTGGGGCTATACATACTCCAAACTGTATAGTACCTGGAGAGAGTTCAGTATGTTTCTGTATAGTATGCAGAGATTCCCTTCTTCCAAGACAATGTAGAGCTTTAGTTTTAATTCCCAGTTCTTCCCACACTCCTATTTTTCTCTGTAGTGGGTGGAACAAAATGTTAATGTTGAAGAGGAGTATTTCTGGTATTTCTTGTTATTTTGATGTTAACCTCTTAAATACTTAGACGTGACAAAGTTCATTCTTTGAGTAGTGCATGTGGGTGTGTGTCCATGTGTGTGATTATTATGTATAAGTTAGTGTCTGAAGTATGTGACTATCTGGGAACAGCCAACTGTTTTTTATTTAGTGCTGTCTTACTGACAGCCCTAAGGGCTCTTACATACGAGCGTCCGAAGCTGCGCTCCCTTGCGTTCTGGTTTTATGTATTCAGCTGCAGGGGAGCGCAGCTTCAGATACTTGTATGTAAGAGCCCTAAAGCAGCATATTCACTGGGGCAAAATAGCTTGCCTATGAACATCTTTTTTTAAAAAAAAACCGAAACATTCTTTTTTCTTCTTTCTTGCTTGAGAGTTGCATGCATCTTCCACTCTGTGTCTTTAATAATGCAGTCAGTGAGAATAGTTCCATAGGGTAAGCTTTTTATTATAATTTTTTTGCAGTTACACAGTCTTTAACAAAGTCAACCTTTGGCAGATCAACTTAGCCAATGTCCATAATGCATTATGTCAGCTGATACATTTGATACAAATGCACTGTACCTGTTCCAGTACCGGTACCCAGTTCTTCCAGGGTTGGACTGGGACAGTGGGGAACCGAGAAAAACCTGGTGGGTCCCAGCCTTCATGGCTCCCCACCAGCCCAAGTCCACTCCTCTGATCAGCTGGCCCTTAAGTAAAGGCAATCACAGCACATGATAAGACACTGCGCGATTTTGTTGCAGCCCCGGTGGGCCCTCAGTACTCCAGTCCAACAATGGTATAATACATTTGCAAGGGATTCTGACTACTGTACTGTACTATATATAAGTAACAGGGACAGAAATTGAAGTATGATTTTGGACCCTATCAATATTATATAGTAAATATAGTATCCCCTCTTGTAAAATGTAAACATATTATAAGTTACTGAGGAGTTCCATGACTATATGAAAACTCTACTTCTAATATCCTCATATTCTGCAACAGGGGGTGCTTTATTTATTATAATATACAAGTTTCAGTGATTCATGAGCCAGAAATTACATTGCTAAGCTCCAATTATAAATATGTAATTTACAGGATATTCATGGCTCATGTGTATTATTATTTTTATATAGTGAATAAAGTGCAACCTCTTGTAAAATATAAGGATATTATAAGTTTTCGTGGAGTTCCATGGCCATATAACGGTACGAAGCAGAAAGCCGAGTCTTTCTAAACAGGTCATCAAACTCCGAGGTGACTTCTAATATCCTGATATTTTATTTTTACTATATTATAATACACAAGTTTCAGTGAGTCATGTGACAGAAATGACACAACTAAGCTTCAACTGTAACCAAGGACATCACTAAGCACCATTTATATAGTGAATAAAGTACCCCCTCTTGTAAAATATAAGGATATTATAAGTTACCGAGGAGTTCCATGACCATATAAAAACACGAGGCCGAAGGCCGAGTGTTTTTATACAGGTCATGGAACTCCGAGGTAACTTCTAATATCCTCATATTTTGCAGTCTTGTGTAAGTCAGTGTATTTTGCTTTCATTTTAACTGTGCGCTGTTTACTAGCATGGTTTTGCTGATTAATGCAGATTACTTTATACTGTGTTTGCAGTTCACATTGTTTCGCTTCAGCAACAAGAAGTTTCTATTTTTGTGTAATAGCAAAGTTTCCCATGAATTTATGCTGAGCCTGAATAATCAGATTTAATTGTAAGTTGAAGGGCTAATATACCAATATGACAGGCCAAATGCTGGGATGAGTCATACCTGCAAGTTTTCCAGTATCCTTGCTGGGGTAGCCTGGATTTGTTGATCCTAAAAGGGGCTTTTTGGAAAGTGGGTGGAATTTGGCTGTAACTAGGAATGGTAATGGCGATTGTCCCTATTCAATCTCTCTGGAATGTTGAAAACGCCGGTGCGCTTGGGTACTTCGCTATTCGGGGAGGTTCGGGGACTACTAGTCGCGGCGAGAAGTCGCCAGGCGACAAAATGCCCCCGAATCTCCCCGTCTGGCCTAGCCCTTAAAGAATAGGGTGCAGATTTCACTTGAGCACCAGAAATGATGCTAGGCAGACTGTGAAAATATTTGGCAACCACAACTGTGCCTGCTTTGTGATGATGCGCACACACACACACACACATGTGTAGATAAACAAGAAATCCAGTGGAACACTATTTCTTGAAAATTCAGTGAAGCATTTATTGAGCCCTCAAAATGACATGTAGGCAAAATTTCTGTTCCAACTGGGCACCGTGGGCAAGCCTGGATTTGTGGAGAGGCCACCTAGGGCGGCAGGATTTTAGGGGGAGGCATGCTGCCCAACGACACCCACATTGGTTTAGAAATGTAAATTTCCTGTGTGCCAATTCCCATTGCTCCACCCCGATGATGAAAATAAAAGAGAGGGGACAGGGGCGACAAACGACAGCGGGCCTGGGGTGCCAGCTATGTAAATCTGGCCCTGCCAGTAGGGCCCAAAACATTGCCTACATGATATTTCAAGGGCTGAATAAATTCAGTTAAAAATCATTGAATATTTTCAATTCATGTATATTGGAACACTGAATTACATTTAGGGGGGCATATACTAAGCCCATTTTTTAATTAAAACAAAGTGGACCTAAGTTCCATCCACGATCCAAAAATTCAGATTGAAAAAAATTGGTGTAGAAAATTATCTACTGGACTTTGCTGTGTTTTTTTTCTGTTTGAAGACGATTCACCAGTCATCCAAGTTTGGTGAAAAGTCTTCAAGAAAAAAAAAAACACAAGTCCAGCTGATTTGACTTATTTCTATAGACATACCATGGCCTTGATGAATGAGAATCTTCCCAAACATCTCTGCAAAATTGTGCGACAATTCGAGTCTTACGACTTTTTCGAACTTGATACCCAAACTCAAACCATAAAACTTTTTTGAGTTGTTGACCGATAACTTTGACTTTTTCAGATTACTGTATAAAACCAGCACAGCACATGATGTCAAGAAACATCTTCAATTTTAAATCAACAGGTTTTAGCTGGAGTATTTTCAGATTAAGATTTTTAGCGGCTTCGGAGGAATAATAAACCTTGAAAATTTTTTTCAAAAAATCTTTTTTTTTTTCCTCTAAAAATTCAGTTTGGTTGTTTATGTCCCAGATGCTTAAATTAATCTTTTTCTTTTGTTGCTGTTTGTATTGTTGAGGACACATTAGATATTCATTGATGTTTCTAATGCACATTCACTTTAGAAGGTGAAGAGGTACAGCTCTTTGCACCCAAATGTTATTTTGTGACACTGAGCAAAAGAAGTCTATAATCTTTTTTTTTTTTTAAATACTGATGACATTTTAGAACAGGGGGTTTTCAAGGGGAACTATAGCAAAATGAAAAGCTTCATCATACTGAAATAAGAAACTTTCTAAATACAATCAATCAAATATTCTCTACAGTTTCTGAAATAATGAAGTTTATCTTCACTTTTGCTATTCACTATTCCTCTCTCAGCATCTGCTTCTCCTCATTCTGTTTTCATTTAGTAGTTGGGTGTCATATGAATGATTCAATATATCTTATAGGGGAGCTCCTTTTACCTAGAAGAGCTCACTATTAAAATCAGCAGAAATCCGTTCTCTCTACATGCAGAATGTAGATTAGATTTTGTTTGTACTGGAATCAGTTATTTGAGTGAGCTCTAATACATCTGCTAGGAAAGGAAGCCCCCACCTATAAGATACATTGGACACCAAACTCCTTAATGAAGACTGAATGAGAAAAAAAACAGAGAGAGGAGTAGTGAATATACACTTGATTATTTCAGAAACAATGCAGAAATTTGAACTGATTCTATTTGGAAAGTTACTTATTTCATTATGCTGAAGCTTATATTAAAATTTCATTTTTGCGACAGCTCTCCTCTTTAATTTATCCCTGAATTAGTTGGCCAACAGAATTTTTCAGTTTGATACAGCAGCCTTCAGGTAGTTCAAATTAAATTGAAAGGCTGTTGCTATAGAATTTGATTGCTTTCCTAGCGACAGTATTGCACTACCACCGTTTGTTTTCAAAATGAAATTATTTAGGGCACTACTAATAAGAGGCCAAGTATCCATGGGCAAATGGAAATACATAAATGAGTGTTTCCTAATTGCATGCACAGTTTATTGAGGAAGAAGACCGCATGGAAGAAGATGGCGCCTGTGAATTCCATGAACAGGATCTGCGCTGAGGGGTAAGTAGCAAGTTAGGGGCATTTGCCCGGGGGGGAGGTGGGAGGAGGGGGAGGGGTTTTGCACCAAAAAGGTTTCCTTCTCTTTTAACATTGGTAGCTATTACTGAAATAAATTACAATGTGTGTATCCTATGTTATAAACGGTTTAAACCTTGCTCTGTCTATACTCACTCTCTATATCTTTTATAAATATATTGATATAAAACCCTATATATAGCTTTTTTGGCAAATGGCAATATCTGTGCTCATGCCCATGACTGTTGCCACTTTGTGTGCAATCATCACTTCAAACTTGTATCTTAACAGGACATTGTGTTTCTTTCCAAGTCACACATTAAAAGCTTTTGTATCCAAGTAACCCTTACATAGTGAGTAAAAGTCTTGCATGCCATGGGCAGCTTTTCCAAGTTAGGTCTTTATACTGTGACAGATATTCTCCTGCGGGGCTAAGCTATAGATATGGCAGCTTTTGAAATGAATCACCTCTGGTGTATCAGAGATATTCCTGGCTTTTAGAGTTGTGGATGACTGTTCTCGTGAAACCACTTATAAATCCTTGCATATCATGTTGTGCTTCAATAATCTATCCGAGCAGAGGATCAGGGCTTCTCTCCAGAGGCCTATATCCCAGGTGATGGAAAATATTGTGTTTGTTGCGACTCCCCAGGGGTCAGAGCAGCTCGGTGAACTACAGAAATATCCTAGATAGCCTGGGCAGAAACCAAGTAAAATGAATGTACTACTTCATTATGACTGAACTAAGATAAATAAAATCCATTCATTAGATAACTAATTGCTAACAAAAATATTAAACAAAAATATGAATACACGTTAACATATTTTGACATTATATACATGTTTGGAGGTGCAATCGGATGGCATGTTAATATGTGTATTATTGTTAGAAGTTTTGTAGTGTGTTGTATATGCATAAAGCTTCTGAGATTGTAATTATTTCACATGGGAGAATTAGGAAAGAGAAACCAATTTAATCTATAGGAGAATACATTGTTAAACAATGCAGACTGCTGGGGGACACAGAAGTTAAGGGGGTTGGTGTGGTTCTTGACCAAAAGGCCAGGTTCAGTATAAATGTGCAAAACAAGTTTACCTCCCAAAGCGTTTCGTGACAAGGGCCACTCGAAATAATCAGATGTGTGGCACAGTAGCTTCTAGTTACTGGGATGGTATTCCTCCTTCTAGGTGTTCTAGTTAGGTAAGATAGATATTTTGTGGGGGGGGGGGGTTGGATACTGACACAATTATTGAGTCTGCAATGCCCAAAATGTACTGAAGAACTCATTTATAGTAGGAGCCATGATCCTGAGATAAGGTGTAAACATAATTAAGCTGCGGTAACTTTTGAACATTTATATCATGTCTTGAATGATTTAATATTTAGAAAACTAAAGTGGTTGGTGGAGTAGGTAACCTGCAATGCCTACTAAGAATTTACAGTTAAATATATGGGAGTATAATGGAATCTGAATATTTAAGATAGCTAAATAGTACCAAGTGTTTTATATGTACATATGGTATTCCATTCTGCCACTGTAGTTAGTGGGATAGATTTGGCTTAAGCAGCCAAAGATGGCAGATGCCAGCAGTGTTTGAAAGTAGATTGAAGGGAATGTTCATTTCCATTCAACTGTGTCTTGGTCAAAACCGCAATAAACAAATAAGATTATGAGTTTATTTTGTTGATAAAATTTGCAGCGCAGACACACTCAGTAGAAATCTAAGCTGAAACATGAGATTTATTTCTTGTTAAATCAGACTAACTGAATCTCCAGTATGACCTACTTTTATGCTGAAACGCTACATACTCACCTTTTGGCCATGTTTGTTCTGGTTTTGTAGGTTTTTTTAGTCTAGCTGAATTAGGAATATTTCTTACAATAATAAGGGTAGATTCATCATTGAACTAATTCAGATTCATCATTGAACTAACTAAAAACTGAACTAATTCAGTTATTTACCAAAGGTTGAATTTTAGAGTTTTTTATGCCTCAAATGAACTCCACTCAAATGTAAAAAAACTGAATTTAATTGAGTTTTCGGCGGGGAAGAGGGACCTCTGCCATTGACTTCGACGTGACCTCAATAGGTTTTAGGGTAAGGCCACACGGGAAGATTTCGGGGAGATTTGTCGCCTGGCGACTAATCACCACAACTAATCTCCCCGAATGGCTTGCTAGTATCTTGCACCCGAAAGCACTAAAGTCGCCGGCGCCTATTCACACGCGGCTATGCGTTTTTTAAAGTCGCTCGAAATTGCCTCGTGAGGCAGTTTTGAGCGACTTTAAAAAACGCATCGCCGCGTGTGAATAGGTGCAGGCGACTTTAGTGCAAGAGACTAGCAAGCCATTTGGGGAGATTAGTGGCCAGGCGACAAATCTCCCCGAAATCTTCCCGTGTGGCCTTACCCTTACGGTGAAGGCACACAGGGCTACTGGTAGCAGCTATTTGTTGTGGCCTCTGCTAAAACAAACATTGTGTCTGGCCTGGCAGGGCCTCATGCGGGGCCAGTCTGACCCTGCTCACTGTAAAAAATACCTTCTGAATATTTAGGTGGAAACTCTTTTCTTCCAATCTTGAAATGTTTTTTAACTTTTCATGGAAAACACAACTTGAGCCATAATGAATAACCCCCTTAATGTGTTCTAGTTGTATTCTGAATAATTTTATATTTTTAATAGTTTTTGAATTATCTGTCTTTCCTGTTACTGTTGTCTGTGATCACATTAATGTTTTCGTTATTTTTTTTTATTCCTCGTCTTTCTCTTGAGACCTTCTCCTATTCATATTTCAGTGCTTTTGACAAATAAGCCTTAGTTTACTTAGTTTTGACTTGGGGCATCTGGGAAATTGACAAAATGTCTAGCCCCATGTCAGATTTCAAAATGAAATATATAAAAACCTGTTTGCTCTTTTGAGACATGGATTTCAATGCAGAATTCTGCTGGAGCAGTACTATTAACTGATGCATTTTGGAAAAAAAAATTTCCCATGACAGTATCCCTTTAAAGTGCCCTGAAAAATATCAGTATCCTGATAAACCCCCTTTTTTTGTTTTTTTAGTTGTCTGTAACTCTACATTTAAATGTGACGAAAACTTCATATTAGTAGGAAATCAAAAACCTAGTGACTTCATCTACTCCTCTTTAAAGAGTGAGTAAAAAGGATATATACTCATTGCTGTAACAATCTCAGGATATGAGAGGACTTAGCTTGCTCTATGGTTACACAAACCTTTGTTTCTTGATAATAGGCATTGTAGCTATACAGAAAGGCTGCTGATAGGTACAACTATAGAATTACAGGAATGTGTGCTCCAATGCGTTGCCAGTTTTGACACAGCAAAGAGATACTGTGACTTTGGCATGAGGAAAACACTGTTCTTTGGCCTGGTTTAACCCAAGTGATATCATTTTGGTTTGGCTCATATAATGTATTGGAGTCTTTCCAGTAGCTAATATAACTGCTTTGTAGAATGTAACATTTGTATTACTATAAGATTTTCATTCATCCAGGTCATGGTAAATCTAGTATAGGTAATTCTAAAACAACTGGACTTTCTGAGTAATCATTGAATTATCTGTATTTGATTTTTTCTCCTTACATCTTAAAGGAGAAGGAAACAAAAAAATCGATACTACCTTCAATGTGTTTTCCATCAGGCCCCCTCCTGAAATGCTGTACTTAAAACTCTAAATTCATTCCTGCTTCTGTGCACCATCCTTCAGAATTTTCGTCCCTTTCCACAGTTTGGCGCTGCCATTTTCAAATAGGCACATCACTTCCGCCCTGCGCTCCCTCGGTAATGCGCATGTGCCTCATTCCTGGCCCCCTGTGACATAATCTTACTAGCACTCATGCTCGCATTAAAAAAAAAAAAATGGGATAAAGTATATTTTAAAAAAAAAAGGCATGTCTCTTTTCCTTTTTGAAGAGTGAAATACTACAGACCTCAGACAGACCCGCACGCTGGATTCAATGATTAATATTCTTGCTCCGCTTCTGCACCCACTCACTATAAATTAAATGCAGAGCGAGCGCGGGAGCATGAAAGCAGAGGTCAGTTATGACAAACTGAGGTATCACGTGACCTCAACGTCATCGCTTTGCAGGGAACAGACGAGCCTACTGTGCATACACAGGGCACGGCTTAGAAGGACTGCGCATGCGTGTGCCCTATTGACAACAATTTCTGGACTGCCGGATGGGTATGGTTTTTTATACATGTTGAAACTTTTGTAAAAAGCTAGTGCAGCCCAAACATTTATGCAAAAAATAACGAGGGAATGCTTGGTGATATGGGCATTTATTTTCCATGGTCAACAGATAGAGAATAACATGATTTTAGACTTTCCTTCTCCTTTAAAGTGATACTGACACTAAAAAACTTTTTAAAATATGAACGTGCTTGAAAAGTTACGTATAGGTAGGGTTGACCCGGACAGCTGGTATTTTGAAGGGCTGCCCGGGTCAATACTTCCTGCCCGGTTTTCCAAATAAGGAAAACCGGGGGGGAATAGCTCTGGCCCATGACGTCACGGGCCCGCCCACTGACGTCATGGGCCCCGCCCCCTGTCAGGGTTTAGCCACGGCAAAAGGTGGCAATCCTACGTATAGGTAATGCTAATCGTTTTTTGTTTTTGTAAGCTGAAGTTCCTAAACCTGACTGTTCCATCTCAGCCTATCCGTTAAAGTTTCTAATGCAAACGGATCCTGCTGCAAAAATATGGCAGCCCCCTCATAGTAGCATGCAAAGTCAATTTAATGTGTTTGTTTGAAGTTAGTAATAATAAAACTGCTATTGATTATTGATTTTAGTCCCCTTTAAGGCCATTACATGCACTTTATAGATTGAATTGACGCCTCATTAAGTCTCATTAAAGGAACAGTAACATCAAATTTATTTTCAAAAAAATTTGTTAGTATACAACAAAAAAAAAAGCACCAACACAAATAAAACTTTAAAATAACAAAGTCTTTATTAAGAAATAACTTACAGAAATTCCACTTCCTGTCCTCTTCAGAAAAGGCGACAGGGCGACCATCCATCCTGCAGCACTCTATTTCTCCTTCTGGCTATTCTAGTGACAGCGTGAAGGAGCTTCAGCGGGGAAGAGCAACAAGGGCAACAAGAGCGGGGAAGAGTAACAAGTAGACAGCCTGCTACTTGTCCGAGTGCAACACTGATCTACTGCTCCCTGCCTCCTCCAGATGTGAGCGATAAGGCGCTGGACCCGGGGGAGCCCCCGCAGCTGAAATTGGCAGACACAGGGTAGACCCCCTACAAACACTTATTCCACCTTCTTCGCCCTCCCTGGCTTGGCCGAACACTGCTCCATCCTGCAGAGCTCTCCTATGTCTGCCGAACTCTACACTGTAGGTGAGATCGGGACTGAGAAACCCGCTGCCGCCTCCCCAGCCTGAACCCTCCTCCTGATATAGCCGAGCAGCCCGGAGAGTTCAAGCCGCACGTCCAGCGGCCAGTCGGGGCAGATAAATGGTTAAGTCCGCCATGGTATCTGCCACTGTCTCCTGCAAAGTTTGGATAAAGTCCGCGAGTAACCCGCAGCAGCTTCAGGAGGACATCCCCCAGTTGTTCTGCATACAAAGCACCTGACACAAGGAAGATAAGGCAGGGGGGCGGAGAAGGGGAGCAAAGCCCTTGGGATGCAGAACAACGAGCAGGCTGAAGCCCTGCCCGACTTCCCCCTAGATCAGGAGCTCCTGCGGATTTAACCATTTATCTGCCCCACACTAGGCTTAAAGAACAAGTAAACCTTTTTTTTTTCTATCTGTAAATTTGCTCTAAACAGCCCCCCAAATTAATGTACCTTAGTCCCTGCTGCAAGTCTGCTCTGGTTGTAGCAGCAGCTTGTTTCCTCTTCTTCCTGGTGCAGAGTGAAGCCCTGCCCCATAGCTTAATGAGCTGACCTTATCTCTGTGACTAGTCCTGGAGATCATTTGCATACTATGACATAGCAGAGACCAGTGTGTGTGCAGCACCTTTTGCTTGGGGAAACTAGCTTACTAATGCACACACTGGCTCCCTCTTCCTCTCTATTGTGGAACAGCAGCAAATGGACAGCTCAGTAAACTAAGGGGCTGGGCTTCACTCTGCACCAGGAAGAAGGGGAAACAAGCTGCTGATAACACAGAAACCAGAGCAGACTTTCCGCAGGGACTAAGGTACATTAATCTGGGGGGCTGTTTAGAGCAAATTTACAGAAAGAAAAAGAAAAACATTTACTTTTCCTTTAAAGAGTATGCAGCATCATTTGCAAGATGTTTAATTCATTTTTCTAAGCTGTAATGTTGCAGATCTCATTTAGCTAAACTATGGCTCTGGTATTTAGTCTTTATTGCAATGTATGTTTTTGTGAAAATTATCAAATAGTTTTGATTGCAAGTTGTTTTCCATAAACTGCAACATGGCAACACCATCAGCTATGAAACAATGGCTCTGTAATGGAATATATTTGACCACATACACCAGGGGCTCCTTCTCGAACCTATCTGCAACCCCCCTCCCCCTACGTGGTTGCTCAGACATGAGCGTGTCAATTAAAAGAAATAGGAAGGGGGAGGGGCTTTGAATCTATAGTTGAAACAGACCCTGCGGTCCAGGCAACCCTTCAACTTCAGGGTCTGATTCCTCTATAATTACACCACTGACATACCCAATAAATACAGAATACCACCCTAATTTCCACTGGGAGAAATTGGCTCTGTCCTAGGGAAAGTAAATTATTTAGCCTGCACATATTTGAGGGTCAGGATTTTTTCTGACACTGAGTGGTGTTGATGCCTGAGAGCATCTTGCTTAAAAATAATGGTGTAGATATGATATTATTAACATGTATTTCTATAGCGCCAACTTATTTCGTAGCGCTGATATGATATATACATAATTGTACATGAATTTTCTTCTATACTCCTTTCTGTTAAATAGGTTTTTTAAATAATGCTCATTGAACAGTGTGGAATTTTATAATTTTTTTAATTTTTGGATTCAGTTGAATATTGATTTTTTCAATTTCTCATAATCCTGTTACAGTCTATGCAGAATTAACAAAACTGCATTACCCCTGAGCATAAACTGTAGCTTTCAACAGTCCATGACATAAAAAACATCAGATATTGTGAAGGTTATGGATCTAGTTTATGTGTGGAGGAGTCTAAGTACTGACACTTCAAAAAGTTCTGGGATTTGACAGCATCTCTCTATTTATGAGATTGTGAGACTCACCAGCCTCAGTAAGGCCTGGGACATTTGATATCTACTGTTGTGTATGTAATGATATCAGTGATGGAGTATTGCAGTGCTTGAGACTGGGTGTTAAGTAACTGTGTAAATCAGAGACGTTGTGAGGGTGTGTCTTGAGTATTTATCTGTTTAAATGTGGTTATTGTGTGTGCACATTTACAATATACAAATACATAGATGAGAAAGTGATTTTTTGAGAGACATTCAATGAACTGTGATCATTTGTAACTTATTTGCAATGTGTTGCATTGTTGTTTGAAAATGTCTTTGTAAACTATATAAATCACTTTTTTTAACATTTTGCATGATTGGTCACCATTATTTTTACAGGGGTGCTGGGAGTAGGAATGTACAGTAGGTGGAAAAAGAGTAAACAACAGGGCGGGTCAGGATGGTAGGGGGAACATACAGGACAGGCATAGCAATAATCAAGAAGAATGGACAGGGTATTATAGTTTGCAAAACTTGTAGGGGCAGAATATAGACTTGGGCACTAGCTGGTGGAAGGTAGGTGTGAGTCTATATAATAGGTCTGTAGTTGGAAGGGATAAGACCTACTGTAGTTGACAACAAAAAGTATGTCAGGGGTGGGACAAAACAGTAGTGTAACATATGGTATCCCAAAACCCAGAACAAACCCCATGGTCCCGGTCTCAACTCTACACTTCTACATCTAACAACAGCCTTTCACTTGGGAACAGCTCTCCGCTACTTGGATGCCTCCAGGTCATAACTTTAAAGGACCAGGGGGGAGTTTTGGGCAGGCAAGGGAGCCGTAATGTATACAGGAAGTATGGGAAACAAGGAGCGTGGTTAAACGAACAGTTCGGTGTATAAATAAAAACTAGGTAAATAGGCTGTACAAAATAAAAAATGTTTCTAATATAGTTAGTTAGCCAAAAATGTAATGTATAAAGGCTGGCGTGACTGGATGTCTAACATTACAGAACAATACATCCTGCTTTTCAGCTTTGTAAATCTGAGTTAGTCGGCGACTTTAAAGGGGGCCATGTGGGTTCAGGGAGTTTGCAATGGATCCTCTGCATGCAGCTCAGATTCAAAAGCAACAGTTATGACCCATTTGCCCCCCCAAAGTCATTGATTGGTTACCGTTGGAAAACAAGAGAGCTGAAAAGCAGGAAGTAGTGTTCTGGCTATTCTGTTACACATCCACTCACTCTAGCCTTTATACATTATGTTTGGCTTACTAATTATATTAGAATTTTTTTTTATTTTGAGCAGCCTATCTATTTACCCAGTTTTTATTTTTATACTGAAAAATTCCTTTAAGGGACAGGCCGGGTCAATACCAACAGACAATATTTTACCAAATAAGCAGATCCATTGTTGAGTTGACAGGCCAGGGTCAAACACACCAGTAGCGCAGTACAGAATCGTTATCTGAGGGAATGGTCAGAAACCGGCAAGGTTCAACACCGGTAGCAAACTAAGGAAGGTTAGGGACAGGCAAGGTCAGGAACCAGTTAAACAATTTTGAATCACACCCAGGAACTATTGTAAATAAACCTATGTTGAGCAATGAGACAGTGCAGGTTAGGGGGTTTTATTTGCAGAATAATGGCTTACATAGCAGGTGAAACAAGCCATGGCAATTTGCAATTACAAAACATAGCCATAGGAGTGAACGAGAGGGCCTTACCTGTTTGCTCACATAGAGCAGTGGCAAGCAGACAGCACAGAAAAATCAGGTCTCCAGGCAGGATGTTACAAGTAGGTAACATGTACAGGACTTGAAAGAGGGCAAAAGTTGCATGGAGTTGACTGTGGAAAAGGTAGCATGAAGAAAAGTTAGAATAAGTGTAATCTAATATATATATATATAGTATATATAATAATAAACCATATATAATATAATACTCAACCCTTTTACGTGGGTCCCGGTTCTTTTGAACAAGCTGACAAATAATCCACACCAATAAGCGTATAGTAAAGGAATTATATTGTTTAGTAAATCAATAGACTGTTACACATAAACAATTACACAAAAACAATTATATTTAAACTAACACGGTATTTACAGTTACACATAAACAATTCTACATAGTTATTACCAAAAGGCATGGGAATAGAGGTCAGCTGGACATGGTTTCCCTCTCTGTTCTGTAGTCCTCACATGCTGCCAAGTTGCAGGCTCCTCTGGCTTCCCCAGCTGCCACCTTCTTCCTCCCAGCTGCCCAGCTCAGGCCCTCCAGTCTCTCTCCTCAGCTCCCCCTGTGCATGTTCTTTTATCTTGGGGTTCTCACCTGCCCCCACAGAAACACTCCCAACTAACAAGATGCTGAGATAAACCCCCAACTTGAATACATAATACATCCTGTAGAGCAAGTTCTCGCAAACAGTACTTTTATGGTCCCTTACAGCCGATATCAGACTAGTAGTCACAGGAAACCCTTTGTTATGATAATTTCCCTGGACAACTGCTAGTCTATCAACCCAAAATGGCAATTTCTTACATAAGTAGAAAGGAAGAAGTTATAATAAGTAAAATGAATGAGAAGAACAGTAAGTAGGATATTGGAGTAGATGGGAAAGGACAAAGTAGGCAGTAATTGATATAAAATAAAAAAAAACAAAACTTATTAGGGACATTCTGTGTTCTTTTTTATCACATTTTTCGGCTAGAGATGCATTGTAGATGTTGTCTTTGTTTAAAATAACACTAATCATCATACAGCTACTTTTGCTGTTAACACTGTGCTCTAGTTTGTTGCTAATATGTCATCAATGTCTTTGGTTTTAATCTTAGGGAATATGGTTGCTCTACATTAGCTCAAACCTTCCATGTTGATCAATGGAACTATGTGATTTGGGGAATGCTCTGTGTAAGCACGTGGCTGGAGTCCAAGTCAGCCATCTAGAAAGAGTGGATCCTTCCATTGTGGAGTCTTCTTGGATTTGCAGTTGAATACCACGAGGATCTAGGGTAAGCAACTGAGGCCAACAGCTACTGTATATGTAAATTTGGTTAATAGTTCTATAAGACATCTTAAGAGGGGACACAACCCAAGTCCCACGAAGGGCATTTTATTACATGATGTTGTTAAAGGAAAAGTAAATGTTTTTCTTTTTCTTTCTGTAAATTTGCTCTAAACAGCCCCCCAGATTAATGTACCTTAGTCCCTGCTGCAAGTCTGCTCTGGTTTCTGTGTTATCAGCAGCTTGTTTCCCCTTCTTCCTGGTGCAGAGTGAAGCCCAGCCCCTTAGTTTACTGAGCAGTCCATTTGCTGCTTTTACACAATAGAGAGGAAAAGGGAGCCAGTGTGTGCATTAGTAAGCTAGTTTCCCCAAGCAAAAGGTGCTGCACACACTGGTCTCTGCTCTGTCACAGTATGCAAATGATCTCCAGGACTAGTCACAGAGATAAGGTCAGCTCAGTAAGCTATGGGGCAGGGCTTCACTCTGCACCAGGAAGAAGAGGAAACAAGCTGCTGATAACACAGAAACCAGAGCAGACTTGCAGCAGGGACTAAGGTACATTAATCTGGGGGGCTGTTTAGAGCAAATTTACAGATAGAAAAAAAAAAGGTTTACTTGTTCTTTAAGATATCACATTTGTTATTCCATTTGTCATGAAGAATCTGACCAAAAAGTGGAAAAACAAGCATATGTTTCTTGGCGACAGACAGCTTTGATTATTTTTTCTAAAATAAAGAGGTTCACCATTCTTTTCAATTTCATATTAAACATCTGTGCTGGTGAGCTAATTTGCTAAGATTGTTCTGCTGCAAACAATGATAATGAAACATACAAGTCATTACTAGCATTTTATTTTGTGCAAATTAATTTTTAATTTCCTTGTTTTATTAAACAAAGTTATAACTCATTATTGAAATTGTAGTGTAAATGGCAGCAAAACTGCTCTAAAGTCACCCAAATTGGAATGAGCAGCAGTAAATACAGGCACTAATGTTCATAATGAAAAGGAGGCCTAAGTGCAGCATCAAACATAGCATGAAGATTTTCCAGATGGAAAAAAGTCTACTGGCTTTATATTAGTACCTTATTAGGACTGTCTGTAGAGGTACAGCAAAATGTATCAGTTACATTTTAAAGCTTGAAATCCCTCATGCAAAGTACTTGGGAACAAAAGTCAGATGCACACATAGTGATCTGTAGGAAGAGAGATATCTTTGATATCATGGGCCACAAGTCAAGTTTGGCAACAGCAGAGACAATGAATAGTTTAAAGGTTTAAAGAGATTCTTGCTGAGAGGTATTTTTATGACCTCGGTTCTGAAACCATTTCTGGCTTTATCATCACTATAGCAACACAAAAACACTTATTTTGGTGTTTTTCCACTCTTTTATTTCTCTCTGATATCTCCTTTTCATGTTTCTTGTAATAAACTGGAAAGTAGATTGCCAGAGCGTTCTCTTACATAAAAATATAAGAGATCGTATACACATGCATTTT
This sequence comes from Xenopus borealis, assembly GCA_024363595.1. NCBI lineage: Eukaryota > Metazoa > Chordata > Amphibia > Anura > Pipidae > Xenopus > Xenopus borealis. The sequence continues at coordinate 99,610,653 of CM044433.1, forward strand.
TCTCTGTATAAATTTTTGGGACTGAAGAACAAAGTAGCCCAACTTTCTGGGGTGACATTTAACAATTACCACTATAATTCCTGTACCAGTTACTTTATCCATGTCAAATCCAGTGCTGATGAAGCTCATGTGGACTTCTTTTCATCACCTTCTCTGTAACCAGCAGGTTGAAAATTGTAGCTTGTGGCCTTTGTATCAAAACACAAAGCCTGTCACAATAATTTATGTACTGTTTAATGGAGAAATGTGTATACTGTTGCATGGATTTGAAAGTCCTTGTAATTGGAATAAATTTTGTTGTTTAAAATTTTGTTGTTTAAAATTTTTGATATTAAATATTGTTTTAATTAAGTTTAATGAAGTACAACTCTTTATCCAGAATTAAGGAAAGACTCAATTTTATCCAAATAATTAAATTATTTTAAAAATGATTTCCTTTTTCTCTGTAATAATAAAACAGTAATTTGTACTTGATCTAAACTAAGATATAATTAAGACTTATTGTAAACAAATAAGATTTTATTTAAAGGAAAACTATACCCCCAAAAGGAATACTTGAGCAACAGGTAGTTTATATCATATTAAGTGTCATATTAAAGAATCTTACCAAACTGGTGTATATATTTAATTAAATATTGCCTTTTTACATCTCTTGCCTTGAACCACCATTTCATGATGATCTGTGTGCTGCCTCAGAGATCACCTGACCAGAAATATTTCAACTCTAACTGTAAAGGGAAGAAGTGTGGAAGCAAAAGACACAACTCTGTCTGTTAATTGGCTCCTGTGACCTAACTTTATAGTTATAGTAGTTTGTGTGCACCATTGAACCCTAGGATCCCAGGAGGCTGTCCTTATTTTTTAAAATGGCTATTTTCTATTTAGGATGACCCAATGGCACATGCTACTAAAAAAGTGTATTATTATGAAAATGGTTTATTTACATGAAGCAGGGTTTTACATATGAATTGTTTTATGCAATATCTTTTTATAGAGACCTACATTGTCCGGGGGTATAGTTTTCCTTTAATGATTACATAAGGTTCTAGTAGACTTAAGGTATGAAGATTCAAATTACAGAAAGATCCATTATCTAGAAAACCCCAGGTCCCAAGCATTCTAAACATTTGTCATTCTGTTCAATCCGAAAAACTCTGTGTGTGCGAGCATAATATCAAAGGATGAGAATAAACTGACCTGTAACTTTACATGTAACTTTCAACATACCCATTTTTACACATACCTTTCTTTAAAATGCAAAGTTAATGAAATGGTTAACGTTCTATTATACGTCTTTTGCTTTGGATTTTTATTATACTGTAATTGCGTCAACAACATCAAGTTTACAATTTTTTTTTCACAGTTTTACCTCTATCATCCACATTAAGGGGGCATTTTGTCGCCTGGCGACTTCTCGCCGCGACTTGTAGCCCCCGAACCTCCCCGAATAGCCACGTACCCAAGCGCACTGGCGTTGCTTGAAAACGCCGGCGCGTATCCACACGGAGCGGCGCACTTTTTGAAATTGCTCCAAATTGCCTGGGGAGGCAAGAAGTCGCCAGGCGACAAAATGCCCCCGAATCTCCCCGTCTGGCCTAGCCCTTAGAGATTTCTATACCTCTAATGAACTCACAATTCAAATGGTTTCTAATTAAAAAAAAAACTCAAATGTAAAAAAACCTGTAATCAGCGTGTTCGGGGTTAACAACCCGAAAACTCGAATCGCTAGAATTGACAGAGTTTTTGTGCAAAACCCTCTGACAAAAAATCAAAACATCATGACGGCTTTTAACATCTTCAAATGGTTCAATGGCATCCTACATGACCTCAACAGGTTTTAGGTGGTGTTTTTTCAGATTCAAGCTATTTCTAGGTTCGGGGTATAATGAGTCTCAAAAAAGTTTAACCAACAAATCAACTCGAAAACTCACAACTCAAACCTTAATAAATCTGCCCCTGTGTGTTGATATAGCAAGTAAAGTTCCCTCACAGACCATTTACCTATTGCTTAATCTCCTTTTAAAACCTCCCAAAGCTTAAACAGCTTGTTTAATATATGGCTGCGTTGAGATATACTGTGGAAGCAATAACTTCACAATTTTATTCAAGAACTGCTGACACATTAGGTCTGCTTCCTTGTCAAAATCTACTTGAAGGGAACAATTATATTTCAGCCTGAAGAAATGACAAAGGTATACTGAATAGCCACCAATGACAGCTATCTGAGAAGAAGTAGTTATTTATATTCACATTGTTTGCAACTCTTTCGCTGCCAGACATTTTTACTAAACCATTTTCATGAAATGGCAAGTTGTTATTGTATATTTTTTACTCTTTGCCTTTCATACACAAACTCCACAAATTGCAAGAAACGTGCACATCATCTGTCACTCATATTCGTGCCTACAAAGATGACACAGCATAAATATAAATAGCTTGAGTCTTCTGAATACCAAAAATGCAGGCATTTATCCAACCTTTGTGGACAATAGAGGCCCAAAAATACCTCCAACTACCCTGCAATAGAGATGGAATTCCCTCTCTTAAAATCTAAAGGGTGTTTTTTAAGTAACTGTATTTACACAATATATCAGCTTTCTTTAGAGGAAGAGAGGTACAATGGTGCTTAATTCTTACACATAATGTGGAGTTCCCAGGAATCTGTATCGCTTGAAAGCTGTACCATAACCTGTCGCTTCTCCTCGCTGTGGTCAGATCTTCAGGCCCTAGGCCCCACAATCGGATCAGCCCAATATCACCAACCTCAATATTGGCTTATTGGGGAGAGATACGCTCTTTTGGTGACCTCATCAACCAAGAGGATCTCCATTTGTATGGTCAGCTTTACTGTAGTAGTCAAAGCCCCACCCCTGTTCAATTCTAGTGTTTTCTAGCCTAGTTAAAAGACGTTTTCATAGAAGCATATAAAAATAAAAGAGAATTCATAAAGGAATTGTTTCCCAGACATGACCAGAAAATAGATACATAACATCAATTTTTATATCATTAAAGTGAAGATCTATTAATAAGAGGAATTCCAAATGTATTGGAAGAATAAAACCAAAGTTACCAATTTAATGGGCAGGCTTGATGAACCAGCTGGTTATTTTTCATGTCAAATTTTTGTTCACGAGTTCTAATAATGATACAGCAATGTTTGACCTGTACCTGTGTTTTATTAGTAGTGATTTAGCTGCCAAAGGGCTAGCAGTGAAGCATAAAAATAATATCCCCAGTTCCCATGAAGTCCTGTAGTTTGTGTGTGTGTGTAAAGGCAGTTCTTTTAATCGCCTTGTGACTGTGTAAATATCTTCTTACTTTGAATAAGGTTTTACCATATAACCCTTCATATGGGAAAAACATAAACTGAGCAGCTTTGAAAAAGGAGGAAGAGCAGCATGTTTATTATTTGCACTGGTTTCCTGGAGCAACGAAAACCTGGAATGCATGATCACTCTCTCAGCTTTGATAAACATGACAAGGTCCATTAGCATTTCAACACACAATTACTAATGTTCTCCCAGCAGGATGCTAACTGCTTCATCTGGAGCAGGGAGAGAGTGTGACTGTCTGGGTAGCTGCACAGGAACTCTAGCATTGGAGAATCGTCTTTGCATTCATCTACTAAACACAGTGAGATAAACTCTTTAGTGAACTAAATGTGGCAACAGCTAATCCCTTTTCAACGGTCACCTAGGTGTGCAGATGAAAAGAGGCTTTGGTGATATGATTAGCACTGCTGACAACTGTAGTGCTGTATTTCCCATGGCTAATAGAGGAGTGCTATAATAACATAAACATTCTAAATAAGTAGTAGGGGCATTTTTAACATGCTGAGGGTTGTCCATGCAATTTTTAGTTGCAGTCTACCAAGGTAAGCTCATGTACAACAGCAAAGCCCAGATTGGTTGGGTTGTGTTTTTCCATGAAAAAGTTTTTAAGGGTATATTTCAGTCATGTTTTTTGTGGTTTCTTGAATTTTTAGACATTTTTTAATGCCGCAAAGCTTGAAATGGCTTGAAAATACACCATCTAAAACCTGTCGAGATCATGTAGAAGTCAATGACAGAGGTGCCTTGAACCACTTGAAGATATTAATAGTCTTCGTGATGTTCGAGGTTTTTCAAATTTTCACCCCGACTACACTGATTCAAGTTTTTTTTACATTCAAGCTTTTTCTTAAAATGAAACTATTCAAGTTGTGAATTAATTTGAGGTATAAAAACCCTCACAAAACTCAACCTTTGCTAAATACCCCCCTATGTTTTTGCACATCACACTCACCGAAAGGCTGGGATCATTTACATAGCCAACTGGTTGGCATAAAAATATATTTAATTCTTCAGTTAATAAAAAAAAAGTGATGGGAGGCCTAGGGGTGTGGGCATCTTAAAATCCAGCCTTACTTGTGGCAGGCCTACCACTCCCTTATGGAGTTCTCTCTCTTGAGCAGTCCCATAACACAGGTCTACCATTGGCTTGCTTATTGGTCATATTACTATTTCATTTTAAAGGAGAATTCAACCCTTTAGCAAAAAAATCCATACCCCCCACCCCACATAGACCCTCCCCCCCCACCGGGGAAATGGCCCTAACTTTTTACTTACCCCTCGGCGCAGATTCAAGCACCCTCCCATTTTTGTGCATGTGCCGTTATGGCAAACCGTTAAATTGCTCCAACTGCGCAAGCCCCGATACGCTGGTTTCCATCTTAGCTTACCGAAGACCCAGAAGATGGCTGCATGGAATGCCTGAATCTGTGCCGAGGAGAAAGTAAAAAGTTAGGGGCATTTCTCCGGGTTGGGGGGGGGCAGCTAGGCTGGGGCAGAGGAAGGAGGGGGGTCTATGTGGGGTGGGGGTAGGGTTTTTTTTTTTTGCAAAGCACCCTCAATAAATAGCTGTAGGTTATTGCATTAGAGCCTTGAAATTTGAAACCTTTTAAGAAAATGTAATGATGTAATGCACTATTATTTATATTGGGAAACTACCACCATTTTTAAATGATTTCTTGTACTCTGTTCTAAATTTGTAGATTTTACAGAATTAATTGTTCCAACAGTTGCTCTTTTATCAGCTATTGTGTCTTTGCAGGATGACTTGCAGACCTCCAGAACCAGGATATCACTTAGTTGTGTCTTTTCTCTTATCTGTGCTGTGACATTTGTGTGTAAGCATGCAAGGATCTTCCTGATATAAAGCTCTAATGCAGTGATCCCCAACCAGTAGCTCGCGAGCAACATGTTGCTCTCCAACCCCTTGGATGTTGCTACCAGTGGCCTCAAAGCAGGTGCTGATTTTTTAATTACTGGCTTAAGCTCCCCATAGACGCAACGATATTTCCCTGCCGAACGACCGATTTTAGGGAAGTCCGACCAATCTGTCAAATTATCATGCGGTTAGTGGGATACAAACGATCGTTCATCTCACGATTTTTCGTCCGACATTGGTCTGATGATTGATCGGCCAGGTTAGAAAATCTTTATCGGTCCCCATGCAATCTACCTATGTTTGCAGGGCAAGCAGGCTGCGATCCTTAAGTTTTTGCAAGCAATATCGCCTGAAATGGTCTTTTTAGTTGATGGACACATTGGACATAAAACGATCGTTTTGAGACAATCGTGGTCTCACGATAATTATTGGATCTTTCAAAAATCTTTACGTCTATGTCCAGCATAAGAGGCAAGTTTTGGTTGTATAAAAACCAAGTGTACTGCCAAACATTCTCTCCTGTAGGCTGCCAGTCCATATAGGGGATACCAAAAAGCCATTCAAAGCTCTTATTTGACATTCACATGGACTTTTTCATGCTTTTGTTGCTCTCCAACTCTTTTTTAAATTTAAATGTGGCTCACGAGCAAAAAAGGTTGGGGACCCCTGCTCTAATGTATCTCTGTCCCTATACAGCCCCAGATTACTTCTGTATGCTCTTTAATTGACTCAATCACTTCTGAAATCACCACCTGTAACTGCATTTAACCCATTCTGAACCAATAGAATTAGAAAACCATAATCTTTAAAAAAAAAATGTGTCTGTTTGATCTTAGGCAGAAGACACACATCTATTTTGACACAAAAACATAACTGCCTTATAGGATCCGTCTCCACTCTGCCTTCATTCCCCTTTAAAAAAGGGGAAACTATACCACTGAACATTTCATGTATCTGTTAAAACTCTATCACAGAAAACAGCCACGTGTAAATGTGTAAACCACTGTTTTAAATAAAACCTTCTCAGGAAGTGTATATATATTTATCTCATATTTTATTAAAAAACCACGACCAAACTCCCATGCTCGATTTTACCTTATTTATTAATAAAATAACTCGAATTAATCGGATCTCAAAAAAATGAAATAAAAGTATATTGGAGATAGGTTTCTTTCTCATTAAAGGGACCTATCGTCAAAAACAGTTACCCCCAACCAAATGTGCGGGCTGATAGAGCCCGCATTCTGGTTGGGGGTACTGGTGTTTTTTTTTTTTGTTTTTTTTTTAAATGCCCCCCGCACTGGCGCTAGATAAACAGAGCATAATAAATTGATAAGTTACCATTACAGATTGTTTGTGGCAAAAAGAGGAAGAAGAAGAAAAGTTTATTTCTGACGATATCTTTTTAAGAAGATTTCACCTTTTATACATATTGTAGCACATATTGTCTTCTTTGCTTTGCTCTGAATAAGACCAGATGGATCTTAAGCTGGCCATAGACGCAACGATCCCATCGTACGAATCCTCGATTCGTACGATTTTCGGATCGTGTGTGGAGTGTTCCGACTTTTGTCGTGCCATGCCGATCGGTCGTTTGGTCGATCGGCCAGGTTAGAAAATTTCTGTCGGCTGGCGATAATATCTTTGCGTCTATTGCAGATCGTACCATTTTCAGTGGGAGACCGTCACTAGGTTTTTAATCGTACAACTTTTGTACGATCCCTATCAGGGGCAGAACGTCAGCTGTCTGTGCTTTTTACTACTTTAGTTGATCTGAAGGTTAGTGACAGGTCGGGAGATGCAAAGATCCGATCGTTGGAATCATCTTACGATCGGATCTTTGCGTCTATGGCCAGCTTTAGGAAGACCAGATGGCAGATATACTGTGGCCCTTTGAAAATTGCATTGCAGAAATGATGTACTATTTGATTAGGGGTTTTTATTATTCTTTTAGAAGTAACATAAATGCAGTGACTTTTTGTTTTGTGCTTTTTTACTTTCTTTGTAATGCTGGTTATCCTTAATAGCAGGGTTGCTAGATCGCATCACTGACCTTAGAAAAACAACTGAATTAATATGGCATGGTGACATTAGCCTTACAAAACAAACCTTTTGAGTCCTAATAGATTCAGACATGCTGTAATAAGCTGAAATGTAAGGGGTTATTTATCAAAGGTGCAGTTTTGTCCACAAAATATTTGTGTTTTAGAGGGTATTTTTCAGTCAAAGCTGGAATTTTCATGATAAAAAACAGCCTCAAAAATGTCTTGAATATTTCGAGATTTATTATAACCCAAAGCTGGAAATCACTTGAATCTGACTTTATACCATTTAGGTCAATGTTACTTAAAGGAAAACTATACCCCCAAAATGAATACTTGAGCAACAGATAGTTTATATCAAATTAAGTGACATATTAAAGAATCTTGTCAAACTGGAATATATATTTAAGTAAATATTGCCCTTTTACATCTCTTGCCTTGAACCACCATTTGGTGATGGTCTGTGTGCTGCCTCAGAGATCACCTGACCAGAAATATTTCAACTCTAACTGTAACAGGAAGAAGTGTGGAAGCAAAAGACACAACTCTGTCTGTTAATTGGCTGACGTGACCTAACTTTATAGTTTGTTTGGTATGTTTGTGTGCACCGTTGGATCCTAGGATCCCAGGAGGCTGTCCTTATTTTTTAAAATGGCTATTTTCTATTTAGGATGACCCAATGGCACATGCTACTAAAAAAGTGTATTATTATGAAAATGGTTTATTTAAATGAAGCAGGGTTTTACACATGAGTTGTTTTATGCAATATCTTTTTATAGAGACTTACATTGTCCGGAGGTATAGTTTTCCTTTAAGGAAGTCAACGGCAATTTTAATAGCCTTCATGATGTTCGAGTTATGTTTGGTGGATTTCGCTTTAAAACTCAATCAATTTGATTGAATCAAGTTTTTTTACACTGAAAACTCGATCAATTCTAAGTTTTAAGTTTTTTCTTAAATTATAAACCATTCAAGTTGTGAGTTCATTCAAGGTCTAAAAAAGCTCACAAACCTCTAAAATGCGACCTTTGATAAATAACCCTTAATGTAGTTACAGCATAAATTCTTTTCAGTTTAGGGAGAAGTACTATCTACAGGTATAGGATCCAGAAAGTTCCGAATTACAGAAAGGCAGTCTCCCATAGACTCCATTATAAATGATTTCCTATTTCTCTGTAATAATAAAACAGTATATTGTACTTGACCCAAACTAAGATATAATTAATCCTTATTGGAAGCATAACCAGCCTATTTGGGTTTATTTAATGATTACATGATTTTCTAGGTGTGAAGATCTAAATAACAGAAAGCCCCGTTATCCAGAAAGCCCTGTTATCCAGAAAGCCAGAAAGTGTTTTTACTCATTTGTGATATGTAGTGCAACTTTCCAACCAATGGTCTTTTCAGTTGACAGGAGCTGTAGAAAGAAGAAGGGCAACATTTTCGAAAGTGCTGAGCTAACCTTGCTTCCCCAGCAGTTTCTCCTTTATAAACTTTTGCATTTATCAATGTTATACTTCACTTGCCATTTGTTCACATCTATATAGGTAATTGTATTTTTTACAACCTTGCAACACACAGTAAGTTGTTTACAGTATATATATCAAAATGGGATGGCCTAGTGAAAAGGCAATGCACTAATAATTATGGCATAAATAATTTATTTACCAAATAGTATGCTGTAGGAATGCAAAAAGTCATTTATGACCCAAAGTGCAGTAACCAAAGTGCAGTTTTGAGTGCAATTGCCATATTTTGCGGTATTGATTGACTTTTTTTTGGTGTAACTGTATATTACCTTAACCCTAACAGCTTTAATTATATTTCATCATTATTTGATTTTATCCATACCATAATTATTCTAATTCATAATCAGGTATTTTTCTGTCAACTAACTGATACTTCTCTGTTGATATACAGAGCAGTAAACACACCTGTTATGTAGCTGTCTTAACAACTGAATGCTGTATTCCAGTCTCACTGCACTTATACAATCCAGAATAAGGCAAACAACAGATTGGTGTTTGACAAAATAGCGGCAATGAGTTTAAACATTTTAAAAACTTGTACCCCACATGCGGTTTAATTTTAAACACAATAAACTTTCAGGAATAGTTTTTGCATACATGATCCATCATTTTGAGAACATTTATCAAGGGATGAAATGGAGGTAAAGTGGTAGTTCACTTTTATAATTTACAATTGGTCTCCATTTTTTTTTTTTTTTTTAGTTATTAGGGTCTCTGTTCAGCAGGCAGAGATTTCAGTGAAAGACTTGAATATGAATAGCAGAGGGACTGATTAGGAAGTTAAGTAACAAATAGTAGGATAACAATAAAATTGTAGTTTTTTTTTTAGATTTTTGTCCAGAGACAGAGACCCCCCATTTGAAAGCTGGAAAGAGTCAGAAGGAGAAGAAAAATAATTCAAAAGTTGTAAAAAAAAAGACCAATTATAAAGTTGCTAGGAATAGGACATTCTATAGCAGGGGCGTCCAACCTGAGGGCCGCATGCGGCCCAGGATGGATATGAATGCGGCCCAGCTTGGAACACTCGGTTCCCAAGGAAACGTCATGTGGCAAAGTATATAGGTGGAGGAGGTAGGGTTGCCACCTTTTCTGGGGGAAAAATACCAGCCTTCCTATATATTTTTTCTCTATTAATAACAATGGGATCAACCACCATTTTTACCAGCCAGGCTGGTAAAATACTGGCGAGGAGGCAACCCTAGGAGGAGGGAATCTGCCTATTGCCCAGTTAGTATTAATAATATAATAATGTCTATATAATATCCAGGTGTCACAGTGTATATCTCCATCTGGTTATCCAACTAGTATTGTTCTTTTCTGTGTATTTTCTGAAAGGACTAGTAACATCAAAAATGAATAATACAGTGTTGCCCTGCACTGTTTGCTTCAGAAGCACTACTGTTGTTTATATAAATAAGCTGTTGTTTAGCCATGGGGGCAGCCATTCAAAGGAGAAAAGGCTCAAGTTACACAGCAGATAGCAGATAAGCTCTGTAGAACATAATGTTATCTGTTATCCATTACGTTTCCTGTGCCATATAGCCGTTTTTCAAATTCCGCTATTGCTACTTAGCAGCTTGTTTATACGAAATATAGTAGTGTTTCTAAAGCAAACAGATCAGTTTCAACAGCGCAGGGCAACACTACATGATATTTTCATTACTTTAAAACACTTAAATTGTTTGGTGTTACTGTTCTTTGAAGGTGAACAACCCCATGAATGAACTTTTTGAAAAATTGTCTGGAACCTTATACATTTTATTGTGGCCTTGCGTTTATTAAATAATGGAGTTTCAAAGGCAGTGGCGGGACAGGCCTCCTGGGCGCCCTAGGCAACCCAGCAGGCCAGCTCCCCCCCCGTCACTTCCCCCCACTCCCCTGTCGCTTCCCCCCCTCACCGGTAGCTTACCTTGCTGGTGCGCATGCGCTCTGAAGCTCACGCACATGTCCCTGGGTCTGGCGCACATGGGCGCTGTAACGATCGGTACACACATGCACAGTGGCTCTCATGCGCAGAGGTTCGCGGTCTGGTTGCTGGACTGAGAGTCACTGTGATGCCTGTATCATATATATAGTTTGCAATGTGTACAATGTAAAGTTTCAAGAAATATGTAATAGGGTCCATCCCAATTCCGTTTTTAACCAATGTCTGATCAGACTTATGAGGACTTATGTAGGACTGAAAGGAATGTGAATTGCATTGATTATTGGTGTTTTTTTTTATATTTCTATATTTTCCATTCCATATAGTTTTTTGCTTTTGCTGCTGTCCACCTGTTTCTGAGTCTGTAAGTAAATTTATGTAGCAGAAGGTGGTTGCTGAAAAGATGGTAATGTGATTAACTGCTACCGAGTTAGGCTTAGTCCAGCCTGGCGACTTCTCGCCGCGACGGATCGTCCCCAAATCTCCCCGAATAGCTAGGCACCGGCATAGCTTAAAAACGCCGGCGCGTGTTCACACGGAGCAGCGTGTTTTTTAAAATCGCTCGAAATTGCCTGCCGAATACCATGAAGAAACCTGAAAGGGCTTCGTTTGGTAGGCCTGGATCGGTGACCCACTTAAAATACCTGGTGCCTGCACAATATCTGCACTTTCTGAAGGTAGAAGCCCCACTTAAGGACTCTAAGTAACATTATGCAATTCACTTTTAAGGACAACATAAAAAAATTCATTTAGTTTGAAAAAAGGACACATTAAGTTAATCATCCTGCTTGTCTTAAAGAAACCTGCCTATCTGTTGATCCAAAGTGAAAAACCTAATCATTCTCCTTAGAAGGGTTAAAATTCCTTCCTGACTCCAAGATGACAACTGAACCAGTCCCTGGATCAGCTTTTTGATAACATGTAATTTCAGCACTCACTTGTCTCCCTTGCTAAAAGCCTTTCAACCTCTTTTTGATGCTCCTGTACCTGCATGAACAACCCCCAAGGAAAGCCTAATACACTGGTGGTGCAAATTACCAGTGCAGAAAACACACACTTCTTTAAGTCAGGGGGTTGCCACCCCTTAGTAAACGTGTCCTTCCATTTATTATATTCATTTCATTTTTATTTGACTTTCCCAAGGCCCCAAAGTTGTAGCCCCGTATATGTATATTGTATACCATTCAGGAACACTGAAAATGTTCCCAAACATTAATCACCTGTCACCACTAGGGCCCTCAATGGTCAGAACATTTCTATTCTTTTCAGTGTGAAATACAGGGGATTAAGGGCATCAAAAGTATACCACAGCTCTTTATCTAGCACATTGATTTGTTTCTGTACATCCATGGCCTGCGGACGTGTTTTGTGTAGCTGAGCCATTGCCTGACAAATTTTCTTTTGTCCAGAACACAGTGGTTGACTCATAAGCTACCAGTCATTCACTATTTTGCTTTAAAAACAGTCTTTCTAACACAATGACTTACAATTTATTAATTTAGGTAAACTAATCATGGTTAATAAGCCGTGATTATTATTATTATTCATGCTGCAATCAAGAGAAGCTTAAAGTAAAAAAAAAACACAAAACAATGCATCTTATAAATACTCCTATCCATACAAAATAACTGATCACAGTAATTATCTTAATTATTTTAATTGCAGCTTTAAATAAGATTTGTAGCAGTTAGTTATTTAGAAGGTTATACATACTGCAGTGTGTGCATATTTTTTTTTTATGTGTCTTCAAGTTGTTGTGCTTGAATTATTTTATATGATATAATGCATCCCAACTGCAATTTTGTATAAAAACTGTACACCCTATAGTGAAAATAAAGTATAGTATAAGTATGCATGGGTTTTCATGAGCCCCCCCCCCCCCCCCCCCCCCCGGCCCCAACAAATGTGTTGGCAAAATGCTTTGATGCATGTCTTGGACCTCCATGAGGAATGAAACCATCCTCATGATGTAGTAGTAGATGATACAAATATTTTATAATGTACACATTTTGGACAACTGACATCACATGTTTTAAAGGTTAGTCTTGGTTCTTGTCTATTATAAAGATATAATACATGAGTCCATATTCTTTCCAGTTCAACAGTTGTTCAATAATATTATAATCACCTGTTTAAAATATAGTCTTATAGGGGTAACTTTGATTTTGGTACTCTGATCAGTGACTATAAATACATTCTTCCTCAACCACTGACTCATGCACTCCTGCAGGCTAAACACACTTGTGCTGAAAACCCAACCCCTCACTGGATTCACAAAGGAGATTCTTGATCTTCTGTATACAGAACCTATGTGGAAAAAATCCTGTCCAGACTTCATCAATTGTAAATTTCTCCATCATGCCTTAGATCTGCCCTGTAAAAGGCCAAGCTAGACTACTAAATGACTTTCATAAGAAATGAAAAATTAACAATACCTGGTTTCTAAAATTCCCTTCTACATCCTTCACCAGCAGAAACACATTTTTTTCCGGTTGTTAAACCCGAATTTGATGATTCCAGTTATTTCCATTCAAGTTTTTTCTTAAATTAGAAACCATTTGAGTTGTGAGTTCATTCAAGGTATAAAAAAAATCTTAAGATTTGACCTTTGATAAATAACTCTCTAAATATTAAAAAAATAAATCCATAATTATCTACTTTGCAAGAGCAGAATGTGAAATAGCTTCAGTTTTCCTGTTTGTCATATTTAGGCCAAGAAATATAAAAAACCATTGCATTTTTCTTATTTAAAATGGCTGTGTGTTTTACAAAAAGGGGTACTTTATTCACTATCTATCTATCTATACTGTATATATATATATATATATATATATATATATGCATTTAATAGTTATCCTGGATTTTTAGTTTTATGGGCAAATGTATTCCACACTAGGAATAGTTGTTATTTTGCATTAATGTAAATATCCTTAGTTAAATCATACTGAGTAATTATACAGGTTTCTGCAAAATTCACACTGTGGAACATTCCCACCAGATATGTATGTAGCTTCCTATTAAATCAATTTCTCTAAAGCAGTTAGAGTCTGGGTAGAATCTAAAAAGTAGGTCAGGAACATAATTTGTAAAATCTTACATTTTAAGTGCTTGTTCATTAAATGGTACATTTATAGCACATTTGTTTGTTTCTTGCATATTTGATGGTTGGCTTCTTATCTTTTCACAGAAAATATAGTTACCTTATTGTGAACTTGAGTCAAATGCCCTTATCTCCTTCTGCCATAGACACCAAAAATTGAGTAAGCCAATTAGTCAGTGAGTTTCTTCTTATTCTTCAGAATATTCTGTTTTTATTGCTTTATAAAATAGCTATATATTTTAAAAAAAATGTTATATTGTTTTCTACTGTCCTAATGCATAAATGTGTTGTACCAATTATTATGCAGCATAGTCCTTACTTTATTAAGTTATAGTAACATTTGCACTGCCAGAAACAATAACATCCATTTGCTAAACTAAGAATTTGTTGGTGGCATTAGCTGTGGTTACAGTAATGTTGTAGTGACTCCCAGTATCCAGGAAATCATCTGCAGGTTTGAATCCCACCTTAACAGGGTAGAAATAGTTCCCTTCTACAGCAACTGATCCTTCTTCCCTGGGTTCTGCCCCCATCTCATTGGGTGGTTTTACAGCCCCACAGGTGTTCAGTGTTGGGGCTACTGGTAACTTGAAATGACTGCTGCTGCCCCTTAGTACCACAAGCAACTGGGCACCCTCCAGCTGATTTGCCCTTGGGAACAAAAGGACAATCTATTAATCAATCTAAAAAGTGATCAGCCTGAACTGGAAGTGTTTCTTTGCATAGCAAAAGTCTAGTGGTTTTGGTTTTACCTAGGGCTGGTTGCAGCAGACTAGAAGCCTTGGGTACCACTGGCTTGTGGGTTGACTGTTGTGGTTCTGGTACAGGGGGGTGAGGCAGCATTGCAAGCAGCCTGAGCTGCTGTAAGTAGTAATGAGCAAACTTTTTTTCACCGAGTTTCACTGTGAAAATGACACCCAAACACTCAAACACAATGGATGAAAAAAATTGTCGCTCATCAAAAAAAAGTTTGTTGCCCATAGACTTAAATGCATTTTGCCAAATTTTCAGTTTTACAAATTTTTGGCCAAGTGAAATGGAGTCAGGTCCACCCATCACTAGCTGAAAAAAAAGTGTTGAGGTGTAGAAATAAATAAATTAATAAAGGCAAACCTCTTTACAGAAAGAGTGAAAGACGGAACCAATGTGGAAGGAACATATTGTGTAAAGGAATACATACACATGCATTTATTTGAAGAATGATATGCAGCAATTGCAAGTTCATGGGTGTGACTCCAACACTGTTTTTGGCTATACTGCCCTGTCCTGTGACTGGCAGATCTATGATTGGACATGTTTAAAAAATTCTTCTGCCTGTCACTGGTTGGTTAGATGCTGGGGAGTATCAGCAATGCAATACAAATTGAAAGCATTATTTTTATCTCTGTGTGGGTTTGACTTGTGAAACAACGCAACAAGAGTCAGTTTGTTTCGAGGTTTTTTTGTTTCAGCATCAGAGCCTGTAGTGCAGATAATGCAGTCAGACATATATTGCTTTTTCATAGCAATTCAATTTTAAAATAAATTGATATGGGTCATTTATATTTTCATGATGAAAGAAAATAAGGAACTGTCCAACAGTATTTTCACTGACATTGAAAAATGGAAGCCCACCCACAAACCATAAAAAAACTTAGCTAATGCTCTGTAAAAGGTGTAAACTAGAATGCATTGCAGTGATTCTTGTCTAAAGTCAGAGTAACTCAAATTATATAAAATGTTCCATTTTGGAACCTTCAGGACACCTTTCCTTTCTCCATGTTTGGAATAAAGTTTGAGGAATTTTAGGCAACAGCCCATGGAAGGTATACGTATCTTCAAATAATAATAATAATTCTGACATTTTAATTCTTTCACAA
This sequence comes from Xenopus borealis, assembly GCA_024363595.1. Classification (NCBI taxonomy): domain Eukaryota; kingdom Metazoa; phylum Chordata; class Amphibia; order Anura; family Pipidae; genus Xenopus; species Xenopus borealis. The sequence goes on from CM044433.1 coordinate 99,626,315, forward strand.
TACAATGTGTTTCCATAGCTGGGATTACATTCTGTAAAGTAATCAGTCAAGCTGCCAGTGATCTGAATAAACATTTTACACCATGGAATTGCTATATGAGAGATCGGTGTTCATATAGCTGTGCAAATGGCACCATGCACTTGATTTGTGAGCAATCAATAGGATGGATTCAGTAGCCTTTGTGAAGTCTATAAAAGTCTTCAGGAAATACATCAGTGGCTTAGTTAATTGCATAACTGGTGACATCTGAGTGCAAAGAGTTCAATAAATAGAATTTAAATTGGAGTTAATGACAGTTGAACTAAGAGAGATTTGGTTAGCTTTGTGGAACCAAGCTATTAAAGAACATACAGAAATGATTCACGGTTGAAGTATCATAATACATTTTAGCTCTGAACTGACTAATTTTCCCAGTGCCTGGAGAATAATATGATTTTTTTTTTCTCATATGGTTCCATGTGTAACTTTTAAGTGGTTTTATGGATACAAGGTGAGATCATTTTGCCTTTATGACTTGCAATCTGGCGTCACTTTTTTTTTAAAAATTGTTATTAGACTTGACTTAACTCTTTCAGCAAACGATCAATGATTTTTTTTTGCACTTGAAACTTGTACTTGAAAGGCATTTTGTTAATTGGATAGCTGTTCATAGGAAGAAATCATTCTTGTAGATACCAAGGGGTCAATTCACTAAGTGGTGAATATTCGCTAGCGTTGCCTTCGCCAGCGCTACGCAAATTCACTAAAGTGCGAAGTTACTCTAAGGTTGGCGAACGGTAGCATAGTTGCGCTAGTGTTACTTCACCAGGCAAAGAGCATTTACACTAGTGATGCCTAATTTGCATACGGCACGAATTTCAAAGTATAATAGAAGTATATGTTACAGCCACTACATTGCACTACACAAGCCCAGGAAACCTTAAAAAAATTTAAAAAATTAAGTTGTCCTATTGCCCTAAACATGGGCCCCTGTATAGTTGAGTTGCCATATGTTAGGAAATGTAGGGGGGAAGGAAGTCTTTTTCAGACTATAACCCTAAAAAGGTAAAACACGCCAGAGTTTTTTTGGGACTTTGAAAAAAAAATTGGAAATGTTTTCTATCTCCTATCTATTGTATTGAACTTCGCCAGGTCTGACCTGGCGAAGTAATGTCTAGCGTAAGTGGTAATGTTCAGTAAAATGGTCATCTTAGTGAATTTGCGTAATTACGATCCTTCATCAGTGCGCAACTTCGCCCGGCATAAGGGTGCAAAGTTGCACAAGTCTATCTACTTGATGATGTTAGTGAATTTGCGAAGTTCCGATTTGAGGTGACACTGGTGAATTAGCGCTAGCGTTATACTCTTCGCGCTTTATTGAATTTCCCCCCAAAAGTTTATGCTTTGTAAGCAATACAGAAGGAATATCCAAAAACAAAAATGTATTTAAAGCAGGGATCCCCAACCTTTTGAACCGGTGAGCAACATTCAGAAGGAGTTAGGGAGCAACACAAGGATGAAAAATGTTCCTGGGGTGTCAGATAAGGGCTGTGATTGGCCATTTGGTAGCTCCTATGTGGCTTGTCAACCTACATTAAGGCTCTGTTTGGCAGTACAATTGGTTTTTATACAATCAAAACTTGCCTCCAAGCCTGGAATTGAAAAATAAGCTCCTGCTTTGAGGCCACTGGGAGCAACATCCAAGGGGTTGAAGAGCAACATGTTGCTCGCGAGCTACTGGTTGGGGATCACTGAAAGAATCCATTTTGTAAAGGTTGTAACAAAAAAGGTGGTAAACTTCAAAATGGATCTGGTCAGTAAAAAAACAAAGCTAGCACATTCCTGTGAACACAGGCAATTGGGTAAAACAACATTTGTGCTACAGAGAGTTGGTAGTTTACAGTAAAACTACATAAAAATTTTGATCAGATTTTGTTGGTGCTACTGAGATCTGCTCTTAGCTCTTGTTATGACGATCCCTGTCTATGCATTGCCATCCACCATTTTATATTACTAAAGAATGAATTTGTAGTATGAATTAAGCAATACTAAAGAAAACAGTATGTAAACATGGTTAATTCCTTTCAATGTAGGAATATAACAAATGCATCTTTATGCATTTTGCTTTACCTAAATATACAGTTTTCTTTTACTTTTTACGACAAGTAAAGTTATTATGGGGGGGGGGTTAAGAGCATTGGTATTTCAACTCCAGGATCTTGGATGTATATTTATGGCTAGTTATCTTCTCTAATATATTGCTTTAATTAAAAGAAATTTCTGTAGTTTACTTTTGATCTTTAGAAGAACTGAGAGCCATAAAAATATACAGTAATTTTGAGGCAACTGCAGTGCTGTTTTGTGGAAGCATCTGTATAGGTCGATAACATGGAGTGTAAATCAGCCATCAAATACCTCATAGGCTAAAATGGCAATTCAGCAGCTTTAAGCTGGCAAATAGTTGAAGTCGAATGATTTTTAAAGGGCCAGTACTTCGAAATTAGAAAATTTGAATTTTCGAATTTTTTTCAATTCAAATCGAATTTTGGGATATTTGATAGTTGAAGTAGACCAAAATTTCTTTGAAATTCGAATTTTATTCAAATTTTCACTTCAGCTTTTAGTAAATCTGTCCCTAAGGCTTGTGACACACGGGTATATTCGGGGAGATTTAGTCGCTGCCTTCAGTAGATGTAGAACTGCCTCCACGTGTCTTCCAGTCCGCTATGATGCGCTAAAGCACACGCAGAAATTTGTTTTTCCGAAGTTTCCTCGTGAGGCACCATTATCACTGGCAAGAAGGTATTTACTATATAGGCAATCAAAAGCCTGTGCCTAGGATGGTAGCTTTAAAGAGGTGGCCCACAAATGCCTATATGCCAAAGGCATGTAGCAGAAGCGACGTCACAAGCATGCATGTTGCACCATGACATTGCATCACACAGATAAACGCTCAGCACTGGACCTGAGTATGCTATTGATCACAAGTCAATTCTTCACTCCAGTGCTGCTACCATCATGAATAATGATGAACACTTAAAATGCTACTATTCATAGTTATATAGCAAAAAACTGTATTTTCATAGGCAGAAGTCACTGAAAAAAAGCATTTTTAAAGCCAAACTGTATGTTGATGTGTTCACAACATTAATTAATTAATTTAATTAATCAAGCACTGCTTATCTGCTCTGCAGCAATGTACTGGTCATCAATATGATACAACCACCATTGATTGATAATTAATTAACTAACGAGAGGAAAAAAACTGTACTGACAAATACAAAATTAACACTTATTTAGTTGATCTGTAATACAATCAAATTACATCGAATTCTGAATTCATTCCAGCTAGAATTTTAGTTTGTAGAAAGACGATCCAGCATACTTCTTTTTTTATTATGAGGTAAGACTAATTGCCCTCCTTTTGAGCCAGTTTCTACCTTTTTTATACCAGACACACTCGAAATGGGTACAACATATACCTGAGGGTGTCTGGTACAGAAAAGGTACACAATAGCTCAAGAGACCTTGGATCATAGATGGAAATAGTTATACACAGATCAGCTGAATGAAGAAGGTATTTTATGGACAAATTTATGGCTGTATATATAAACTACAAGTATTAGGCTAAACAGACAATGTCACCATATGTATATTTATGTATACATTGTGTTTATAAATCTATAAATTGGGGAGGTGCTGGAATTTGGAATGCTAAAGAGTGACTATAATTTGTGCATTTGAGGCTGTGTTCACCACAAGCAGATTTATGTTATCAGTCCATTTAATCCATATTCTATATGATTTTATGATTTTTTAAACACATTTTGTATTAAATGATCAAATACCTGTGACTCTATTATACATTTACCGACTGAGAAACCATTCTGTAATGGCATTTAGAAAACTATATTTGACATTCAGATTTTAAAAGACTAATATAAAGATAATCTGGATCAGAGCAGTGATGCATATAAATTCCTTAACAGAAATGAGCAGAAAAAAGCCATTAGTATTTGTATTCTCTGCAAAATATAGTTTTGTAGAATATGAAAATTAAATATTGTGTCATAGTAGAGCTTTTGTGACTGATTTTTAATACAGTATATGTATTTTTTATTTAAGGAAGACAGTTGAAGAAGCTTATATTAAGAAGACTGTGTGTATGTGTGAAAAGTCTGTCATAATGGATTGTGATTCTGTCCCAAGTCAAGACTCTCAATCAGAACTTGCAGAGCGAGTTGCTGCCATTGAAGTGGATGAAGTGTGTCAGGCTCCAGAAAGAATAAATTCTGATGATATGGATGGACTGAAAAACAACTGCATGAGCTCTGAGACCAGTGAGGATGTATTTCTTTCTTCCCAAGAACAAAGGGACTTGAGCTCTTTCCAAAGGGCTTCTTCTCGACCTTCTTTATCAAACAGAAAATTCTCTCTCCAAGAAAGACCTTCAGGAGGCTGCCTTCCATCCCACAGCCTAGCTTATGGTCCTTATGCAACAGGTCCTGCATCACACATATCTCCAAGGATTGTTCGAAGGCCAACAATAGAGTCCAACCGTGTCTCTATCTCTGATTCAGATGTAAGTTAGCTCTCCTAAATACAAACCATAATTCTTTACAATAATACATTTATAAATACGGGTATGGGATTGGTTATGTGGAATGCTTGAGACCTTGGGATATTCTGAATAAGTTATCCTCTATAATTTGGAGCACCATGTCCTAAGACATTTAAGCATTAAATAAACACACTAGGATTGTTTTGTTGTAAACATATATATTCTAGCTAAGTTAACATCAAGTGCTAGATACTTTCTTACAGAACAAAAATCAAATAATTTACAAGAATTTTTTAATGGCATACTATTTCTGAACATTCTATAATAACAAGTTTCCACATAATAGATCCTGTACTATACTATACATACTACTTAGCAAAATAATTACTTTCAGCCCTACATTAAGGATTAATTAAGAATGTAATACTGGCTCCAGCTTCAACTCATACACAGCTCTGTTCTATTGTATTGTCTGGAATGTGCAGACAATTCACATTTTCACATATGGATTTTGTTGTACCAGTTGGGCAAATACTAACCGTTCTTCAGTCTTTATAAGCTTGCCTGCACAAAAATAATGGAACCATAGCCACAAAATGCCCACGTTACAAATATGTCCATATGCCAATAAAAAGTAACATAATTCACATTTGGTATTCAAAATGACTGCTAGTAGCAAGATAAATTCAGTTCATTGGTACATAAATGATCTGTAAACTTAGTGATGTTTAACTGTGTAGAATATATTGTCTAATTATTTTAGTATTTTTAAGATCTTAATGTTTTACCTTGGGAGGTAGCCCATGGCTAATTGTATGCTGACAGGTTATTAAGAGAGGAGCCAACCTAAGGGTTCTGGCCGAGCAGAGGGGCACGATCGTTGGCAACGTGTTTTTGGGTAGAAGGTGACAGTTCAAGGAACAGACAGAAAATGTAGTCAAACCAGGCCGGGTTGGTGCAGGCAGAATACAGACAGGCAGAGGTCAAGGCCAGGAGATCAATCAAGAATGGTCAAACAAGCACAGGACGGAATACAGATATCAGAGTAGACATTTACCAGGCAGGGGTCGGGATCACAGAAGTCAGATTGGTGGGCATCTCCGCTGATTGCGCAGCCAGCGTCCCTGCCGGACCACTAGACCACCTCTATGGTTTGATATGACAATATTATGACTGACAGCTGTCTGTTGAGATGAAATCACTGCAGTTTCTGTTATGTATTTATTTATATCTTAAGGTGTAATGGGGCTGTCAGGTTAGTGCTGAAATTGTATGCCACCTTTGTGGGTTGAACTAAATCTTATTATATTTTTAGAAGTTATATTTCTGGAGCCTTTTGCATTTTTTTTATCTATTTTATATAATGATACAGTAAAGCAGAGCTATAGTCAAGTAAAGTCAAGTATAAACTGAAAATCTGTAAATCTGTTGCTAAAGGGTTATTCCAGTACTTATCATTGTCCCCAGTATGATTTAACCTTTAATAACTACTTTTATAACCCTCTTGCTACAGTGTGCAAAAAGGCAGGTTGTATGCACCTTAATCCTCTCTCTGAATAAGCCTATTACTATATTCTGCACAGGTGATCTGTATAAGGACAGCACAGAAGCAGACCACAGGAAAAAGGCACATGAAGTCTAAAGCTTTGCCCCATCACATCCAGTAGAGATACACTTCAGGCCACATCACCAGTAGTTAATTAAATCACTAGGGTAAACAATAAACCATGTAAGGCAAGCACAAATACAGAACCAAATCCAAACCCTAATTTGCATATGTAAATCACGGAAAAAAGAAGGAAAGAGCCGGGCACTGTGTATGTAGATAAAAAAAAAACTGACTTCCCTTGCTTGTGTGACGGAGTCACATGATTTTATTAACATCAATAACCTTTGATTTGGCCAGGCACTTGGATTCTACTGGATCCAAATCCTACTGAAAAAGAACAAATCTTTTTAAATATTATTTATTTTAACTTGGATATAAATTTACTTATTTATGTTTCTTTGCTTTGCTGTACACAGATGTGTTTTCATAAATTTTAAAATACTTAATGTGAAATTAAAGTTAGAAAGAAAGCAAAAATAAAGGCAATTAATGTAAAACATTGCTTTTGGAGTGGTAAAAACTGATAGACTGTGCAAAATAAAAAAATTGGCTGAAGTGACTGTAAATCTAATCTAACAGAACACTACTTCCTGCTTTTCAATGCTCTTGGTTTACACTGACTGGTTACCAGGTACTGGGCCGCCATCAGGGGGGCACACCTGTCCCGAGTCCGGAGCTAAAGGGGCCCGCCTGTGTTGAAGAACGGAAGCCTCACTGTAAATGCTATGTGGAGTGCAAAGTTAGGGATTATCTGCAAGTTCCATGATCAGGAAATTAAATTTCAAGCTGACGCAATTCACGTTTTCATGAGCAGAGTGAAATTGGCAGACGATCCCTAACTCTGCAATCTCCCCTCCTCCATTGCTTTTCAGCCAATGACAGCTTCTCCCTTTCTTTACGTCACTCAGCAACCTCCGTCCTGCCCCTGTATGCACACTGTTCCTTTTTCTATGGCAGAAAGAGACCTTAGTGGCAGCATCCTGGAGTTTGTGGGGAGGTAGTATATGAGAGCAACAAATCAGTGCTGTGTATGTTGTGCTATTTTTTTTTTAAACTTATAGGGGGGCCCTGACCACCAATGGCAGATAGCTGTACACCTAACGCGTTTTGGGATGTAATCCCTTAATCACAGCCGATGATTAAGGGATTACATCCCGAAAAGCGTTAGGTGTACAGCTATCTGCCTGTATAAACAAGTCCAGAAGTGCCATCACCTTTTTTGAGTTTAATGCAGTGGGGACACTGGAGACTGAGCACCTGGCAGAGGGAGTAGTGGAGATGATCTTAAGCGGTCTCCATTTTTTAATCTGAGCTGCTTGCTGAGGATCAATGGCAAACTCAGTGAACAGTTCTGACCCATATGGCCCCCTTCAAGTCGCTGACTAACTCAGATGAAAAGCAGGAAGTTATGTTCTGTTCTGTTATGTTAGACATCCAGTCACTCCAGTCTTTATACATTACATTTTTGGATAACTATATTAGAAACATTTTTTTTATTTTGCACAGCCTGTCTATTTACCCAGTTTTTTATTTTTACTCTGAACTGTTCTTTTAATTTGTGACTTGGAGGGGAGGAAGGTGTGAAAGATCTTTTCTTCATGTCATTAAAAATTAAGGGTTTTTTTTCTGTTTTTACATTACGTTTCGACTGGGATTTAGATGTGTCCAGCCATGGATGGATTTGATGTAATGTTTAGGGTTCCAAGTTCCATTTATAGATCTACTTATAGTTAAGCTTCAGTCTTGTGACCGATGGTCTCACATTACTCTCGAGCACCTTGGTACAGTGAAGAATTTGTAGTGGATTTGAGGTGCCCTGATTCAGCAAACAAGTCCCAAACCATAAAATTTCCACCACAAGTTGTAATCAGGTTCTTCTGGAGCAATGATGTCTTTTGATACTTTGGCCAATTAACTCTTTGCCTCATCGGTCCAGAGCACATTGTTCCAGAAGTCTTGGTCTTTACCTATATGTTCAATGGTAAATTTTAGTCTTGCCCTTTCTGGACAGGAGAAAAGACTGGGAGGTGTGCCAGGTTTTACTCTTGTCAAATCTCCAATGTAGATCTTATTTGTACAGCCTTTGTTAATGGTAGACTTTCAGAGTTGCCTGTATGTTCCATGGTGACATGGGAAAGATGACACTTGGTGATGATCTTCCAGATAGTCGAGTGATTGATGTCCCAATTGTTTGGCATACTTTTTATATCTCTTTCCAGACTCCTGAGTATAACCTTCTTTCTAAAGGCCTCAATGAGCTCTTTCAATCTTGGCATGGTGATACCACACACTCCAGCAACAAAGAGCCAACCAAACAACATCTCTGAGGGGCCTCGAAGAGTCTTTCTAATTATATTGTGATCACTTGCGCCTGATCTGTTGCACCTGGTTCTAATGTTAGCTATTTGAGCTAGTGACTTTTTCCACATGCAAAATAAGCTTTTATGGTAAATTATATTACATAAATGACTAACAAATGTAAACAGAGTATAATGGGCCAGATGAAATTCAGTGAGAAAAAGGTTTAACATGTGAAAACTCTTGGCTGAGATTCAGTTTGAGATGTAATTCAATTCAAAACAACGTATCTTACGGTTTATGACGTGAAAACTCTATTGAAATCTATGGGGGAAAAACGGAAGTGAATTAGGAGAAAAGTTTTCCTGGCCCAATATTTATTTGTTTATACAGGTTTGTTCACATCTGGTCACATCTAATATAGTCTATAACAAATCTAATATAGTCTGTAACAGACATTCATCCAATTTTGTTCAATAAATCTAATCCTGTATTTTGGTATTAGCAATATATTTTCTCTATAGTGAAATCAACTTTATAATGACAATTGATAAATGAACAATAGCATTACTATAATAATGTTTATTAAATGCCTGTAATAATTCAATCAGGACTACTACAGAAAAAGTCATGACACCATGAATTACACTAAACTAAACCTAGCCATATGACTAATACACAATTTAAGAATTATTAGTTATGGGTCACTACTTCCTGTCAAATTGCTGAGCTTGTCTTACTGCAGTTCATTCGGGGCATAATGAGATACTGAGGTTGAACAGCATTTTTATTAAATCAGAATTATGTATTTGTTTGGAACATAAGTATCAACCATTATAGACCCATTTGCTATCTCTATCTGTACAGTTGTTTTTCAGAAAATGTAGTATGATGTCCTTGCAAGACTTTTATAACCCCCATTCATAGGAACATAAGTAAGTTGGGTTGAAAAAACCCTCCAAATGGACTCCAGTGAATCTATACAGTCACACACTTTATATACACAACACATGCAAATATATATATACTGATTGTAGATTTTAGTATCACAATAGCCTTGGATATCATGCTTTTTCGAGAAATCATCCAAGACACTCTTGACTGCCATCATAAGATACATTCAAATACAAGCACTATACTTACCCCATTATATTAAAGACATTGAGACATGTTGTGCATTAAGTTACCAAAAATGCCCTCCCCTATTAAAAGGATTGTTTGTCCATATATTGCAATAAATTTAAGCTTTCCAACTATGTTAAAGGAACAGTAACACCAAAAATGAAAAAGTTTTACAGGAATGAAAATATCATGTACTGTTACCCTACAATGGTAAAACTGATGTGTTTGCTTCAGAAACGCTACAATAGTTCATATAGTAGTGTATCCTTTGAATGGCTGCCCCCATTTCTACACAGCAGCTTATTTATATAAACAATAGTAGTGTTTCTGAAGCAAACACAGTGCAGGGCAACTGCATTATATTTATATTACTTTGAAACATTTCATTTTTTACTGTTCCTTTAAAGGAACAGCTCCTTGTAAAAATAAAAAGGTGGTTAATAGATAGGCTGTGCAAAATAAAAAATGTTTTTAATTTAGTAATGTAATGTATAAAGGCTGGAGTGACTGAATGTCTAACATGACAGAACACAACTTCCTGCTTTTCAGTTCTCTTCTCAGCGACTTTCAGGGGGACATGGGACATAACCGTTCATTGAGTTTGCAACTGATCCTCAGCATTCAGCTCAGAGTCAATAGCAAAAGATATGACCCATGTGGCCCTCCTCAAGTCACTAATTGGTTACTGCCTGGTAACCAACCAGTGGAAACCAAGAGAGATGCAAAGCAGGAAGTAATGTTCTGTCTATTGTGTTACATAGAGTTGTGCTCATAAGTTTACATATCCTGGCAGAATTTGTGATTTCTTTTTTTAATTTTTCAGAGAATATGGATGATAACACAAAAACTTTTATTTCACTTATGGTTAGTGGTTGGCTGAAGCCATTTATTGTCAGACAACTGTGTTTACTCTTTTAAATCATAATCACTACACAAACTATCCAAATGACCCTGATAAAAAATTTACATACCCCAGTTCTTAATATTGTGTATTGCCCACTTTAACATCAATGCCAGCTTGAAGTATTTTGTGGTAGTCTTTTGTGGATGAGGCTCTTTATTTTTTTAGACAGTAATTCTGCCTCCACTTCCCGTAAATTCTTGGGCTGTCTTGCATGAACTGCATGTTTGAGGTCTCCCCAGAGTTCAATGATACTGAGTTCAGGAGACTGAGATGACCACTCCAGAACCTTCACCTTATTTTGCTGTAGCCAATGAAAGGTTGACTTGGCCTTGTGTTTTGGATCTTTGTCATGTTGGAATGTCCAAGTAGTCCCAGGTGCAGCTTTCGGGCTAATGAGTGCAATATTTTTGATAACTTCCTGTATTCATTTTTCCATCAATTCTAACCAAATTTCCTGTGCCTTTGTAGGTCACACATCCCCAAAACATCAACGATCCACCACCATGTTTCACAGTAGGAATGGTTCATCATAGGCCTTGTTGACTCCTCTCCAAATGTAACATTTATGGTTGTGGCCAAGATGTTCAATTTTAGTTTCATCACTCCAAATTACTTTGTGCCAGAAGGTTTGAGGCTTGTCTCTGTGCTGTTTGGCATATTGTAAGCGGGATACTTTGTGGCATTTGCGTAATAATGGCTTTCTTCTGGCAACTCAACCATGCAGCCCATCTTTCTTCAAGTGCCTCCTTATTGTGCATCTTTAAAGGTTGTTCACCTTCTAAACACTTTTTCCTGTTCAGTTGTTTTCAAATTGTTCCCCAGAAATAAAGACTATTTTCAATTACTTCCCAATATTTATCTTTTACTGTTTTTCCAAAATCTAAGTGTAAAGTTGAATGTTGGTGTCTGTGGTGTTTGAATCTGGAAGCTCAGTAATTCAGGCGCAGACTCTAAACGGTTACAATTTTGCAACATTTGATTGCTACATTTCACAGCAACATCTCTGGAGTATTAGCAACTATTGTATCAATTCTAACAGCTGCCTGTAATGAAACCCAGAGATTCTGCTCAGCAGGGACAAAGATCAGAAATGTATCCATTAAATGTATCAGTTAAAGTTAAAACCCACAAACTTGGTTGTCTTTTTGTTGGCCACCACTGAGATCACCTGATTATAGCGGGAAAGGGTGGGAGCTACAATATTAAGCTGACCACTGCTCCTGTATAAACTATACCAAACAAAGGAAAGTTGTGCTTCCCAATTATTTTTAGCCATTAAAGTTTTGGTACTCTACTCCAAAGTGTTGTACTCTGGTGCACAGATCCTTTTTATGTGGAAAAAAGACCCCCATTGTCTATAATGCCCTTTAATGTACTTCTAAAAAGTAATCCTGTGCCATTGCAAGCTCCTTTTTCCAGAGAACACAACCCCAGCCATAACAGTCTATCCTCAGTTGAATTCCTCTGTCCCTACATTCAGCAGATCATGCCTATATAAGACACTGTTCGATAAACACTGAATGGCAGCAATGTTTTCATTGGTGCATTCACATCAATAGCCACTCACCCTTGGTATCTGCTAAATCTCAAAAAATATGCAGCACCATACAAAAGAAACTGAGCTTAAATGACATTAGCCCATAGTGTTTTTCCCCCACTGATTAAATTTCACTATTTTCCACTAAAGAAAATTGTAAGTCGCTGGACTATATGATGCCCTCTGATATAATTAGGTTAATGAGAACAGCAGAGAACTCCTGAATCATAAATATTCAAGGCTGCTGCATTTAATATTTTTTACATTTTTCTTTTAAACAGCAAACATTAAAAAATACCCCTCTGTTTAAGAGGGAAGTACTGCTTCCCTTTTCCACACACACACACAATTGTTTTTTGCTAATAAATGCCATTGTAGCTAGAACAGAGCAGATAAGAAGCCGGTCACAGAGCAAATAAGCTTTAAGCCAACAAACAGGTCACCAGTGGGAAGTGATTGATGAACATCTTACAGAGAGCAGCAGGAGAGTTGCCTTCTCTGAAAATGTTAATTTCCACAGTACTCCATTAATGCACAGATTAGATTTGCTGCATTGTGCAGTCTGAAAAGAAATAAATAACCATACAGTTAACTGCCTGCCCTTTGTTTTCATTTTATTTTCTAATATAAACCACAACAAAATGATTTGCATGTGACACACAATGTGGCAATGCTCCCCTTATCAAATATATGTATTAGAGAGGCATAATCTTTAGCTTCTTACATTTCTCATTACAGGAACAAACTGTCTTTAAAATGTTCAATTGAATTTTTAGTCAAGTGCTTTATTGCATTAAATTCTATAATTCAAGACAAAGATACTATTTTTTAAAAATAGAATTACTGAATAAAAATTAACATCCAGTCATATATAAATAAAAGTGGTAGTTTATACTGGTAGATTCTTCTGTGTATTTTCTACAGAAAGGAAAATGACCCCTTACGTGTGTTTTATCTTGAGAAACTGGTCTTGAATGGTGTGGTATTTATTTGTACTCAGCGCTAATTTTTGTTGTTGAAATTGTCTTTAAGCAATATTTATTAAGATCAGACCGCTTATTAATATTGAATAATTATTCATTTTATTTGCCATCTAGAGAGTCATCGAGCAAATTCTAAAGTCATTACAAAAAAAGAATGAAAGAGAGAATAAGACAAGGGCCTGGGAAACCTGGAACAACAGTTATTTACATATTTTCTATTTTATTTGTATGATAATTTAGGCAGCTTTTATTTTGTGCTGATGTCTCTTTTAATTAGAGCACAAACACCTCAGTTTTGTGAGGATTCTTAATTGTGCTATTATCATTACTATTTTTTGTTAGTGCTCTGCCCCCACTTGGCATTTGAATGTACTCATAATTGTGTTTTATTAGGTTCAATAATATAAAAAAGGGAAGTTCAGAAACAAACTGAACCAATTAGGGTATAAATGTTTAACTTTTAGGTTTTACAGACAGTCCAGTTTAATCGTGCTTCAGATATTTGATAAAGTTGGTATTAAATAAAATTGCAATAAAGCGAATAATCGATTAAAGGAGAAGTAACACCAAAAAAGGAAGATGTTTTAAACAAATGACAATATAATGTACTGTTGCCTTATTTGCTTCAGAAAATACAGTTATAATTTATATTAAAGGGATAGTCATCGAAAAAACATTTTTTCAAAATGCATGAGTTAATAGTGCTGCTCCAACAGAAATCTGCATTGAAATCCATTTCTCAAAAGAGCAAAAAGATTTTTTTAAATTTCATTTTGAAATATGACATGGGGCTAGATATATTGTCAATTTCCCAACTGCCCAAAGTAATGTGACTTGTGCTCTGATAAACTTCAATCACTCTTCCAACTGCAGGTTGGAGTGATATCACCACAATCCTTTCCCCCCCCCAGCAGCCTAACAACAGAACAATGGGAAGGTAGCCAGATAACAGCTCTTAACACAAGATAACAGCTGCCTGGTAGATCTAAGAACAGCAATCAATAGTAAAAACCCATGTCCCACTGCGTTCCATTCAGTTACATTGAGAAGTTACAGCCTGCCAGATAGCAGTTCCCTCCTAAAGTGCTGGCACAAGTCACATGACCAGGGGCAGCTGGGAAATTGACAAAATGTCTAGCCCCCAGATTTCAAAACTGAATGTAAAAAAATCTGTTTGCTCTTTTAAGAAATGGTTTTCAGTGCAGAAGTCTACTGGAGTAGCACTATTAACTGAAGCATTTTGAAAAAAACATGTTTTCCCATGACAGTATCCCTTTAACAAGCTGCTGTGTAGCCATGGGGGCAGCCATTCCAGCACAGTATACACAGTAGATAACAGAAACATTCTGAAAAATCCCATTATATCTCCCTTCTCCCATTATATACCCTCCTGTGCTTTTTCTCCCTTTTCAGCTTTGAATGACTGCCCCATGTCTACACAGCAGCTTTGTTATATAAACTGTTGTAGTATTTAACTATAGTTAAATGTTAAAACGGTTTTGAGCAGTGTATATGGATGTAGCTATTTATATAAAGTGTGTGTTCTAAGGGCTGGGACAGACAGGGAGATTTGGGGGGATTCTGTCGCCTGGCGATGAATCGCAGGCGACAGAATCTCCCCGAATCTCCCTGTCTGCCCCAGCCCTAAATGCTTGAAGACATAAATAATAACATTTCCTTAAAGGGGATGTAAAGGCAAAAAAAGAAAATCCCATTTTTACTTTCTTTAATGAAAAAGAAACCTATCTCCGATATACTTAATGTGTACCGTTTTTATAAGAACCCTGACTGTATGCAGTGAAATTCTCCCTTGATTTACTTGATCTGACTGCTGCAGATAGAAAACTTTAGACAGGCCCTAAGTACTGTGCATGGAAAGGACCATACTTTCAAACGGCAGGGGGAGAGACTTCCCAGAACTCAATAAGCTTTGTTTCTTTTCCTGTAGAACAGCTGGCGACCAAGTAAAGATTCATATCTGCAGCAGTCAGAGCAAGTTGCAAGTTCTTTTAAAAACAATACAGATTTTTTTAATTGATGTATATTGAGGATAGGTTTCTTTTTCAGTTAATAAAGTAAAATTGGTATTTTACTTTTGCCTTCCAACAGTAAATGATCATGGAGCCAGATGTAAACAGAAACTGGGATTCTATTTGGAGGATTATTTTGCTGCAGCCACTGGTTCTGCAGAGTTGGATAAAGTTTGTATTAAACAATACAGAATCTATAAAATCCAAATTAGACCTAGTGCATTCTGCATATTTTGATTATTAATCAGTCATGCTCTATCTGCTTCTGTGTGTTTAGTTTTGATAATTTATGACGTCCCTAAGCAGCCCAGACCACACCGAGCATGTGAATGGTCCTGGTCTTGCAAAGATGTATAACAAAGTTACAAGATGGTGACCCCCTGTGGCCAACTTTGAAAGCATAAATCATTTGTTTGATTAGGCTTCTGGTGCAGTAAGTTCATGTTTATGTATAGTATACAAAATACAGCATTTCTAGCTTTACTCTATTTTAGACTTTAGTTTCCCTTTAATTGTGGATGGGGGCAAGAAAGTGGGTCCCTGAGGTCCTATTTAATACAAATAAAGTTTCTTCTTAAACAGACGCAAATAGTTAACATAAGGTCCAAAAAGAATTAATGGATCACAAAGCTCAATCCCAGACTTAACCTCTGACCCACCAGTAAAGGATAACCTTTGATCATCCAGGTAGAAGCACACAGGTTAAATGTCCTTTCCCATTGACAGCCACTGACATGCATTCAGTATATCAAATGGTAGACCTGTCATGTGGTGATCACTCGGCAGTGCTCATTTCCGCATTCCTAATTGATTCATCTGAATGCACTAAACAAATGAAAAGCTTTCCGCAGTAAAGGGCCTTGTGATGGTCAGAATGTACTGATAACTATGAACCTAAATGAATTACATTATTATGCAAAGTTGCTATATTGTTATGCATAGTTACTGTTTATAGTCATATTTGTTAAATACTCTTTTGTAGTTCCTTTAAGTTTTCCAAATATAGTCAGTCAAATGACTTAATATTAATGCTTGTCTGCTATGTCTAAATTCTTAATTATACAAGACGGTTTACCAACAATGTTATAACTCAAGTATCATCACCCTTTCTAAATAGTATTGTCTGATTAGGATATAACCTTTGATATATCAGGATTCAGATCATCTTGAAGAATGTAATTTAGAAATGCAGTTTATATTGATTAAAGAGATACATACATAAACAAATTGAACGTATTACTTAATCAGCAAAAAGTGCTAGGGTTAAAAATAAAATTTAAAGGTTTATGTACTGCCAAAAATAGGTTGTGTGGGAAAAATAACCAAAAAAAAATATGTTGCTATTCCTTTATCTTTATTAATTATAATTACTAGTAAGTAAGATTGTCAGGAACTAAGTTGTAGATTCAACAGACCCAGATTTGTGGAAAGGCCACCGCGTCTAGGATGGCAAGATTTTAGGGGGGCATCATGCTGCCCAACCACACCCACATTGGTTCAAAAACACGGGGGATGAGAATGAGATACAATTGCTTTTTAAATTTCCTGTGCACCAATCCCCATTGCACTGGTCCCGATAATAAAAATTTGCATGAGAAAAGTGGAGAGGACGGGTGCGACAAATGGCAGTGGGCCTAGCGGTGCCTGCTATATAAAGCAAGTCAATGGAGCAAATTATCTCTGCCCTGAGGGCAGCACTTTGTGGAGGAGTGGCATGATTGCTTTAAAAAAAAGTCCCAATTGACAAACCCAAATCAGAAAGCAGGAACAAAGTCAACAGGCAGAGGTCAGGTTCAGGCAGCACAGGTTCCAAATCCAGATGTGAGGCCAAGGTTCAAGCACAATAAAGAAGGCTCAGTAATGCATTAGCAAAAGGTGATCACTTCACAAAGCTCTGATAATTCAGCACCTATTTAATCACATTGCACATGTGCGGTGTTCATCTTGTATCCATGCATCAAGATGGACACAACTAATGTCCCTGCCACACAATTTATGCATTTTGTTGCTATGTACTCAGGTGCTGACTGGAGGGAGTGGGATACCTGCACAATACCCAATGCCTCAGCGAGACTGGTGTTTGGCATTGCCCCTTTCCAAGGCCTGATCCCCAAGTGTCTCAGCCAGACTGAAGCTTTATATTGCCCCTTTCCAAGGCCTGATCCCCAAGTGTCTCAGCCAGACTGAAGCTTTATATTGCCCCTTTCCAAGGCCTGATCCCCAAGTGTCTCAGCCAGACTGAAGCTTTATATTGCCCCTTTCCAAGACCTGATCCCCAAGTCTTTGTTTAGGTTATTTGTAGAAATATCTGTGACAAATTCATAGATGTTAGTGTGCATCAAATGCCAGGAATTGTCTTAAAGGACCAGTAACATCAAAAAATGAAATTGTTTTGAAGTAATAAAAATATAACGCAATGTTGCCCTGTGCTGGTAAAACTGCAGTGTTTGCTTCAGAAGCACTACTATTGTTTTTATAAATAAGCTGTGTAGCCATGGGGGGCAACTAGTCAAAGGAGAAAAGGCTCAAGTTACACAGCAGATAGCAGATAAGCTCTGTAGAACATAATGATATCTGTTATCCATTACTTATCCTGTGCCATATAGCCTTTTTTTCAATCTCCGTCATTGCTATTCAGCAGCTTGTTTATATGAACTATAGTAGTGTTTCTGAAGCAAACAGGTCAGTTTTAACAGTGCAGGGCAAAACTACATGATATTTTCTTTACTTTAAAACACTTTAATTTTTTGGTGTTACTGTTCCTTTAAGAAGGATAATCTGTCCTCTGAACCAGATACTACAGATGATCTTACTGAGTCTGGAGTCAAGGATGTCTTGGACTTCAAATTCCTCAGAACCTTGTATGGTCTCAGATTTCACGAGGAACATCGATTTCTGTGTCAAATTGTTGTTCCTGGTGAAACATGAGGTACAATTCAACACCAAAATTGGTTTGGAACTGCTTCAAGGAGGGAGGAATATAAAACAGTATAAACTGTAACTGGCTGGAAGCTTTAGTTGATGTGTTGATCTGTTTGATGTGAGGAAAGGGGCCTAAGAATCTTTAGAAGGAAAGGGGTATTTAAGTGTTGCAAGTATAAAACAACACAGAATTTCCTACAGGTTTGAACCCTAACCCAGCAAGCTTTTTAAAGTCAGCATTAGGTTGTTCAGCACTGTGTTGAAGGAGCTTGAAATTGTGTAGCATGTCTTGAAACAGAACAGACACCTCATAAAGGCCAGGAAGTGAGATGGGGAGAAATTATAAATTTGGGGGGGGGGGGGTTAAAGTGTTTTTTGTAGATTAGATAAACAACATTTTATCTAGCATGCAGAAGAAGACGATACAGCAGTCATACATCCAATGAAGGGGCCTTGTTGTCCTTTTTTTTTTAGAACCAATACGTCAATCAATAACAGGGTTGTGCATGGGTGAAGAAACCACATGTAGAGACAGAAGGTTATTTAGTTAAACTCGAATTTATTGAATATTTTTATTTAGCCAAGCCAGACCAAACTTCCATCCATGATTTTAACTTATTTATTAATAAAATAACTTAGTGTGGGGAAAGAATCAATAAAATCAAGTGAAAACTCGTATTGTGTGAATTTTTAAGTTTGCTGCCCAAATTACTCAATTTTTTTCCAGGTTATTGCCTGAAAGCCTCAGATTTTTCTGATTATCGGATGAAACCCAGTGAAGATCACAATATCTTCAATTTGTAAAAGGGACATCTGCTGTGGACTTCTACATGACCTTGGCAGATTTGAGATGGCGGATTTTCAGATTCTGACTTTTGCCAGCTTTGGAGTATAATATGAATTTTTCTCCCAGAAAAAATTGAGGTCTAGAAAATAACCCCTTTATATTCTTTGCAAATTTTATTGTGAGAGGAATAGTCTCTAGGACGGTCCTGGAGAGTATCATACTGTCATGGCTTGGGAGTCGTTGTGATGAGGGCTTTGTATATGAGTTGATGCACCCAGGTCTGAGGTCCTTCTCACAGCAGGGAAATTGTTAGACCAACTTTTGCTTGCTTGTAGGAATAGGTATGAGACATGAGAGTATATATCTGTCTATAGTTGTTTAGAAAAGCACTATTGTGGAAGCTGTATATAAAAGCACTTCAGCAGAGGGACCTTTGATTCCACAGGTGTGGAGTTAGAAACAGGAGAAGACACAAAATATGGTGCTGACATTGACCAAGAGTAGGAGCCACCCTTGCACCTCATGTCACTTCACTAACTCTATGACCCAGAGTCCCAGACAGTCCAAGGAAGTTAGGAGGTACTGCACATGTGTGAACATCTTCCCATTCAGCTGCTCATTGAGTAATCAGGCATTTCTCTTTAGCAGAGCAGCAGCGTTTCTTGGTCCTGCCTCTCTGTTTTCTAGCTGCATTAACTGTCTATCTGCGATTTGCTCTCCAACTGTACACACACAATATATATATATATATATATATCTTCCTGTGGGCAGCACTACGCTTTTAAAGTTTGCATCGGGGGCAAGGTAAATGGGTTAAATAGTGAATAAATGACCAGAAACTCCAAGATATCTTGTGATCTTGAGAATTACATGAAAAGCTATTAAGGCCTAAATCACTAGTTAGCTACCTCGGAAGGGATATCGATCAGGCTGAATGTCAAGCTGAATGGTCAGCCCTTGCACATTTTCGCATCACCAAATCTGGCCCTTGTTGCAAAAAGTTGGACACCCCTGGTCTAGACTCTACTATACTGTGCGTCGATTTAAGCACACATAGCATCATGCATGTTCAGTTAATCAGGATTAACATGTGACATCCATATGTTGAGATTGGCATAGCTGGTGTCCCTGCATCACCACTGAGGTATTACATTGTGGCCCACCCAGGTTTTTAAAATATTGTCCCTTTTGAAAAATGGCCCTTGCTGCCTGAAACATGTCATGTGAATACACATTGAATACTAATTCGTAGGTATTCTGCTTTTTGCCTTTTGATTCACTCACTCTACATTTGAATTTAACCCAGTGGTTGCCAGCGACGGAGCACCAGTGTGAATCAAGGCTATTCAAAAATGCTTGGCTTTTTTGTGTGTTTTTCTAAATGTGTATTTTAGTACCTGCATGTGCTAAGGAATCTGGAAGGCTGCATCATTATCATTAAGATGATCCTTAGGACAAACCAACTATGCAAATCAATTGGTAGTTCTCATTTTATTACTCCATATACTTACAATTTTTATATTTTACTTTTTTTTATGTTTCTGTGGGCAAGGAAAAGTTGTTAACGTGTTGGTTTACAAAGCAATAGCTAATGTATGGTGTTTGATCTTTGTGACCTGTTGTTTCTAACTAGAAGGGAAAAATATAGTCTTAAATAGGAGAATAAACAATTTCTGAACTACAATTATTATTATTAATAATGGGTATGGGATGCATTATCCAGAAAACCATTATGCAGAAAACTCATCTCCCATAGACTCCATTTTATTTAACTAATCAAAATTTAAAAAAATAATTTTCTTTTTCTCTGTAATAATAAAACAGTACCTTGTCATTGAACCATGATTTTTTAGTAGAGTTAAAGTATGAAGATCCTTAAAGAAAATCTAGGATTCTAGAATTCTGGATAAGAGGTCCCATACCTGTACTCTTTATACACAGACATACATTATGTATTTGATGAATTCTATGTTGCCATATGCAAATTAGGGACTGGAAAGTTAAAATTGGAAAATAAATATTTTTTTTATAACCTTGTTTTGTTTAAAAAGTCACGTGATTTCCCTTTCTGCCTCTAATTTATATACAGTATACAAATTATGATTTGGTTTGGTCAGGCACAAGGATGCGGCCGAATCAGAATCCTGCTGAAAATTGCCAAATCCCGAACTGAATCCTGGGATTCAGTGCTTGGGTGTCATTGGAGAAAAGGTTAAGAAACAATGCTTTGTGACATTGCTAATTTTGGGGGGTATTTGAATTTTGATTGTTTTTTCAAAATTTGGTGCAACGATTGCTGCCATTATCCATGACCCAGTTCTTTACTCAGTAAATTGCTTTATATTGATGTAATGCCCACTGGTGCATGATAACATTATACAGGTATGGGACCTGTTATTCAGAATGCACAGGACATGGGGTTTTCCGGATAATAGATGTTTCCATAATTTGGGTCTTCATACTAGACTCATACTAGGCTCCATACAAGTCTACTAGAAAATCATGTAAACATTTAGGGGGTTATTTATCAAGGTCTAAATTGATCTCTGTTTCTAATATCCAGCTCCTAGCAACTCAGAATTCAAGAATGAATAAAAAAGGCAGAAAAAAAACTAAAAATTTTTGCTCCGAATCCCTGAAATCATCGGACACCAGTACGGACATCAGCACAGACACTGGGACCTTCCCCATTGACCTCAAGAGCTTTTAGATGCCGAGGGTTTGGATTCAGAGGTTTTAGACCATCAGACTTTAATAAATCTCAAATAATTAGTAGGATTTTTTTGTTTTATTATTACAGAGAAAAAGGAAATCATTTTTTAAAATGTGGATTATTTCATTATAATGGAGTCTATGGGAGAAGGCCATTCCGTAATTGGGAGCTTTCTGGATTATGGGTTTCTGAAATAATGCATCCCATGCCTGTATACTTAAAGCTGCAGGTGCAACCAGCATTAGCGGTCTGTTTGATATGGTGTATTTATATATGTGTTAATTGTTTCCTCTCTTCTTTTTAAGGATTGTGTGCAGCTGAACCAATACAAGCTACAGAGTGAAATTGGCAAAGTAAGTACTCGGCAGTTTTACTTTGATCAGCGAAAGAAATTAGGTTACAATTAAGATCGTGCCATCAGATGTAATACCGTAGTACTGAAATGTATGATTCTAAACAGAGGAGACAAATCCAGGCTGCAGAGTATTTGCATGGCAGCAGATTCCATTCAAATATAATGTGTTTCATTAAACATAGCTGAGGATGATTTAGAACAGTTCTGTTCTGTCAAAAAGCTTGACAAGAAAATGGCAGTTGTGTTTATTTCATGGAGAATATTGTACAAATGTTCTATTGAAAAAACTATTTCACTGTTCATGTTAGAAGAACAACAGCAGAATGGTAAATTGATTTTCAGACCACTAAATGCTTTTGATGGCTTTGCTATCTGGTTTAAGCTTCCGGTGCATTGCACTTCCTAAGGGATATTTTCATGTAAATATAAAATTATGACTTGGCTTCTGACTCACCATTTACTATGACGTCCGTCTTTCTGGAACACTACAGTGTTTTCTCTTTCAGGTATGTATTTATTAGTAAGAGAAAAAAGGAGCTAAAAATACTCCTGCATGGATAAGTATAAGTGTTTTATTCACTAGAAAATTACAGAGGCAGCTGGTCACTGCTGAACCTACATCCACAGCTATAAATACAAATAAGATAAACTTGTCTGCCTTTGAAAAATATTCAAAGCAGCATTGTAAGCAATTGTATTCCCTGTAACAATATCCATCTTGTTTAATTCTGTTCAACAAATCAGGCAGCAAAGGGAAAGACAGGAAACGAGAAAGGGTCAGGAATCAGAACAGAGATAAACAGACAGGAAGAAAAGAAGCTGCATTATTATGTAAAAACACTCTCCAGCGATGCAGGTTATAGTCTTTTTTTTTTATTACGTGACAACATTAAATAGAGGAACTTGCCTTCTGTCTAGATGGTAGCAGACTTCCTGGGAGCATGTGCTGGGCAAAAAGGTTTGTAAGGTACATATTTATAAAGTAACAAGTATTGTGTGTATGTACATACCATATCCACCATTTCTTCACTGACCATTTGTCATAAAACATAGAATTCACAATACAGACTGTCAAGAACCTGACTGTAGAGTCCTGCGCAAGTCAATTTTTTCCGACCCATACCCGCAACCTGCAATCCGGACCAATCCGGTACCCTTCAAGACCCGATACCTGACCCGCAAGTACCTTATCCGAAACCCGGACCTGCGACCTGCGACCCGCTGACCATCAAGAATCAGGAAGTACCGTCATGCTGCCAATCAAGAATCAGGAAGTGCTGTCATTGTAACTGCAAGTGACATCATTGGAAGTAGGCGTGATCAGAAAAAACTTGTAAAAATTGCTACTGAGGAGACCCATGGCCCAACCAGTGACCGGCAAACCCACAGAACCGTCAACCTGCGGCTATAGCCGCACCCAGAACTTCTGCCCACAACCCGCACGGTACTGCAGTACTCTACCTGACTGCCAGGTGCCATATATACTACGAGTTCAAACTGTGGTGCTAGCTATAGCTGGTACTAGATGACTTAAAGAGCATTTATCAAAACATAAAGTGTTTGTTTTTGCATAAGTGTGCAGCGTTGTAAAATACAGTCATTTTGAAAAAGTCAAGTCTTGTATTTGATGCTGTAGCCTTTTACTGATAAATATAAAGCTAGTTCTTTTAGCATTCATTTAAATAATTTAACTTTTGCTGTGGGAGCAAACAAAGCATGTTTTCTCTAATGATACTGTGCTGTTGTCACATTGCCTGGAAGTCATGCCATTTTTTACATGGTCAACCCCACACTTTGAGGCCAGTGTTATGCACCACAAGGAATCCATGCTAGACAGCAGTATTATTACTGTAGCAGAGTTCTGGAGTTGCAGAACTCACTCTTTCTGCTTTCATGCAGAGAAGCATTTTGAGCTCTCAAATAAGGAGTGGTTAAGTCAAATGGTAAGCAAAAGTACTGAGCCCACGGGGTAGGGATGCTACCTGTCTGGTAGTTTTCCAGCCTAGCCAATAAAATACATGCCATGGTCTGGGCCATTATTACAATTTTCCCTGCAATGTACTTGCCAAGTATATTTGCAAACCACAGTCATTCCACCCCTAGCTTAACCATATCATCCATCCCAACCCCATCCATCTTTCTCCCTATCCTACCCAGAAAATCCTTGCTCAATACACCCCTTTACATACTCTGCCTGCCCTATGCTCCCTTTGCACCATACTCCCATGTGTGCCATACTCTGCCTGCCTTATTCTCTCATTTGTGTGCCATACTCTGCCTGCCCTATACTCCCATCTGTGTGTCATACTCTATGCTCCCTGTGCACCATACTCTGCCTCACTTATTCTCCCATTTTAGACACTGACACTCTGACCTTCATAGAAAGTAGTTAAGCCAAAAGTTTGACATGGTATTAGAAGTCCAAAACTGTCTGTACCTCAAAAACCACTAAAAATAGAAAATGAATGTAAATTGAAATGTGCTCTGGGATCACACTGAGAAGGTTTACTGTGGCATTTGGCTGCTGCTAATGCTAAATTACCAGTGAAATTATAAACTTTTGTTGGTTACCTTAATGGTTCGTATCATTAGCATACATGTGACATACAATTAAGGCAAAGCATCAAATTTTAATAGTCTAACTGACATCTCTGTTCAATCCAAATTGCCTACAAAACATGTTTCATGCAGCCATTTGTGTCTTATCCCACTATAGAGATTACTATATCTACAGGGTATTTGTTATTTCAAAAATGCATGGAATTTCCTTATATCATGCCTCTGTGCAAAAACATAAATACCTGCAGCTTGCTGTTTTGTATCAATTTCCCAAGCACATACACAATGAGTTGGAAAGGCAGAATGCTGCTCACAGTGCTACTGAGTGGCCTGGCTGCCATTAAACCATTGGCACACGGGGAGAGGACATAATGAGGACAGAAGGGCACAGGTGGAGAAGGCTAAAAATAATATAATGACACATATGGTTGAAAGATAAAGCAATGCTTGATATACTGGAATGTTAAAGGAGAAGGAAAGGCTAAAATTATGTAAGATTTATCAAAAAGGTCTTTATAAATACACCATTAAATAATACTGTCAAAAGAAACACCCCATTTCTTTCCTTCTATTGTGTACACATTGGCTTCTGTATCAGACTTCCTGTTTTCAGCATAAACCTTCAGGGCACGACTTGAGCATGCTCAGTTTGCTCCTCTCCCCCTCCCTCCTCCCCTGCCTGCTGTAATCTAAGCGCAGAGCTATGAGTGAGCAGGGAGAGACTTTGGTAGGAAGTGATGTCTCACAAAATATGCCAGGTGCTATCCTAAACAAACAGAGCTTCTAGAGCTGTTTACTCGGGTATGGTAAAACATGGTATGGTAAGTTATGGTATGGTAAATATAGTGTTATAGCTTGCACTATTGTGACTTATCTATTGGCAATATAGTGAGGGTGGCACATAGAGCAGGGCAGTACATTTTCACATGTAGAGAGTGGACAGAGCAGATAGTGTAACACAGCTTTAGAAGAGCCCTGTCCCACTACCAGGCAAGGAAACTTGGCCTTACATGCTTTGGTGATAAACAACAAGAAGGCCATTGCAATACAGATGGGATCCTTTGCTAACTGTGTCCGCCCCTACAACCTGCTGTATTTCCAGGTTTGCGGTGTTATAGGGTACCCAAAAAATGCAGAATACTAGGATTTATTGTAAGTCCAGTCACTTCCAGGCTTGCTACTTGTTTCTGTACTATTTTATCGAACACAAATAAGAACGTGCTTATTTCAAGTAAAGCGGAAAGAGCTGTGTCTGCAGTCTAGTCTCCAATCCTCTGGCAAACATCTGCTAACATAGACTGTGATTTCTGTAATTGTCTTTTGTTGGCATTGTGCTAATTCATGTTTTTTATAGCATATACAGGTCAGCTGTCTATACAGATTTCCTATAATCTGCTTAGTACTCCTAATTATGTATGTATGTACAGTATATCTTTATTAGTAAAGAGCCACGGTGCTGTACAGTGCATAATAGTACTATATATATATATATATATATATATGTATACAAGTATACATGGGGAATACAAAACCATAGTAAATATACACAGAAATCAGGACAAAGAATTTATGTAGATGTTAATGCAGTACAGTTTATGGTACAACCAGCCAGACCTGACCTAAACATTGAAGCTAACAGAACTACGCAAAACTGAAACAGAAACATCTAGAGCTGAATGGTAAAAGGCTGCAGCTCTGTAGGCAAGTACAGGTATGGCATCCATTATCTGGGAACCTGTTTTTCAGAAAGCTCAGAATTACAGAAAGGTTGTATGCCATAGACTCCATTTTGTCTAAATAATCCAAAGGTTTAAAAATTATTTCTTTTTTTCCCTGTAATGATAAAACAGAAACTTGTACTTGATCCAAATTAAACAAAACCAGCCTATTGGGGTTATTTAGGGGCAGATTTATCAAGGGTTGAAGTAATGGGAGTTTTTTTCAAAATGTGAAGCAAAAAAGACCAATCGAAATTTATTTTAAAAATCAACAGTTTTTTTTTTTACAGTGAATAGGCCATTTTAGTTTCTTTAAATTATAATTGTTTGAATCAAAATAACAGTAAATTGATCATGTTTGATTTAAAAAAAGAAAAAACTTAGATTTTTCAAAGTTCAGCAATTGACTCCAAGTAGGTTCTAGGAGGTCCCCCATAGGCTAAAACAGCAATTCGGCATGCTGTAGATGGTGAATGGTTGAAGTTGAATTTTTAAAGAGACAGTACAAGATATTTCTTTTTGGACCCTTACAAACGGACTAAGAATATCACTCTCTACATCATACTTAACATTAATTTAAAGGTGAACAAATGTCTTTCTAAACCTAGCCAGCCTTCACTGATTTTGGAAGGAGGGGTACCAACCTAAAAGTATTTTTTTTAATATATAGAAATACAAAGAACTTCTATATGGGTATGTTCCCTTGGGTGACTATTTAGTAAAAACAGCCTTACCGTTGTACGGTTATTCCAAACCTACAGTTCCAACTATTGGAATGACTTTTGTATAAGCGCTGTAATCTATTTTAAGTCTGGTAATATGTGATATCTACATATTTGAAAATAAGAAGATGTATGTAGCGTTTTCTGTTTGGTTTTTTTCTGTCTATAACAGTAAATCACAGTATTGAATATGCTCCAGTGGATATTAGCAAAGCAAGCTTTTTGAACTGCTACATATGTTAAAAGTCCACAGCAAGAGCTCCTAATACTATTTTATTCCAGACAGGCAGTGTTCTGTGTGGGTAATTATATATTTTTTCTTCTCAGTTCTTGCTTGTTACTGAAAACAAGTGTTAAGACTTCTGTAAGAAAAGCTCTTTTATCTGCTTGCAGCACAGTTTATCTTTATTTGTTAAATGCCCCAGTGATTTGAACTTAGCAGGGTAGATCAATAAGCATTGGTTATGTCACTTGTAAAAACAGTCTTGCATTGTAATGTTTAAATGAAAATCTACCTCTCTGTTGTGCCACAATGGTCTCTAGATTTTTGTGACAGCCCTAGGATTTGATTCTACAAATTTCAATAATCCTATGACCAGAAATTGGAAATTATGCTCTGAAAACGTAATGTATAAAAAGGAGTGTTAAAGAGCTTTATTTACATTAAATATACTGTACTGTTACCCTATGCATATGAACACTTTGTATGTGTTAAATGAGAACAAAAGCCATCCAAGAGAATGTGCACTTGAATATTTATGGGATAATGTAATACAAAAAATGCTGACAACTAGTAACCCATAGCAACCAATGTCTGTTCAAACATCGGACTGGTAAATGCTACCTGCTGATTGGTTGCTTTGGGTGTAGCACATTTAAGACCATTTATTGGGTTACCCCCTATGTCCCTTACTTCAAGTGGACATGCTTCTTCTAAGCCACCACCACCATAGTGCATAAGACAGGCAGGGCTGGATTTACCTAGCGGGCACCTCTAGGCCTGCTGTTTTTTGTCGCCCCTGTCCCCTCCCTTTTATTTTCTCAAATCTTCATCATCAGGATGGAGCAATGGGAATTGGCTCACAGAAATTTTACATTTCTGAACCAATGTGGGTGTGGTTTGGCAGCATGCGGCCCCCTAAAATCCTTCCACCCTAGGAACCAAAAACTGTCTAATTTGTAGTTATGCAATAGCAGCTCTGTTGGCCCAGTAGGACTGTAGGGCCCTTTCCTAACACGTAGTAAAAACCTTGTAAGTCTGACATGTGAAGAGTGTTTTTAAGGCACGACTACTGTTTGCCTTGCCTCCAGAATACATTCTTTCATTCAAGGTTAACGCATCAAAGTCCATTTAAAGGGGTGGTTCACCTTCAAGTTAACTTTTAGTATGTTGTAGAAGGGCCAATTCTAATAAACCTTTCAATTGGTCTTCATTATTTATTTTTCATAGTTTTTTAATGATTTGCAATTTTCTTCTGTTTCTTTGCAGCTTTCAAATGGGGGTCACTGACACCATCTAAAAACAAATGCTCTGTAAGGCTACACATGTATTGTTATTGTCACTGTTTATTACTTATCATTCTATTCAGTCCATCTCCCATTCATATTCCAGTCTCTTGTTCAAGTCAATGCAGGGTTGCTAGAGTAATTTGTACCCTAGAAACCAAATTGCTGACACTGCAAACTAGAGAGCTGCTGAATAAAAATCTAAATAACTATAAAACCACAAACAATACAAAATGAAAACCAATTGCAAATTGTCTTAGAATATCACTCTCTACATTATACTAAAAGTTAACTCAAAGTTGAACAACCCCTTTAATACAAAAAAGAAAATAAATATGCTTGCTGTTATACGTTAAGGCTGCTGTTGCTGTCAGTACAAAAGCAGCTCCCCCGAAGCAGCTTCTAAAACAAGACCAGTTTCTCTGAAACACGGACTAATGGGACCCTACAGTACACCCCTGTAATAATATAGTACTGAATTTTCTAATGTGTTCATTCCAAGGGAAAAAAAACGGTAATATGGTTCATTTGTATCTTGTAATGCACTGAATTATAGCTGAAAAGTGTGTGTGTGTGTGTGTGTGTGTGTGTGTGTGTGTGTGTGTGTGTGTGTGTGGGTGTATGTATATTTATATGATATATGGTGGAAATGTACTTTTAGAGCTCTACTTTATAAAGAGTGCATAGCTTACACATATATAATTATAATAATTATTGATAATTATACTTTTTCAGATAATGTATACAATTTTCCGCCTAGAGTGTGCGAGAAAAGCTGCATATTAATTTTAGAAAGGGTAGACTCTTAAAGGGAACTATGATATTTGCTAATATCCACCAAACTGTAGTGGATGTTTTCATGATAACTTCCTTATAGCTTTTGATATAATTAATGGCTTATTATGGTAATTCTTCAAACATAATTCATGTGTTAAATGATATAGAGTGTGATTTACTGTCATATGGTATAATTTGGTGGCACAGGGCTTGTACAGTTAGAATAAATGCATATAAATAGTGATTTCTCGTGTTGTAACTCTAATGCAGCTCATCTTGTGGGAGCTGGGCAACATAGCCTGTTAGATTGTTTCCTGATTCTCATGGTTATGACACTTAAACAGAGCTAGAATCCCCCACTGCATACATAATAGAATTTAATGGATGTCGTTTGTATCGCACTACAAAAAATTTAGCTTAAAGGGGGCAGTATTTAGGGATTGTCAAACATACTTTTTGCAAATTGTTTTTTTTTAAGAAAAATCAGTTGTTATCTTATTAAACAGGGCAAACTGTTTAGTTGAAGATAAGTGAAAAAATGGGAGAGGCTTTGTTTATGCTGAGCTCATTATCCTTTTTTAACTTACGTAGGATTATAGGAAGAGGGAGGTTCATTGCTAATTATATACAATGAATGGGTTTATACAATAAACATACAGAATTACATAAATAGCAGTCAATCACCAAAAAAAAGAGGTGAAGAAGTCCCTGCCCAAAAGACCTGAGACAATCTAAGTAATGAAACTTGAAAAAAGTGAAGGAAATTTAAATCACTAGGGGTGCCAGATGCCTAGAAGGCCAAATTCAATGCCAGAGTCACATTATTATTCAGGATGCACCAAATCCCCGAATCCTTCATCAAAGATTTGGCTGAATACCGAACCGAAAATAAATCCTAATTTGCATATGCAAATTAGAGAGGAAGGTAAAAAGTGGGAAAAACTATGTTTTGCTTCCTTGTTTTGTGACAAAACGTTACATGGTTTCCCTTCCTGACCCAAATTACATATGCAAATTAGGATTCGGTTCGGACAGGAACAGTGTCCTCCTGGAAAAGCCAAAATCCTGCCCGAATCCCGAACCGCATCCTGGATTCGGTGCATCCCTATTATTAACATGTATTTTTAGAGAGCCAACAGAGCTGTAAAATGAATGTGCTTATACAAAGAAATCACAGGAATTACATAATATAACATACAGAGCTACATACATAACAACCAGTACCGGTACAAAAGGTGAGGAAGACCCTGTGAAAACGAGCTTACAGTCTAAAGGTGAAGAGAATGAGACAAATGGTGCGGGAGTGTAGCATATGGTATCGCATTTGGAAGCTTAACAGAGAGAGGGTAGGCCTCTCTCTAAATAAGTGTGTTTTAAGAGATCTTTTGAAAGCAGAAAGGTGAAAGTTGGACAGACCATGGGAGAGAATTCCAGAGGAGGGGTGCAACCCTTACAAAGTTTTGAATGCGAGCATGTGAGGAGGTAATGAGAGAAGAGTTGAGGAGCAGTTCAGTAGAGGAGCGTAGTACGTGGTTGGGTGAGTATCTAGCAATGAGTTCAGAGATGTAGGAAGGGGCAGATTTATGTACAGCTTTGAATGTCCAGGTCATTAGTTTGAATTGTATTCTGAAAGGTAGCGGAAGCCAGTGCAGAAATTGGCAGAGTGGCATGACAGAGGAGAGGCGGTTGCTGAGGTATATAAGCCTAGCAGCTGTATTCATTATGGACTGGAGAGGTGACAGTCTTTGGCGGGGAAGGCCAATTAATAGAGAATTACAGTAGTCTAGAGCATTGTAATTTTTGCATGCTTTTGCTCTCTCTGGAACAGCTGCCAGTTTCAGTCTACATCACAATTACAACAGTATAGCTGATGTAAACATTTTCCTGCCATGCAGATGTCAGGTATTGTTGGTTAAAATGGGACATGGGTTTCCTTTCCCAAGCACCCAGCTTGCACATGTAAACTGCCCAGACTTAGGGTTTAGTGTATGTAATGGCATGTGCACCCGTACCATATACCTAGTGACAGGGGGCACATCCATGTAGTTTGAACTGAAACAATAGGAGAAAGAAACCAAGCTGATGGAGGTTTAGTGAGGACTTCTGTAAGACTAGAACTAGCCATACACAGACCAATATAAGCATTTTAGTAACAACATAATTTTTACATTGTTTTTATTCGTGCCTCATCATTTTCTTTTTAAATTTATGTAATTTTGTCTTTTACAAAACGGTGTCCCTCCCATAGTTTCTTTGGCACTAAGTATGTCCTACCATCCCACTCAGCCTATTACATAAGAATAAGTGCTTAACTATTTAAAGGAAAACTATACCCCGAAAATGAATACTTGAGCAACAACAGATAGTTTATATCAAATTAAGTGAAATATTAAATAATCTTATCAACCTGGTATATATATTTAAGTAAATATTGCCCTTTAACATCTCTTGCCTTGAACCACCATTTTGTGATGGTCTGTGTGCTGCCTCAGAGATCACCTGACCAGAAATATTTCAACTCTGACTGTAACAGGAAGAAGTGTGGAAGCAAAAGACTGATTTAAACTGTACAACTTTCTGCTTTATTCTAACCTCAGATTGGTGCAGGGTTTACTTCCCAATGTGTAATAATGCTTTTCTGTTTGCATTCTGTTTGCAGGGCTCATATGGTGTTGTAAAACTGGCGTACAATCAAAGTGATGACAAGTATTATGTAAGTGAAATTTAATTTGCTGATATATAATTCCACTGTGTCAATATTGTTGTACTCTGTGCAATGGCATGTGACATGATCTGGCACCCCTGCTGTGCTCTGTACATTATTGCACACTGTATAAAGTTTATAAATGTTTATAAGAACAGCCGTGTATAAAAATGCCTTTGAAGCAAATCTTGGAAGATAAAGGAAAATCATTTGAGCTACTTTTGCCAATTTATATCTCTGTATATCTGAATAGTGACAAAATAAGCTCAACACTCTTGTATTCATGCTGAAAGTAAACTCCTTTCGAAATATCGTTTTCGCCCCCTACAATCTTCCTTCTAGAGAGCCCTCTCTTCCAAATGAAGAATTATGCTTCTTAAAGGAACAGTTATACCAAAAAATTGAAGTGTATCAAAGTAATTAAAATATAATGTATTGTTGCTCTGAATGGGTAAAAGCTTTGTGTTTGTTCAGAAAGACTACTATGGTTTATATAAACAAGCTGCTGTGTAGCCATGGGGCAGCCATTCATTTGGAAAAAACAACGGCATCTTTTTCTGGCATAACAGAATGGATGGCAAATCTGTAGTACAGGTCTGGAAACCCATTATCCAGAAAGCTCAGAATTATGAGAAGGCAATCTCCAATAGACTCCATTTTATCCAAATAATTAAAATTTTTCAAAATGACAGTACCTTGTATTTGATCCAAACTATGATGTAATTAATAGTTTTTGGAAGCAAAACCAGCCTATCACACATAGCAGTGCTAGCTGTTTTTTCTGCAAAACAAAATGCATGGTGAAATTTGCTTAAATGTTTTCCACTGGCGAAAAATTTTTTTTAATTCCTAATAAAAACACTATAGCTTAAAGTTTGTCTAGATGAATTTTGTACAGTGTTTTATAAAAAAAAAGTAATCATTTATTGGTACTTGAACTAACCCAAGCTTATGAATGAGGGGTGTCTAGAGTGCAGAATCTCTTCTGGCGCTAACATTAACCCTAACCCTAATACATATTGCCAAAATCCGATAAATACCAATTTGATTGAAAAAAAATTACAAAATGATCTCTGCTAAGAACTTTGACATCAAGTTGTTATAAAAAATATTGGCAGATGGATTAAGCACATTCCTGGTGCATCTGATTGACCTTAATCACGTGGGATTTATCCCTGAGAGACCAGCACTGAATGACTTCAGAAGAGTCTCGTTCTGACCCAAATATTTAATACCCCCAGTATGATATTATAAGTTGATCTTAGAAAGGCCATTGTTTCCATTTTGAGTGAATTTTTAACTTATATCTTACAAAAACGGGGATACAGCACCATAGGAATCAATGATTATAGTGTTTCTTCCTTTGATGTGCTTTGAACAGATGTAACACCATTTTAACGAGAAAGAATTGAAATCACTTGTCTTGAATTGCTAAGCTGACCTTTAGAACTATTACAGAAGATCCTGACATGATGATTGCCCCTAGATGTTTAGCAGAAGTCAACCTTAGTTATAGCATTTAACATGTAACATTTTATTACTCCATAACTGCCCCCAGATGACACCCTATGCAAATAAATATATAATTGTTTCACAAAACTGTGCTTCAGTTTCTTTAAAGTTTTTTTTATTACAGTCAGACAGCATGCAGTGGACCCATTTAGGGCAGAGACAGACGAGAAGATTCGGGTCATTTAGTCGCCTGGCAATAAATCTCGTCTTCTTCACACAACTAATCTCCCAGAACTGCCATCCCGCCGGCTAGAATCTAAATCGCCAGTGGGATGGTACTCGGATCAATTTGTTTTCTGAAGTCGCACAAAGTTTCCTCGTGAGGCTACGAGTGCCATCCCACTGGCGATTTAGATTCTAGCCGGCAGGGAGGTAGTTCAGGGAGATTAGTCGCCGAAGAAGATGCGATTTTGTCACCAGGCGACTAACCTCCCCGAATCTCATCTGTCTCTGCCGTTATGTTAATATGTTAACTGAATCACTTCTTGGTTTGTAAGAATACATGCAAACTGAATAACCCTACTTCTCAGCTGTTTTCATACCTGTATGAGTCCATATATCGATATTAAAGCCGTGTACAGTAGAAAAGAGCATGTCAACTTGTAAGAATAGAATCCCAGTATATTATGCAAAACTATGGGGCAAATTGATCAAAACGTGAGTTTAGAGCTTAATAAATAAAAACTCACTAATGTTTTATTCAGTCCAATGGGATTTTTAGAATCGTATTTATCAAGTGATGAGTTTGAACTTCCCATAGGAATGAATAGAGTTTTTATTTATTAAGCTCTAAACTCACATTGTGCAGAGGTACAGGGGTGGTTTAATGCCCTTGATGTTTAATCCCTCCAAAGAGTTTGGTCGGGATTTTTATTGATGGATACTACCTTAAACCTTTCATCCCAAAAGTTCTATTTTGGCAACCATTTGTGCATAGACTCAATGATACATATTAGCTCACTCACTTAACATTTGGGATACAGTTAAATACCAGGCCAAACTGCCCCACCTGCTAGCGGCCTCTTTATTAAGTAAGTCAATATTTCCTACAAAAATGTGCTTTTCGCTGGTGGTCAGAGAGGGACGTTCATTTTTATGGTCTAAGCCAGGGGTCCCCAACGTTTTTTTACCTGTGAGCCACACTCAAATGTAAAAAGAGTTGGGGAGCAACACAAACATGAAAAAATCCTTTGTGGTGCCAAATAAGGTCTGTGATTGGCTATTTGGTGGCCCTATGTGGACTGGCAGCCTGCAGGAGACTCTACTTGACATTATACTTAGTTTTTATGCAATTAAAACTTGCTTTCAAGCCTGGAATTCAAAACTAAGCACCTGCTTTGGTGCCATCGAGAGCAACATCCATGTGGTTGGTGAGCAACATGTTGCTCACGAGCTACTGGTTGGGGATCACTGGTCTAAGCTGTACATATAAATGAAACTAAATCAACTGGCCCAGTATATAAAATCTGTATCCAAGGGCCCTGGGACTCACAGCACTTTGGTTTTTTTATGAGCTTTGCATCTCACAGTTATTCTAGTGGATCAGTCTCAAATCTAGTAATTAGCTCAAACATCTGCCCCTTACCCTATAAGTCAGAATGGGAGAAGGATTTTTTATCAAAGCTTCATAGATACGGATTATTGTCAAATATGAAGCATTGTTCAATAGATATTTCTTTACAAACCTTTCAGACGTTCTCTCGTTGGTATGTGACAGCAATATGATTATATCAATTGTATCCTAATTATCAGACTGCATGTTTCAGGGGCTGTGGAGTTGAGAACACTGTCCTAAATCTATGGTGCCAATATTTGACGGTATCAAACAAATTAAATCTGGAGTAAAATATTTTATCCAAATAGAGCCTAAAACAATACACAATATAAAAGTTACTCTGCATACCACATGATTAATACAGACACATAGGGAATGCAAAAATAATACTTTAATATTATACGCAGGTCTAAAAGTACATACTTATATAGTCATCTGAAAGCACAGTGTCCCAAAATAAAAATTAATTCTAAAATCTGAATTCAAATGTATGGTGTTACTTAACACATTAACGGTCCGCACACACCAGTATTGCAGTCGTGGATTGTGCCCCTTTTATTTATGCCACCAATAATCAACGTTTCGGGTGGCATTAATAAAAGGGGCACAATCCCCGACTGCAATACTGGTGTGTGCGGACCGTTTTTCTAACTACAAAGCAGCTAGGAGACCTGGCCAGGTCAACGGAGGACCAGCACCACCACGCAGATTAGTGGAAGGAGGTGTGCGGTAATAGAAACTACTTAACACATTAAGACAGGGCATTCATTTGGGGTTGGGTTTGATGTCACCCAATACTTTTATTATCTCTACAAGTTGTCACTATCTATCTGTAACTTCCTAATGTATTGCCCATGAACAATTTTCAGTGGTCTAACAGTATACAGTGGTGTGAAAAACTATTTGCCCCCTTCCTGATTTCTTATTCTTTTGC
>CM044433.1:99667169-99678445 GCA_024363595.1 Xenopus borealis
ATGCTTTAATAAAAATTTTAAATTGGATTTCATGTTTAATTTGAAAAGTACTTTTATTATCCAGATTTTTGGGTGACGGGTCCACTTTAATTCCTTTTATACCCTTTAAATCACAACACAGCGAAAACTATTTGAACGATTTTTTATTCGATCGAATACGGCCGTTTTCGAACAAAAACTGCCATATTTGATCGAAAATGACGTTTTTTCAGTTCAAAATTCGTAAATCTGCCCCATGTCTGGGTGACAGGTACCATTTAATTTTTATTAGGTTATTTCTAGTAAAGTCATGTTTCTATATAGATTTAAACACTTTTGGTGGTGTTTTGGAGTGCTAAATCCTAGTCTCATAGCTATGTAACTGTTAAACATCAAAATTAACTTAGAATACATTTATTGACAATATAATGCCAGTGCTTTAAAAAATGTGTCTGTGGAAATTACTGTAATAAAGAAAATCTCTGAATTTGTTTCCTGTTAATAGCTTGACATTAGAGGACTAAAACAGTAAGGGGCAGATTTACTATTGGTCGTACTTTAATTTTAACCCTTCAAATTCGAATGTCATATTTGAAGGTTTTTTGCAAAATTTGATTGAACGGACGATGGAATATGAAAAACAATTTGAATGATTTTAACCATTTGATCGATTTTAACCATTCGATCAAATTTTTTTTATTCGATCTAAAAATGCTGAAATTACCCTATGGGAGCTTCCCATAGGGTTATACAGCAATTCGGTAGGTTTAATCTGGCTAACTAGGGATTCTAATAATAATTTAAAGGGCAAGTAATTCGACCATCGAATGATCGAATAGATTTTTATTTGAATCGATCGAATTTTTTTAATTCTATGGTCGAAGTACCCAAAAAAGTTATTTGAATCTTTTTGAAAATTCGATCGAATTTCGAATTCGTCACATGAATTTAGTAAATCTGCCCCAAAATGTTGCCATTCCAGTCTAATATGAAATTATAAGGTGTAATGGCCTGCCTGGAGTTGAACCAGGGAACCTGGTGTTTCTGGGCTGTTTGGCTTACCATTGCTCTATGTGAGCAGTCAGGTTTTGCCCTGGTTCACTCCTATTGCTATACATGTAACTGCAAGTAAGGCAGGGTTCTGTTCAGCTGTTCTCTATCAAACCCATGTGATCAGCATAAGCCATTAGACTGCCTATAAAGACCCCTGCCCTGCACTGAATCATTGCCCAATATAGGTTCTGCTATTGTGAGTTCCTGGGTGTGATTCTGCTTTGATTTTAGTGTTTGACCTTCTTGCCTGTGACCTCGACTACGCTTCTGTCCTGATTTGGTACTGTATTGTCTGATCCTGGTTATTGACCTGGCCCGTCCCTTGACTACGCTTCTTATCCTCCGTTCCTGTACCACGTGCAGTTCCCTTGCTCGCCCAGAACTCTCCCCCTAGTCCTCTCACATTAAGACCTGGCGGCATCCAATTAGCTGAGGGCTCCTCCCGAAGTGAAAGGCGGCTGTTAAAGGCAGAAGAGTGAGCTGTGACCGGGACCTTGGGGTTTGTTCTGGGTTTTGGGATACCAATCGTTACATAAGGCCACAGTAATGTGTTTTCTGAGCCCTCTTCTAAGTTCACCTTAAAAAACCTAGAGGCTGATTTACAATAGATCAAACTAGGGAATCCAGGACCAAGAGTTCTGCTTATTTTATGATTTAATTGCACACCTCCTGAATTTTATCTTTTTTTAAAGGGGTTGTTCACCTTCCAAACACTTTTTCTGTTCAGTGGTTTTCAGATTGTTCTCCATAAATAAAGACTTTTTTCAATTACTTTCCATTATTTATCTTTTACTGTTTTTCCAAAATCTAAGTGTAAAGTTGAATGTTGGTGTCTGGTGTTTGAGTCTGGCAGCTCAGTAATTCAGGTGCAGACTCTAAACTGATACAATTTTGCAACATTTAGTTGATACTTTTAACAGCAACATCTCTGGAGTATTAGCAACTATTGTATCAATTCTAACAGCTGCCTGTAATGAAACCCAGAGATCCTGCTCAGCAGGGACAAAGATAAGAAATGTATCCATTAAATGTAGCGTTTAGAACGGACGGCGACCCCCCCCCCCCGAGCTGCTTTAGAAGGTGAAATATTACACTTTACACTTCAATATTAGGAAAACGGTTACAAATAGAAAATAGACAGTAATTGGGAAAAGTCGTTATTTCTGGTGATCTATCTGAAAACAACTAGTTGTTTGAAGGTGGACAACTCCTTTAAGTGGCTAAAATGTCACCTAATGGCCCTCTTAACTCTTCACATCCAAATGACAACCCCACATAGTTGTTTGTAATTGATCCTAATTTCTCAGAATTTATCTAAATTTAGCATTGAAGCAATTTTTAATATACTTAGTTGTTTGTGTGGTCGAGTGCCTGAATGGTTTACATGGCATTAAAGGCCTTCTTTTAGCCACACCAACCCCCTTTATAAAGTATGTGCCCAATATAATTTCCCTTGAGAAAAAAAGAGGGTAATATGATAACAAAAACTGCTTCATCCCTGTTTAATCAAGCATGGCAAGTAATCAGGTGTTTGCTTTTTTTAAAAAAAGACCCATAAATGCTACCTTGTAAATAATCCCTGTTTATTCTTTCCAGGCAATGAAACTTTTATCAAAAAAGAGGCTACTGAAGCAATATGGATTTCCACGTATGTATCTACGTGTATTTCTAACACATGCAGGCAGTTCTAGTTCAATAAACTGTGTACTGGAGAATGAAAAGGATGCAGGGTTCCAGACATGTTTTTGTTATCACAACCCTAAATTACTTTTTTCCCCTTTATTTTACAAGCTTGAATCCAGATGTATTTGTTTAAACAGCTGTAGTGGGTTGGCACAGGTCTCTGCAAAATATGTTAAAGGAATCCAGCTAACAAAGAAGATCTTTTTTCCTTTACTACTTCTGTTTGCTTCTACACACCAGTTTAAATATAATCTGTTGAACTATTCCAGATTAGTTAAAGCAGGATAACATTTCATACCTACATTGAATTAATTCAGAGATTACTGTATGCTAGTTAGGCCTTGCCTGAAGGCAAATTTCCTTCTGAGCCTCAGCAGAGATCTTTGATCTTCTTTTGTAAACAAGTATTCTTCATATCACAGGACTGACTTCCTAGTAAGGATTGTTTGCCCAAAAGAAATATGCCTTTATGGCTATCAGTGCTTTTATTTAAACTTCTTCAGCATTGATTTTGTGCAACAAAAGCAGAATCAAATGCATTAACATTTTCCCCTAATGTTTATAGGTCGACCCCCTCCTAGAGGCTCAAAGACTGGATCAGGGGATCAAACAAAACCAATGGCTCCACTGGACAGGGTGTATCAGGAAATAGCTATTTTGAAAAAATTGGATCATGTAAATATTGTCAGATTGGTTGAGGTATGTGTGTGTTGTCACTATGCTCAATGTTGTTCTTAATTCATACAGACATGGCACCTTCCATGGGCTTAGAAATGCCTTCTTGAAATATCCACTGGCATTAAAGTTTAAGGGACTGATTTTCAGGGAAAATAGTATCTGTTGAGCAACTTGAAAGTAAGCAGAGGCAGTTTGAGGTTTTTCATCCTCTTTAGTTTGAGTTACACTGATAAGCCAATTTCAGCAACTGCATCACTTAATCATGCTATTGTATGTAGTGCTGTTTCCTGCTGTTCTCTTTTATATACTGATGCCCCCCCCCCCAATATTGTAGGCTGTAATCATTGTACAAATTCAAATTCAGTTGTACAAATTCAATTAAGCAAATTATACAATTTTCTTATGATTTTTTAGGTACTAGATGATCCAGCAGAAGATAATCTTTATATGGGTAAGCATTTTTTGTCACACAGCATATATAAGATGTTTGTCTTAACCTCTT
This sequence comes from Xenopus borealis, assembly GCA_024363595.1. Taxonomy (NCBI): domain Eukaryota; kingdom Metazoa; phylum Chordata; class Amphibia; order Anura; family Pipidae; genus Xenopus; species Xenopus borealis. The sequence continues at coordinate 99,671,065 of CM044433.1, forward strand.
GCCCTTGATTAAACTGATGTTAATATCATCATAATTTATTTAGACAGCACTAGCAAGTTATGAAGTGCTTTACATTAATGTTTAACAAACAGGGGTCTTGCAGAATAAAAATAGCATGAGAGGGCCCTACGCTCTACACAGTTTTGAGTCGTTGAAGGTTTATCATTATTAATGCTGTCCCTACCACTCTCTACACTTACAATAGACTAGCTTGCATATTATGAGGGAAACTTTAAAAAAAGAAATACATACATTTTGTACTGTTTCTGAAATAATCAAGCTGTCTTCATTATCAGTCTCTCCGTAATGTCTGTATAAATGCAGGCATTGTGCTGAAGTCTCTTTGTGATGGACAGTTATCCCTAATTCATCATTGGTCTGTGCTCCCTTTGCCTGTGCTGTCTAATTTCTTACACCTAGTAGACCAATTATTATTCATACATCATACTTGAGGGCTTGATTATATTGTAATTATGCCATATACTGTACAATCCTTTTAGTTTTGCGTAATACAGTTTCACTTTATTGTATTCTGTTACTTTTATGATGTGAATAGTTGTTTTTCTGTATTTTTTTTCTATTTCTTTCATTTCTATTCCATTGCTGTATTAATGGCTGATCTTCCCTGCTTTTTCAATAGTACCAAATATCAGCTTTGTTTGTTTATGTAACCCAGATAAACTGCTTAATTTGCTGTTATCAAACAATTAAGTATACATATAAATTCGTTTTTTCAGATATGAAGCATTGATACTAAATTCAGCTTTTCTTTTTGTATACAGGATAGTGCTTTTTGAAACATCCGAGCATTAAGGGGGTTATTTATTGAGGTTTGAGTTGTTTTTTCCATGAAAATTCAAATTTTCAAGGTTATTTTTTGGTCAAAAATCACAATTTCAGGTTAAAAAACTCAAGATATATTATACACATAGAAGTCAGAGGCAGAGGTCCCTTGATCCATTTGAAGATGTTAATAGCCTTTGTGATGTTTGAGGGGTTTTTTGGAGGGTTTTGGCCAAAAATGCAAACAATTTCAGCGATTCTAGGCAGGATTAATTTGCGTTTTCAGGTTGTTAACTCTGAACTGGCTGAAGAGAGTTTTTTTTCCATTCAAGTTTTTTCTTAAATAATAAACCATTTTTTATTCAAGGTATAAAAAAAAACTCTTAAATTTGACTGATGAATAGTTCCCCACAAGTATGTTCACACAAGAGTTTGTAACTGTATTTGGCTTGCTGGAGAACAGTGCAAATATAATGGTGGCTAAAATGCAGCAGCCAACATTTGCAGTAATTATTGCAAATGTAACAATCTATTCTTGTGTGGTTGATACCTGTAGTTGGTAGCCTCTGGTCAGCACTATAAAAATAGTGAATTCAAGCAGAATGAGCAACCATGTGAATACCTGTGTTTTAATAGGATGTGCAGTAATATTTATAGCACTACTGTTGCAGTTCCATTAAGTCAATTTAAGATTATCCAGTTGATGAAAGAGGTTTACTGAAAGAATGCAAATTAGCTCTGAATGTATATAAATCCCCCATGGTGCATCATCTTCCTCTCTGTGACCATGCAACATTTAGTAACGCAATCTGTCTCCTTCACGGTCCAGAGAAAATGTGAGAGATAGCAGTTGTGGCATACCTGAAAGGAGAGCACAGGAAGTCATGTTTTTTACAATCTTTTGTTAAGCTTCACAGCAGCAGCCTCGTGCATTACTCAATTTCCCCCCAACCTTGGGGAAGTTTGGATTCCTAATCACAAAACAAAATACTGATGCTTCTTGAAAATCTCCATATCAGGTTGACCAAACCCCCCCTTACAATTTTCCATTAATTATGCACTGTACTGAATGCAACTGTCTCTCCAGAGTGTAATCGGGCAGCAGATGTAGAAGGCAATGATGTCTGCTGAGACACACCACATGGAGTAATTTTTAGCACAGATTAGTAAAATAGATTCACCATAGGTGAAACCTTGAATTTCACCACAAAACTGTTCTGGGCTCATACCTAATTATAGATTGCTCATCCCTAATTATAGGTGTTTCATTTCCAACAGTGTTAAAACCACACCAGAAGCCTTGCTTAGTTTAATGCACAAATAATTGCCAGTTCTTTGTATTTAGATGCCTTTAAATAAAAATGGGGAGCACATTTTTCACTTGTCAATTTTTCCCCTCTTCTCTGAAGTTGGCCATGGTAGTCAGGTGAATAACCTCCTAGACTATTATCCAAATTTGACATCTTAGATCTGGTTATGTACAATGTAAGTTAAAAATACTAAGGGGCAAATTTACTATTATTCACCAATTCGAGGGCTAAAATCCGAAATTTGATCGAATAGTTTTAGGCTTTTTTTACCTCGCTATTCGATTCCTCGATGAAATCGTACGATCGAATACCAATCGTTCGATTTCACGAAAAACAATCGTAAAATTTGCCTTGAGCAGTTGTGCTCCTGCATATTTTTGTACAGAACAAAGAATACTGTACTGTCAGTAACCACTTAACACACACTAAATAATGTTGTTTTAGAGCTTTACACTACAGAAACTAGTGACATGACGATGATTTTTTGTTGTAAAAAGAACTAGTAAGAACATATAAGGCATACGGATAACATATACATAGCCCATCTCTCAGTTCTAATTATAAAATAATTTCTTTCTCATTGAATAATATGGACCAGAGGCTAAACTGACCTGCAAATCAATAGGTGCGATCAGGAGTTTGGGGTATTAGCTGTGCAATAAATACATTAATTGTATTTTCTTGTGCAATATGGCTTTTATCTAATATATACCATAGCTGTATTGGCCCCTTAATAAGGGGTAGGAAAACTGCTATCATTTACTGCCATTGTTCCATTTTCTATATATGTCCATAAATGCCTTAAAGCTTAATTCATTGATGTGCTGGTTTCCCAGAGAGAAATTCAAGATGTTAAAATCCTGAGTTGAGTTTATTTAAAGTAGTAAGGATATAATTCCTCAATAAACAGTGTAATGGTGTACAAATATGGAACAAATATAAATGACAAACTAAAGAATAAGTCATTTTCTTACATTTATTTATTCATGAAAACATAAGATGAATTATAATGGTTGTAACCCAAATAAATTTCCAATATTATATTAATATAATATATATAATATTGAAAATGATTTTAAAGTTATTTTTAAATGTAACAGAAATAGCGAGCAGTATCTATCTTGGTTCTCAACATCTTACCAATGTTACAGTAGTTGTATATCCTCCATCCAAAGCTCCAGTTCCCACAATTCTTTGCATGTTCTGTGATTAACAGACCTTTGAAGAAGGAGTCTTACAAAATGCGCAAGGCATTGAGAGAAATTGAATCTTGGCTAGAGAAGTGCTGAATAAGGCAACACTGCAACATTTATTGTTTGTTACATGTCAGAGGGGGCAGTGGAAGTAATAGCAAAGGACAGATAACTGTAAAGTTGCTTAGAATTGCATTTGCTTTAATTATACACAGTTTTGTATGTTTCAAAGTGTATAATTAGCCTTTATTCACTAACTTTACAAATATAAACATTTTCAGCTTGTGTTCCTAGCTGGTCTATTCAATGTACGGTCAATGATTGCGTAATGTGCAACTCCCTAGGTAAAATGTAGGATATTACTCATGCAACATGGAAGGAGAACCAGTGATCCGTTGAAAGATGTGCACTTCTGCATGCACATAAGCTGCAACACCAGCGCTCACAGAAAAAGGTTTTATGGCCTCATACTAACTACTAAATAATTAAATATAACGCAATAAAAGCTGGCAAGAGCAAAACATATGTTTCACAGGGCAGATATCCAAGGTCAGGCCTGCTCCTCCAATCAGCCGTCCCTGAAGTAAGGTAAGACAAGAGACAAGGCGTGAAGGGGGTTACTTTGCAGTCCGAAGCTGCAGATATCAAGCTATCAAACTGATGTCCTGTGCAATTTACACTAGTCTGACATTTAATCATGCTCACTTCTGGGGCCTCCTGTTTAAATTTTGCTTTGTGTAAGCAGGCCATACATTATTATTCTTGTGTATATTCTTGTTTGAGGTTTATTGAATTATATATATATATATATATATATATATATATATATGTTGATTGTCTGTAATTAATGTTTATCACATTTTTGGTTATATCAGTTAACATTTCTGTGTATTAATATTATGTACGTATGGGTCTCCATGACCTAGAGGCACCTAAAGAGTTATAAAGCCAGACAGGCTATATGAATCGCCTCTCAATAACAGCCTCCTTCACAACATCTGACTTTTCCCCATAAATAGCAAATACTGATCCTCATAGTAATTTTAGGGCCCATCCCCAAAACTGCTTATCAATAATTGCCCTAGTGGCTGCTTATAACTCCCAGGCCCCCCAAGCACTTTCAGGGTCTTCTTTCTCTAAAGTTTGTGCCTTTAAATGCTACCACCAAGTAGGTCCATTACTTCTTTTCTGTTTCCTCTGCAGGCTTACTAAAATCTAAGGCTAGGGCCACACGGGAAGATTTCAAGGAGATTAGTCGCCTGGCGGGTGCAACGTACCAGCAAGCCATTCAGGGAGATTAGTTGCCTCAAAGACGCGGTGATTAGTCGCCAAGTGACTAATCTCCCTGGATCTTCCTGTGTGGCATAAGCCTTAAGGGGAAAGGCACATCTTCTACAGAAAGCTCATTCTGCCTGCCTCACTTTGGAACCAGTGCTTCAGGGTATTTACATAATGATAATTTGCTTATCTATGCAAGAGGACAGTCCATATTGTAACTTGTCATAGAAGCAAGGCATTTGTGTTTAAAAAAACATGCATAAAACCAATACCCACAGGTGATTAACTGAGAATTTATGGTGAAGTTGTTGTACTGTGTTAGCCAGTCACGGGTCCCTGAGAATTTATAAAATACATTTAGTTTAAATATTTAGAAAAATATTGAAACAAATCATTTTGTAATAGTTTCCCTTACAATATATATTCTGTCAAATTCACAGATTCTAAATATAGTTTTTTCCCATTATTTTTCAGTGTTTGACCTCTTACGCAAAGGGTAAGTAATATAATGTTTAATCTCGGATTACTGTTTAGAATGTCAAGTGTGCACTACAGGACTCAAGTGATTTTAGGATGATCCATCAACTTTTGCGGACTCATTTATAATTGTCATGAAAAGGGTGCTAAGTCCAAAAATGGTTCATGCAACCAATTTTTTGCACTTGGCAAAGTGCTTGTGAGCACAGATCCAGAATAGAATACAAGGACCTATGTTTTCTGTATACAGTGCAGCCTGTATTCAGTAGCATGGGAAAGGCTGGAGGAGGTACATAGGTATACTCCATGCCATCTAGCATTGCACTTGTCTGTGTGTCATTTAGTTGTGCAGGTGTGGGAATGCCAACAGGTGCAGGATGGAAAGAACCTTTTCCTTCCATATGCCTATGGATTTTTGATGTCTCTTGTGGTGCAGAGTGTAGCTTTGTCCTGGACACAAGTACTTAACAAGTAAGACACCAGCGCCATAAGTGGTTTAGTTGATATAAGAGATGGATTTTCCAGAATTATTTTCTATAGCTGAAGCAGCTCTTATAATAGCTATTTTGTTCTGATGTCTGCAAAAATGACAGGGCTGGAACAAAATCAAAGCATAAGGATTTACAATTGATATGTTCAGTTCAACTCCAAAGCAAAATAAAAACTATTTGTTCACATATGTAAATTTAGCTTGATCTAGTTTTTGTGAATTTCTCATAGTTTTTCTTTCTTTTAATGCAACTACTGAAAAAAGTAAGCGTTAAAAAATAATTCCTTATCTTTTGGTATGGGATTCCTTATCCAAAGAAAACAATATTCAGAAAACTCTGAACTGCAAGAAGGCCATCTTCCATAGATCCCATTTTAATGATTTCATTTAAAATATGGTTCCCTTTTTTTCTGTAATAAGAAAACATTACCTTGTTCTAACTAAGCTGGATGAATCCATATTGGTGGTAAAACAATCTTAATGGGTTTATTTCATGTTTAAATGATTTTATAGCAGGCTTAAGGTATTCAAGTTATATTTTTGGATACCTTAAATCTGTTGTAGTCCATCATGCCATACAGTATATGCTTTCATTTGTATCATTGTGCCAGATAATTAAAACTCCTCTCAAAACAACTTCATTTAATGCTTCTTTGTGCATTAGAGAGAATCGTTTTACTATATTAGTACAATACATATATTTTATTGTGTATTTGTTCAGAGTAAGAATAGCCAGTAAAAATGATTCACTGAGAATAAGCAGGTTAACATGTCATTTCTGAGTCACTAGTTTTAGAATGTATAATTCTTCATTTAAAAGATCTCCATTGTAGTATTTCTCTAATAAATGTATTTTGACCAACAACAACATACGTTTGTTTCTACTGCAAATAATGGAAAATCCCTTATCCATAAAACCACCAGGTTCCAGGCATTCTGGACAATAGATCCTATAGCTGCATATTAAAATCAACTACATGTTTAATATATTTCAGTAGTTTGTAAAATAGAATACAGTATAGAGGTCTTCTGCTGCTGTTGAGCTATGATTCCCAAGCAATACACCTTAGTCCTTAAATAGCAGCTACAAACTGAATACTCGTGCTGATTGATGGACTAGAAAATGATGTAAATACAGCTAGCCAGTACCTTTTATACCAGGTAGTCCTTAGTTTACTTCCTTCATGCGCCATTTTTTTCTTGAAAAAGGTTTTGGTGGTGAGCTCTTTGTTTTTGGATGAAAGAATTAGATTACTTATAGTATTATATTTTTTTACCTTTCAGGCCTGTAATGGAGGTACCCAGTGAGCATCCTTTTGCAGAAGATCAAGCTAGAGTTTACTTCAGGGACATAGTTCTGGGGATTGAATACTGTGAGTATTGATCTACTCAATACATAACTATTCTTACATATTTTTATATCCAGCAAATACCTTGTTTAGCCCGAAGTGCTTATTAGTTGATAGTACACAAAGTCTGTGAAAGGGATTGGATGGAAAGACTGCAAGGTTAAATATATATACATCCTGACGACGGTTCAAGGAGAACCAAAACACATAGATGTGGGAGAGCTTGTAAAGCTTCACTAAAATTCACATTGTATTGTATGTATATATGTGTGTATATATATATATATATATATATATATATATATGTGTATGTAGAATTAGAATTAAATTATTGTATAATATAATAATACAATTATACTTATATGTATTTATGCATATATTAGTACTGATAGAATGATGCACTACTAATAGTCTGAATCCCAGGTACCACCATAGTAACTGAATCATTAACCCTTTCACTGCCAGCCATTTCGTCCAAAACGGAACATCTACTGCCAAGCA
>CM044433.1:99682908-99782404 GCA_024363595.1 Xenopus borealis
TGCACAGTCTATCTATTTACCCAGTTTTTATTTTTACCCTGAACTGTTCCTTTAAACCCAGGGCTAGTTGACCCTAATACGCCTTACATGCTTTCATTTGTATACCATCCCATATGCAAGGTAAATGATTCACTGAGAATAATGCATTTCAGAATGTATACTTATTCATTTAAAAGATCTCCATTGTAGTATTTCTCCAATAAAACAACAAATATATAAAAAAATATTTTTTCTTCTCTACTGCCATGAGCAATAATAGTAATATTTAATTCTGAATAATTCAGACATGAGTCCCTGTGCCATTTCATCTGACCTTATAGTTACATACAAATATGTCTACACATATAATATAAGGTCTAGTTACATACAAAGGAGCACTGTCTACACATATAATATAAGGTCAAATGTGCCGAGTTCAAGCATTGTTGCAATATGCATTAAAAGGGTGGACGAAGGTATAATATTTTATTGTATTTACCGTGTGATTGAGCCCCATCTCTCCATAGAGATGCATGTCCAAGGTGGCCCTGAGAATTACATGATAAACTGTTATCTGTCTCCATCATTAACACTCAATAATATAGAAAAACACTGCTTCTTTATGTGTTAGACAACCATAGTTGTACTTTTAATATTATTACAAATTTTTTTCTATATGTTAAGTACTGTCAAACTACTGACCTGGTTCTGTAGGGTTCTTTAGTATTTTTAAAGATATTTACTGTAATTGTACTACATTACCAACTCTCGCTGTTGAGCCAGCCCTTTCTTTCATAACCAGTGCTAAGCTTGCTTTCAAGGGGCATTATAAAATGGGTCTTTTTCTATGCACTATATGCACTGCTCCTCAAAATGAATGTTTATTTTAAACATTTTTCAAAGCAGTAGTTCCAGTCTGTATAAAGAAAATATGCCAGGGAAATTACCAAAATATGTTTTGTCCTATTGTTGCTTTCCTAATAACTATAAAAGTAGTGAATTATCATCTAAGAACTGGAGTTTTTATTCTAAAAACACCAACTGTGAGTGCATTAAAGGGGTTGTTCACCTTCCAATTGGATGCCGCCAGGTCTTAAAAAGAGAGGTGCAAAGCAAAAGGTTCTGGACAAGCAGAGGGGCACAAGGCCAAGGTCGCGGTACAAGGCTTCAGGCAAAAGAGTAATCAGAACAGGCTGGATAGGGGCAGTCGGAGAGTAAACATAGTTAGGCAGGCAAGGGTCAAACCAGGAGATCAATCAGAAGGAATGCAGATATAAGATTACAAGGCAGGGTCAGGATTCCAGAAATCAGGATAGTCCGATACAGTCAGGGGTCACAGTAGATAAACAGAATCAGAAGCTTCGTGCCATTGCGTGCTGAGATCACCGCGCCAACGTGCATGTGCCTTTAAAACCCGAAAGGCGCTTATTAGGAAGCAGGAGGAGAAGGAAGATGGCATGGCGGACTTCCCCGCTGCACCATTAGACCACCAGGGTGAGTGATATCTTTGGGACTTTTCCCATATTCAATCTCAGTGGTTCTAAGATGCCAGATTTTCCGATTCTGATTTATCGGTAATAAATTAACAGTTTAAAGTGTTGGCAATTTCCCCTCCCAGAGCTGCTCTAGAAAGTGAAAAGTTAAACTTTACACTTCAATAAAAAAAAAACTGTCACACATAGAAAATTGAAAGTAACTGGAAAAGGCATTATTTCTGGTGAATTAGCTGAAACCAACTAAACTTGAATAAACAACCCTTTTAAGAATTGCAATCAAGCTAACGGCCAGTAACAACAAAATAAAGATTGTTAAACTATACTTGTATATTTAGGCTTCATTTTTATTTATAGCATACGTCTCCCAGAGTTACCCTGTGTTATCCAGCCCTTAATCAATTATACAATAGTGTATTAAAGTCAAGCCTTAAATAATCACAAAATATTATTAATTAGAGTTACAGTGGCAGAATCAATATTAATATGTCAAAAGCTACTGATTTATTTTTCACTGAGCAGATTGCCTCAGGCAGATTCATAAGCTTCCTTTATGCATACACTGAGCCACAGAGAATAATTATTCTTTCTTTAAAAAGTTTTCTAATAGACCCCATGTTTCACAGTTGATATCTTCTGCTGATTAGTCATGTGTTCTCTTCATTATAATGTTACACTAACCACATCAATCTACTGTTTTTTTTTTTGTTTTTTTTTTAAATTGAATAGACTCTTTAATAGATATACTAGGGATGCACTGAATCCATTGTGAAAGATTCAGCGGACCGAATCTGAACCCTAATTTGCATATGCAAATTAACGAGGGTGAGGGTAAAACATGTTTTTCTGCTTTGTTTTGTGATAAAAACTCACATGATTTTAAGGATTAGGATTCGGTTTGGCCAGGCACAAGGATTCGGCCGAATCCTGCTGAAAATGGCCGAATCTTGGCCGAATACCGAACCGAATCCTGGATTCAGTGCATCCCTAATATATAATTTAACATAAAACTCATAAATACAATTAAATAAATATAGTCAAGAAGAAACTTAAACCCATTATCCAGAAAGCTCTGAATTACAGAACAGATATCTCCCACAAACTCAATTTTAATCAAATAATGAAAGTCGTCTTATCTGGAAAGCGCACACATAAAACACGTGTGTGTAGTTTTTGTTAAAGATGGTGTTGAAGTTAATGTAGATTCTGTGAGGCTGATTTATGAAAGTGTCTCTTACAATGGAGTAGCATCTTCCCCCCTACCTCTCTCTGTTGGGGTTCCTCAAGGCTCTGTCCTGGGACCCTTATTATTTTCTCTATATAATCCCTCCCCCGGCAAATTAATCAGCTCGTATGGTTTCCACTAGCACCTCTACGCCAACGATACTCAGATCTATCTCTCCTCTCCTGATCTCAACCCAGAACACCTAACTCGTGTTTCCTTCTGCCTGTCCACTATCTCTACTTGGATGTCTCAAGGCTGCCTTAAATTAAACCTCTCCAATACGGAAATGGTTATTTTTCCTCCAACTAACACCAGTAACATCCCGGTATTATCCATCATTCACTCTCACTTGTCATATCACGTCTAGACTGTTCTAACTCTCTTTTAATTGGCCTTCCCCGCCAGAGACTGTCACCTCTCCAGTCCATAATGAACACTGCTGCTAGGCTTATACACCTCAGCAACCGCTCTTCCTGTGCCATGCCATCAGAACTCACCATTTATAAGGATATACTTTACAAGATATTCACAGCCTTGTATTATAGTGAATAAAGTACCGAGGAGTTTCATGACCATATGTTTTTATACAGGTCATGGAACTCAGAGGTAACTTCTAATATCCTCCTATTTTGCAACTGGGGGTACTTTATTTATTATAATACACATGTTTTAGTGAGTCATGTGACAGAAATGACACCAGAACTCACAGTTTATAAGGATATAATTTACAAGATATTCACAGCTTTGTATTATAAGGATATAATACACAATAGCCATGAATACCCTGTAAATTATATCTTTATAATACACAAAAGCTGTGAATATCTTGTAAATTATATCCTTATAAACTGTGAGATCTGATGTCATCAGTTATAAACGGTGAGTTCTGATGTTATTTCTGTCACATGACTCACTGAAACTTGTGTATTATAATAAATAAAGTACCCTCAGTTGCAAAATATGAGGATATTAGAAGTTACCTCGGAGTTCCATGACCTGTATAAAAACACTCGGCCTTCGGCCTCGTGTTTTTATATGGTCATGAAACTCCTCGGTAACTTATAATATCCTTATATTTTACAATAGGGGCTACTTTATTCACTATATAAATAATGCTTAAAGGGGTTGTTCACCTTCAAACAACTAGTTGGTTTCAGATAGATCACCAGAAATAACTTTTTCCAGTTACTCTCTATTCTATATTTGTGGCCTTTTTTCTAATAATGAAATGTAGTGTCATTTTTCATCTTCTAAAGCAGCTCGGGGAGGGGTGGGGTTGCAGACCACCCAAAACCGTTCTAAATTGATACATTTAAGGGATACATTTCTTATCTTTGTCCCTGCCGAGTAGAATCTCTGGGTTTCATTACAGGCAGCTGTTAGAATTGATACAATAGTTGCTAATACTCCAGGGATGTTGCTGAGAAAAGTATCAATTAAATGTTGCAAAATTGTAACAGTTTAGAGTCTGCACCTGAATTACTGAACTGCCAGACTCAAACACCAGAGACACAAATATTCAACTTTAAACTTTTTTTGGAAAAACAGTAAAAAATAAATAATGGAAAGTAATTGAAAAAAGTCTTTGTTTCTGGGGAACAATCTGAAAACAACTAATGATGTCATCAATTATAATCAAATCTTAGTGATGTCATTTCAGTGAGTCACATGACTCACTGAAACTTGTGTATTATATATCTATGTATATTTTTTTCCCTTTATTATGTAAACATGTTATTGGACATATGCATTGCACACATGCAGCATTCTTTTGCAGGCAAGAGATGTTTATAGTATATTTGAAGTAAACCAAAACTATAACATCATCTTTCTGGCAGTGGCCATTTTACTTGCAGATGGAATGTTGTGTGCATGTTGATACTGTCAAATGCAGGCAGCTGAATATAATGTTAAATCTGTTTCAGGCTGGGATTACAAAAAAAAAAATTGAAAAATAACCCAGTGCATCCATCACTCCAGATTATGCTTACTTGCTACAAGCAATTCACTCAGAGACTCAGGAAATATCAGAGAGCCCTGTTGTAAATAAGGAAATTGAATGGTAGAATGAGAGCCAGGAATGATATATATATATATATATATATATATATATATATCCCTTCATAACAGAAAGCATTTCACCTGATTGAAACTGCAGCTGGTTACCAATGCTTCTCTCTGCCTGAAATCCTCTTACTGTAGCAAAAAGCAATAATGATTAACAGATGGGAATAGTCCATCATGCCATGTTATGCCATTATAATCCTTCATCTTTGCTCTTTTTATAACTTTGCAACGAAATCCCTTTTATTACAGTATTTATGCAAATGGTGTTCACAAAATACTGCTTAGTTAAATACCTCACAGTAAATACCAATACAGTTTTATTCTTACCATGTTGCTATTTTGGCATTACAATCAAGGCTAAACTGGTCAAGACCAAGTAAATGTATTCATTTTCTAAAGAGTTCATTATGCATTCATTGGTGGCTGGATAACTAAAACACTACAAGGTGCACCATCCACAGCAGAACTGCAGACTTCCACAGTGCTTGCTTTCCCTAGACTACTACTGCTACGAAATATAACTCACAAGATGTCTGAACTACAGCAGTAATAATGACTGGATTTAGCAGGATGCCTTATTTTCAAAAGGGGGCATTGTCTTATTTGCAGAATATGCCATCTTCCTTTATGATGTTGCCACGTAGGATAATCACCTCGTTTGTAAGCCAGATGTGAAGTCTATAACATTATTAATGTCAGTTCCAAGTTCATAAACTGCCCCATCTCATGCTTTATGTACCTATTTTTCAAAATGTTTTTCAATGCCTGACTCATCAGGAAATATGAATGACCTGTAGGCTTTGGCATGAAAAATGTTGATTTTAATAGGATCTCCTGCGCTTTATTTGCAAATTGTGCCAGCTAAAGCTATGTTGTTTCCTGGCAAAGCAAATGTTAAATATGAATATTTTGAATATTCACAAAAGGGTTTTTATGTCTTATATGTGAAAGATATACCTGCATCATTTTCAAGGTGCCATCCACATTTCAAGGTGCCATCAGCACCATCAACACCAGAATGTTGGCTTGGCATGAGCTCTTTTGGTCAGTCATTGGTTGCTTTGTGTGTAAATATGTATGTTCAATGTAGACACCTATTTATTGTACAGCATTGCAGAATAATGTGATAACTGGAGGCCAATTGCCTCTAGTATGTGCTGCTAAATCACCTAATAAGAAAACATGGCAGACCTGAGATGATCCTATTCTGCATAACTGAAACAAGCTATTGAGCAGCATATTGCTGAACATTATAATGTAATTTGTGGTTTGTATTCTGTGGCTTCCTTACTCCTGAATGCAAACATATGTAAAGTTGTTTGTTTTATGACAGAGAAACTGTGCTCTTCTTTCTTTTATTCTTTCTTACTGCCAATTGTAGCATAAAATTGACGGGCAGCCTACTAAATATTAGCTGCCGTAACAAAAAATGTGCATATTTTGCTAGGTGACTTAATATTAAGTCACTTTTAAAATAAAATAATGAAAACCATTTGCATATTGTCTCAAAATATCACTCTCTTAATCATACTTAATTTTTGCTGCAGAGTCTTCCGATCCAGTATTGTATCCTAATAAGTTTGGGATGTAGGGCTAATTTAAAAGAGTTAGACTTAATCCACCTTATAATGCACTAAGAGATCCATTGCAAATATCTACACTTTTTCTTAGATCAGTCTTGATATCAGTTTCAGGAGGATGGGGGGGTGGGGGATTAGACTGTCACATGACATGTGTCTGATATTCAGTATACCCATTTTGAACTGCTCATCTGAAAATCTTAAACTGGAACAGAAGGTAGGAATTAACATAAAATAAACAAATGTATGTTTTAAGTTAATCTTATAATCATTAATTTGGGGTTGTCTCTGCAATTTGTTTAAGCTCTCAATCTTTTTTAAACAGTTCTTAGCTGGATACTGACAACCATGCCCAGAAATTAATCTGGGCTCATGGCCAATTGGGAGTGGACAACTATGGTAATTACTACAGGCATGCACAGAGTGAGTTGTGTTTCAACGTACATTGGCATTATAAGAAAGAATTCCTTTTTTTTTTGCTGGATAGGATGCAACTCCCTGAGGACAGTTGCATTATAAATGAAGAAAATGCCATAAATGATGGATTTTTCATGACAAGCAGAATCTCCGTTTTATCTGTTTAATTTGAATATGCTCAGTGTTTGGTTCTTCACGTACAGGATTATAGTAATAGGAGGTTTTGTATTCCTTAGTGATAGGGAATTATGGTTAGACAGTAGCTGGGGTGTAACAGATTACTGTACTTGATTTTCAAGAAATCTTTTTTTTTTTATCTGAACCATTTAAAGGGACACTGACAAGTCTCTGTATAAATATACCACCCAAAACTGCTTCATCTGAATAAACAGTTTTATAAAAATACATGTTTCAAGTAATATGTGCACTTCGATAATGCTAAATAGAAAGGAAACAGACCATTACCAATATATATATATATATATATATATATATATATTCACACACACACATACCAATTTGGTAAGATTATTTAATGGGGAACGTATCATAGTATACATTATCTGTTGGTTAAATATTCAATCTGAGGATGTAGTATTCCTTTAATACTATTACTTCTGGGTAGAGATGAAGGTAATTATATAAAGGTATGGGCCCTATTGTCCAGAATGCTCTAAAACCATCCAATAGGACTGTTCTGTCGTCAGTCAGTCTTGATTATTTCTCAGTTGGAATCAAGTACAAGGTACTGTTTTATTTTTGCAGAAAAAAAGGAAATCATTTTTAAAAATATGAATTATTGGAGAGGGGCTACCCATAATTTTGGGCTTTCTGGATAATGGGTTTCTGGATAAAGGATCACATATATTTTGTATTCCTCAACATACACAGACATAGGCATATAACCACTAATCATATGTTGCAATTCTTGACTGTTAAATGTTTCAAGTTGCTGATGTTCACCATTTAAAGGAACAGTAACACCAAAAAGTAAAGAAAATATCATGTATTGATGCCCTGTGCTGTTAAAACTGATCTGTTTGCTTCAGAAACACTACTATAGTCCAAATAAACAAGATGCTGTGTAGCAATGGCGGAAATTGAAAAACGGCTATATGGCACAGGATATATAATGGATAACAAATAACATTATGTTCTGCAGAACAGATAACATTATGTTCTACAGAGCTTATCTGCTATCTGCTGTGTAACTTGAGGCATTTTCTCCTTTGAATGGCTGCCCCCATGGCTACACAACAACTTATTTATATAAACAACAGTAGTGCTTCTGAAGCAACCACTGCAGTTTTACCAGTGCAGGGCAACCCTGCATTATATTTGTATTACTTTAAAACAATTTCATTTTTTGATGTTACTCATCCTTTAACTATGGGGTCAATTTGCCATTAGTCTCCTACCATAAAAATTATGCAGACATTTTCCATTGAACAATCTATTTTTTAAATAACTGTCTCTTAATCTCCACATGGGATTGCTCCAGAGATTAACGTTTGCTCAAGTATAACTGTTTAACAATGCTTCTGAGCTGCAATAAGCACAAATGTTTTCAACTGCTCAAAGCAGTCAAAAATCCATGGACTCATCTTTTAGCTTTGATAAATGTGCCAATTTGATAAAATCTTTCCTAACTGTGAGAAATATGTTCCTGACAACCATGAAATGAGTTATAAATGGAGGAAAAAGATCAAACTTCTAGAATCCTAATGGATTCCACAGTTTGAGCCTTCATAAATCTGCCTTTATATACCAGTTTAAAGGACCAGTAACATCAAAAAAATGAAATTGTTTTAAAGTAATAAAAATAGAATGCAGTGTTGCCCTGCACTTTTAAAACTGCAGTGTTTGCTTCAGAAGTATTACTCTTGTTTATATAAATCAGCTGTTGTGTAGCCGTGGGGGCAACTAGTCAAAGGAGAAAAGGCTCAAGTTACACAGCAGATAGCAGATAAGCTCTGTAGAACATAATGTTATATGTTATCCATTACTTATCCTGTGCCATATAGCCGTTTTTCAATTTCCGGCCATTTCTACTCAGCAGCTTGTTTATATGAACTATAGTAGTGTTTCTGAAGCAAACAGATCAGTTTTAACAGCACAGGGCAACACTACATGATATTTTCATTACTTCAAAACACTTTAATTTATTTTGGTGTTACTGTTCCTTTAAGACAACACTTTCAAATACATATAAATTATTTGGTGTCGTTTGTTATGTATACACGGTCATGGTTGTAATAGAAATTAAATAGTTAAGCCACTGTAAGAATGCTAACAGTGAAGGACTGTCTTTCATTGACTTCACTTAAAATGACACATGGCTCAGTGTAGTGTTATGAATTACTTATTGGTGAAAAAAAAAACTAGACACAATTTGTAGTAACATTATGCCACCAGATAACAATGTCACCATATTAAAAATTATTTTATTTTATAAGCAAGCACTGCTAGTTTTTAACTCATCATGTTGTTTATACAAGTGGAACATAGGAAATGTTGATGTACAAAAATTAATTTAATACATTTAACTGACTTTCTATTGATTCTGGCAAATGTCAGAGGGCCTCCTGTAAGATCCCATAGACAGTCAATAATTATTTGGCTTGTAGGGGACTTGAAATGCCATGGCCTTTTTTGAGTTTCAGTCAAAATCTGACAATTTATGACCACCATGTATTCTCGCTTCAATTTTGAATTAGCTTGGTAAAGAGGGAATTTGGTAGCTCGTCCTTCTAATTGTATTCTTGCTATACTGCAGCACCAATGGCAGTACATCTTTAGGGTAAACTATAATTCAAGTGTGGCTCATTTACTAGTAAATATGCAGGTGATATGTATTCACGCAGTGCTTGTTTTTCTACACCAGTAAGCTTAATTATCTGATATAAACTACTCACAGTATCAAAATGTAGATGCTACAGTGGTATATTCTGTTGTGGGCCACTTGAACATTCTAATTGTTTTTAATCAAATCTCCATGAGCAAAAAAAAAATTAAACACAGGGGCATTAGTATATTTATGCAAATTCTCAAACATTTTACCAAGCAAGTAAGTCTAAAGTCTCCAGTGTACTTACATCTTTAATATTTATTGAGATACAAAGTTAGTTTTAGCAATCTTTAAGGGCTCTATTTGTTGCTTTTCTGAAGATTAATATATGAATATTTTATTGGCCATTGCTTTCATTCTGTTGTAGCCTCTGGCTAATCTACATTGAAGGTTGTTTTCTTTAATTCATTGTTTTCTTTTCCTGTGGAGTGATTTTAAATGCAGTGTTCACTGCTATACAGTATATGATACTCTAATATAGCAATTAGGAAATAGCATGTAACAAACCACTTTACACTGTGTAAAAAAATTTCTGTAGCTCTGTAACAAAGTGGCACCTTACAGATAGCATAGCAGTGCTTCATTAAAGGTTAAGTATCATAGCATTTTTTTTATTTGTTTCCCTTTAGATTTGGGTGCATTCAGTGTTGAATAGTTTAACATTGTTTACCTCTTTGTCAGGACTGGACTGAGAATTAAAATAGGCCCTGGCATTTCAGGTACACAAGAGGCCCATCAGCCCACATAGAGGCCCAAACAGCCCCCACCAGCCCACTAAACACTGACTTTCTATGGGACCTTATAGCAGCCCCTCTGGCATTTGCGTCTGGGCCTGCTCTTTGTGTATTATAATATACTGTGAGAGAAACTGGAACAGGGGAAAGGAGTGTGTAGACCCATGTTACAGAGTTCGCTTAGTGATTTGCAGATTTGTGCAATAACTCCAGTGTACTTACCATGGCAGGTTGCACATTGTAGCACAAGATTAGTATTTCCTAAGACACACTATTTGATATGCTTTTATAAATTCAGTATATATATTTGAATTCCAGTGGATACGATTTCATAGAATACTATAGAATTGCTGTTTATTGCCAAAGTTCCACACCGACCTGCTAGTGGTCTTTGAACATTTTCCACATAGTGGTCAGATTATGTGATGTATTGGGCCAGATTCAAATCAGTGAGAAACAGGTTTATCAAGTGAAAACTCATGGAGGAGATTCCATTTCAGATGCAATTCAATTCAGAAACATTTATCTCATGGTTAATCACATGAAACCTCTATTGAAGTCTATGGAAAAAACTGGAACTGAATTAGAATAGTTTTTTCTCCCTGAATTGAATCTCATCCATGAGTTTTCATGGGATAAACCATGAGATATTTTTTTCTCACTGGATCGAATCTGGAATGAATCTGATATATTAGTTTTTTGTCTTAAAATTGTGGTGTTGGAAAGCGAACCCTTTGAAGGCCCTGAGCTGGATGATCTCTATATCCATTTTGGATAATCTGCTGGATACTTGCTAAAGATGCATACACATATGTAACTGTGCAGTGTCGGACTGGCCCACTGGAATACCAGGAAAACTCCCGGTGGGCCAAGGTGTCAGTGGGCCCTTGTGGCCTATTTCATGGCCATTCCCTATGTCTATGAGGACAAAGAGGCTTAATAGATGGAATAATTGATTATAGTATGTAAAGAAAACAAACTAGAATAGAATTTGATTGTGGAGATGAAGAATATTAGTACTGAGAGTGGGCCTCTGGTCTAAGGTTTTTGGGTGGGCTCCTGTTGTCCCAGTCCAACACTGTAACTGTGTTAATGTTGACCTATGTTTTGCATTTAAAGCAAATACTTGCAAAGAACGCATATTGGGTTAACATCCAAATCTGTTTTCCTACAGTAAGAACCATTTTTAAATTTCTAAGAATATAGAACAACCTTGCTTCCTGCAAAACCATTTTATAAGCAACAATTATGTATGCATTCCCCATGATTTGTTACCCTTGGTTTTTTGCTATACTTCTTACAATGATGATTAACCTTGATGCTGGTCGTCTGCTTTATCTTTTTACTGATGACAAATATAAAGGGCATGAGTGAACTAAAACAGACAATTACTGTAAATGCTGCATTTATATTTTTGGTTACCCACAGATCATTCCCTGCTCCCTCAATTCAGTTATGTTCAAGGCGAATAAAAGAAATTGAGAGATAGAGTGGGGCTGTAAGGGGACGATAATGCAGAAAAGGACCATAGGTAAAAAAAATACTAATAAACTATATTTTAGGGTCTACAATGTAGCCATTTGTGTGTTTTTAGTGGCATAACATAGATCAATAAAGCAGAGCGTAAATGAAAAATTTATGTTATACTCTAAAATCTACTCCATCTGTATATGTTTGTGCGTTTATGTTTTTTATGGACAAAGACATAACAGATTTATCTGGAGCAATCCATTTCAGCGGGGACAAAGGTGTAACCTGGTGAGCATGATGCTTCACTAAAGTCAAATGCATCTCTGTCTAAGTGCTGGATGTGTATATGAAGCTACAGCTGCATCATTCATTCTGGTCAGCTGGACAAAACAGGTGTTGGGGTGCCAAGACTGAAAGCTGGAAACTAATTTTGTTATAAATAATGTTTTTTATCAAGTTCTAAAAAAGAAATCTGCTGCTGTGTATAACATTATTGTGCAGCACTGGTAATGTATAATTTGATCCTTGTACTAAATGTATTTTAATTTAATTGTGAGAATTTTAAACGGTTGCAAGAGAGCAATTTTCTTTAGCACAACTAACTTTATGAGCCCTCTGATTAATATCCTGCGGCGCTCAATTGTTACAAGCAAATTAAAGATGCAGAGGCTTGTTCTGCATGGAGGAAAGGCTGCAAAACAATTATTTCCCTACCAGCTTGTGCCTTGAACTGTCACTCATTTTTATGAAATGACACTTCCTTACAGAAGAGATGATTTTACATTTCATAGATATACTGCTGTGCAAAAGGTTTTGGAGGCTTATGCTGGAGCGAATACTTGATATACCTGTTTTTTTTCTTCAAGGGTTTTAGAATAAAAGCAACTGATCAAAGGGCCCTTCATGCAAGAACTTACTGATCAGTGGTTTGTGGAACAACTTATGCTAATGTTAGACAGAAGTGATTCATAGTCTTAAAGTGGACCCGTCACCCAGACACAAAAATCTGTATAATAAAAGTCCTTTTCAAATTAAACATGAAATCCAATTTCAAATTTTTATTAAAGCATCCATAGCTGTTTTAAACTCATTTAAAAATCTCAGCTGTCAATCAAATATTGTCTGCCACTCCTCTGTGCCTTAGGCATAGAGGCAGGG
This sequence comes from Xenopus borealis, assembly GCA_024363595.1. Lineage (NCBI taxonomy): Eukaryota > Metazoa > Chordata > Amphibia > Anura > Pipidae > Xenopus > Xenopus borealis. The sequence goes on from CM044433.1 coordinate 99,695,880, forward strand.
CAGATAATTACTTTCACTTTCCATTCAGCACTTCCTAGATGTCACTGCTCCCCACTCATTCCCCAGGTTCTCTTAACCATTTAATTGTGTAGCCAGGACATGGGGATAGACATCGGGTCCCCCATTCTGGTGCACAAACAAGATTCTGAAATGATACAAGGCTTGCCTTAATAACAGTGTCCACAAAATGGCTCCTGCCTGCTTGTTATAATTATGAATTCCCAGACTGAAGAAAACAAGATTAAAATAATTTATATAGTGTAATTAATGTTCATTTTGCTTGACTAATGTGATTAAAATAGGATTTTGAATATTTTTTGTGGGGTGACGGGTCCACTTTAAAGGGGAACTGTCATGAAATATAGTGTTCTCTATCTTTTAAGTTATACAGTAAAAAAAGAATACTGTGTTTTTTCAGAGTTTAACCTATTACTTAATGAAAAAATAGCCTTATATAACCTCTATATCCTCAACCAAGCTTTTACTAATCCCACGCAGCCAAACCCAAAAGCAGCATAGTCTGGGACAAAGTGTCATCACAAACAGCTTCCAGTATGTTCCTCCTTCCTGACAAAGTCCACCCCCTGACATGATTTCAAATCTGCATTTTCCTGGAGGAGCCAATAACGCTGATTCCCCCCCCATCACCAAGTTGATGTCATAGACATGTCAAGACATGCCCTCTATCAGAAGCCTGCTATTTGCAATGAATTTTGGGTATTGTAGTTTAAATGTGACATTCATTCCATTAGTATGTTTAACCCTCCACAGTTGGTTATAATGGGGATCAGAGAGAAAATACAATAATAGCTATAATCTCAGCCATAAAGCAGGGCAGGGATACTTCTTTTAATTGGTATCTATCAGAGAGGAGCTGTACAAATGTGAAATAATGTGTTATAAACATATCTAGAATTTCAGCCATACAGAATACTCCAATAACTTGTCTGAGGTTTGATCAGGTGAACAATGCAGTCTGGGTCTGAGGTATGAACAGTACATGGTTTTACAGACATGAACAATACTGGGGGGAGATTATAGGTGTGAACAATACATGCCCCCCCTGACAAGGAGCAGCACTGCTGAAATGATCCTCTACAATCAGTTTGAAAAGTTATTTTCCAGTTCTTTGTCAAGCAAATCAGAGGCATAAATGAGTTCTTCAATACTTGCCTGTCTGCACACAGAGATGTGTTGCACACAAATATGATGTAACTAGAGGGTGAGGGAAGGGAAATATGACTCAGGGGACATGGGCGGGGCTAAGTGAATGGACACTCCTACTTTCAGATTCTGAAAATGCTTGATCTGGAGATAGGGTTGCCACCTTTTCTTGAAAAAAATACCAGCCTTCCTATATATTTATCTTTTTTTCCTATTTATAACATTGGGATCAACCATCAAAAATACCGGCCAGGCCCGTAAAATACCGGCCAGGTGGCAACCCTATCTGTAGAGCTGTTAGAAATGAGTGATAAGTGTGTTTATAACACAAATTTGATGCAGTTGGGTGTAGATTTTATTGTACTAATTAATGTTATATATCAGTGAGAAAAATGGCATGGTATATATGTCATGACAGTTCTCCTTTAATAAAAGCTCTATAATCATTTTCATTGCTTGTATTTAAAGTTATCAGGAGTCAAAGATGGTACATTTTTGGTGACTCAGACACCAAATACCCAATATTGCTTCCTACTCAACAGTTCTGCTGTGTATGGCCAAATTAAAAATTAAAAAAAGGGTGTGGATAATGGAGCAGATAAGCAATTAAGCTGTCTCTTAGTTGGAAAAGAGCGAATTTGAGATGCATAGCTGTAAAATGTTAAGAGTTTGGATTTTGGTTCTAAAAGAATGTGCCAGTGCAAAGAAAAAAACCTGTATTAAAAACTTAAAAGTGAAATTAACTGTCAGTAAAGTAAATGGACTTCGATTGTACAGAAATGGAGATGTAAATTTTTAAGCTCAAATCCATTTCCCTATGGATCTAAGGGGTAATTTACTATAATACGGAGTAGTGCAAGAGCACACCCCTTATTGCTTATGTAGGAAGTACTTCTCTCCGGGGTCTGGATGTGCTTTGAAGAGTGCACTGTTGGTGGGTTCAGGCTAGTCATGTCATTACTGAAGATTGTGCCTTTTTTGCACTTTGCATTCTGCCTACTACTTTGTAAATTAACCTTGTAGTTTAAAGTGATAGAAACAGGGCACCTAAATGGAGCAGACAGAGAGTAAGGTGCAATATTCAGTCTAAGCTTGTGTGCCTGGACAAAGTTATATTATTTGAATAAAAATATACAGTATTCAGTGATGCATAGGTGCTTTGTACTTAACACCATTGAGCAGCTGGCAGTTAGTACAGAGCTCTAGCTTGTGTCCACAGGCAAACCTCTCTTCTCATGAATGGCACCATGTGCCTTATATTATGCCCAGAGAAGGTCCACACACCAGTAAACCCTGTTCTGAGTCCTCTGTCAAAAGAAAAACAGAATTTCTTTCCCTCTGTTGTGTTCGCTTTGGCTTCTGTGTCAGACGTCCTTCTTTCAGCTTAAAGGAGAACTAAACCCTAAAAATGAATGTGGCTAAAAATGGCATGTTTTATATAGTGAACTTAATGCAGCAGCCTAAAGTTTCAGCTTGTCAATAGCAGCAATAAGCTGATGCTACAGGCTGATTATTAAATTCTGATGCTAGTTGCACTGGTTTCTGTCCTGCCATGTAGTAATTATCTGTATTAATGACTAATCAGCCTTATATTGTGACCTTTCTATTCTATGTGTACTGTATATTGTGAGTGGGTCCGTAAGCTCAGTAAGTGACAGCAGCTCAGAGCATGTGCAGATTACTGCTAAAGGGTTGCCTTGGGCTGGTACAGAAGCACAAAACATCATGTACAACATTTCTACACTACTTCTTTACTTTAACTTTCCTTGTCCTTTAAACCTTCAAGGCATGGACTTGAGCATGCTCAGTTTGTTCTTCTCCTCCCCTTCCTGCTGTAATCCGAGCCTAGACCTATGAGTGAGCAGAGAGAGACTCAGGCAGGAAGTTATTTCACACAAAGCTAATATGGTAACTGCTCTCCTAAACAATCAGAGAGAGGTTCTAGAGCTGTTTACTCAGGTATGGTAAAGCATTCTACAGAATAAATATAGCCTCATAGTTTGCACTATTGTGGCTGATCTATGGGCAATAATCTGCCTCACTAGTTTTCCTTTAAAATTACGTATGAAATGTTTTGAATTGGTCAACAGTTACCTTTTAACAGTTGTGGAGTTACCTTAGTTTAAGGAATACATTTTGCATTTCCTAAATATGACCTTCAGTTTCAAAGCAGCCCACAGCCCACATGTGTGTTTATATTGGGTTAAATACACACATGCACACAAACACACACAGAGACACACAAACACACAGAGACACACACACACACACACAGAGACACACACACACACAGACATACATACACACACAGACATACATACACACACAGAGACACACACACAGACACGCACAAACACAGAGACACACAAACACACAGAGACACACAAACAAACACACAGAGACACACAAACACACACACAGAGACACACAAACACACACAGAGACACAAACACAGAGACACACAAACACACACACAAACACCCACAGAGTTACACACACACAAACACACACAGAGACACACAAACACTCCCCTTCTTGACAGATGATTAGCAGACACCCTGCCAACGCATCTGCTGGACAATCAGGGGGCGTGCTATCAGCTAGGAGGAGGGAGGAAAGAACGCTGCTCGGTATGTGTGTGAACAAAGGGAGAAGCACACTAGCACAGCATTCGTGCTGTAGGCCTGCCCACTCACAATAACTATAATTGCGGCTCTGGCTGCCCAGGCAAGACTATCTTCAGTTAAAATTCACAAAACAGAAGCGGCCCATTGTAATAGTAGATGGAGCGGCCCTTCAGGAATTTGCCCGAACGGTCAAATCCCCAGTCTGGGCCTGAACATATATAATCTTGTTTTTAGACTGTGATTAAACTGTGACTACGAGGCCCATTTATCAAAAGTCGAATTTCCAATTCATATGAAGTTTGTTTTTAATTCAAATTTACTCACAATTCGACTTGGAGGTTGTTTAAAAAAAATTTGATTGTCTAATATTCGATCGAATGGTTCCAAACCAAAAATTCAAATTGAATTTGATTAGTATTCTAATCACACTGATGCAATTTAAGGAGGTGACTTTACTCTCAGTTAAAAATAACTTACATTTTATATACAGTATTTTGATCCGACTTGCTTTGTTTAATCAAAGCAGATATAGTCGCATTACAAGTTAACACTTGCTTCCTAGATCTGGGCCACAAAACAAGTTTGTTGTGATACAGATGTATATTGCTCCATTGAGGAGAAGACTACTTGGCACAAAATGCCGGGTCAAGCTTACTGACATCTTGGGTTGCCATTGGTTATGGTCATTTTGGCAAAATACAAGCATTTTGAGTTTTATTTAATTGATTATGAACAGATTTTAGTGTTCCAGCAGTTATAATTGGTAATGATTCTATCCTTTAGAGCAGTGATCCCCAACCAGTAGCTCACGAGCAACATGTTGCTCTCCAACCCCTTGGATGTTGCTCCTAGTGGCCTCAAAGCAGGTGCTTATTATTGAATTCCAGGCTTGGAGGCAAGTTTTGGTTGTATAAAAACCAGGTGTTCTGCCAAACAGAGCCTCAATGTAGGTTGACAATACACATAGGGGCTACCAAATGGCCAATCACAGCCCTGATATGTTTACTTCAGAATGTTGCTCACGGCTTCGAAAGGTTGGGGATCCCTGCTTTAGAGAGTGGACAATAGGAAATCATTATACCAGTTAAATAATGCAGGTAAAGTATATCTTACTGACCAATTTCATGGACAATTGTATCCATGGTACATTTTGGATGGTTACAGTCTTAACTGCCATGTTGCATTTCAATTTGATGCTTCAGTTTTGGAAGCCAAGCTGTATCAGGCCATAAATAACTAAGAAAGTTTCATTGGAAGCATACAAATATTTGCAAAGTGTACTGTATAACCAGGAAATAGCAAACAATAAAAGAGACCGTTTTGAAACAGATATTCAATAGCTGGAGGCAAGAATGCTGTAATGTTGGATGGGGTTACCTTAGAAACTATAACTTGCTGTGATCTTCATGCATATGTGGTATGAACAGAATATTAATACGAGAGAATTGCTTGAATATGTATAGGTCCTAAGGTACTGCAGTCATAAAGACAAGTCATTTTACAATATACACACTGTAGATGTTTTTAGTTCTGCTGTTCTTCTAAGGTCCACCTTTTTCTTTCTGGATTAAAAAAAAAAAAAACCATTAGCTATGGTCAGAGATGTTAATAGCACAGTAATGAGAAGTGAGTGCATTGTTGAAAGGGCAGAGCTCCGTGCTGATTGTCCTCTGAAGTTCTCCTGATGTGAATCAGTAGCATGAGATGCGTGGGTGGCATAAAAAGCAAAGCACATCTGACTGTCTCCTTTCCCCCCACACAGTATCTTCCACACTTCCAACATTCAGCCAGTCAATGTTTGTTTAGCAGGCATCTCAAAGGAAACTTTTGACACTGGAACTTTAAAGCAGTGCACCAAGTGTAAAATAAACTCATTTAGTATTTTTCATCCTTTCAAGTCAGATGTTTTGTTGTTTTGCATTGCCAAAACCACAGGACAACATAATATCAAAGCAGTTAAAGCACTTGTGAAGCAGAAGCAAGTAAAACAGAAGACGCGGGTGTAGCATACTTATTACATTAGCTTAGGTTTTGCCATTTCTGCACTGAAATCTGGTGCTGTTTAGATTTATCTTGTCCCTGTTACTGATTTCAGACATTGCAATATCATTTCTAATCCATCAGTATTGGTGCCCAGTATTGTTGTCATGCTACAAGATTGATTTGCTGCAATACGTTATTCATTGCTTTTTTGCAGGGGCATTATTCTAGGGATGCACCGAATCCGCTATCTGAGGATTTGGCCAAATACTTAACCGAATCTGAACCCTGACATGCATGTGTTTGTGTGACGAAAGTCACATGATTTGCATGATGCTGAAAAAGGCCAAATTCTGGCAGAATCCCATACTGAATCTTGGATTTGGAGCATCCCAACTCTATCCTAGCCATGCTTCAGTGCTACCCAAGAATAACAGCTGTGTGGGGAACTTTTACTTATATACAAATTTTTGCTTTGGAAGTCTCTGTCAGATTTTGCGCTATGTGATAAATACACCTATTCATGAAAATGCACAATTAGGTCTCAGCAAGAGAACGTTGGTGTATGATTCGTTGGCATGAAACTTTAATGACAATTTTTCACTAGCATTACTTTCTTCCTAGTGAAACTTAGTTTATTTAGGCTTACATCAATTTAAATTCAGTGGGTATATAAAGGTCGTATGTATGTATAAGTGATGTTGGGGAAATTGCTGGAAGTGACCACTTTTTTAATAAAAATGCCCAAGGAAGCAAAAGGAAGACATGAACCCACCCTTAAAGAAAAACTATACCCCCAGAACAATGTAGGTCTCTATAAAAATATTTTGCATAAAACAACTTTTGCATAAAAAACCCTGCTTCATGTAAATAAAACATTTTCATAATAATACACTTTTTTATTAGCATCTGCCATTGGGTAATCATAAATAGAAAATGGCCAAATAAGGACAGCCTCCTGGGATCGTATGATTCAGCGGTGCACACAAACATACCAAATAAACTATAAAGTTAGGTCACATGAGCCAACTAACAGAGTTCTGTATTTTGCTTCCACACTTCTTCCTGTTACAGTTAGAGTTGTAGTATTTCTGGTCAGGTGATCTCTGAGGCAGCACACAGACCATCACAAAATCGTGGTTCAAGGCAAGAGAGGTAAAAGGGCAATATTTACTTAAATATATATTCAAGTTTGGTAAGATTCTTTAATATGCCACTTAATTTGATATAAACTATCTGTTGCTCAAATATTCATTTTGGGGATATAGTTTTCCTTTAAATTAATGGGACATGAGCTTCAAATGTAACAAGTGACAGCTTGGTTGGGATTCAAAATTGCTCATTAGTCTCCCCCTAATTTTGAGCCAAGGCTTACCATAATCTTCCACCCCTCCCATATGACTTTAAATATAGCTCTCTGTTAAGGCTGCGAACAGGCGTTAAAGTGCAAACTCTATATCACGTACATAGGTTAGTGCTTCCAGTCAGATGCTTTAAAGAAACACCTTCAGATTCTACAATCCAAACCCCTGGAATTGAGAATAGGGGAAGGACTGTATGCATAGTACTGATAACGGAAATTACTGGATCCAAGGCATCAAGGATGAGCCAAGATCAAGTCAGGCAGGAAACAGGCCAGGATCGGGATGGGCAGCAGAGGATCAAGGGTCATAAAAGGTCAAGTTCACACCAAAAATTCAAATCAGACAAGCAGGAAACAATGCGTAGTATTTGCAGAAGCACCAGTGTGACATATATATTGGTAAAACAGCACAACCTCTGGATATGTTTGGGGCCCTAAAATTAATTTGCTGTGGGGCCCAATGACCTCTAGTTACAGCACTGAGCAGACCCATTTTAAGGAATGGGGTGCCATACTGCTTCAGCAGTGTAAGCCTCCAGCCAACCCTGCAAGCACCCTGTGTAATAAAAGGCAAATATAACATATGCTTCTGCACAGAGGACAATAGAAACAATAGCAAAGAGGAGTACCTTACCTGATAGCAGTGACTAGGCAACAGTATGGAAACTCCAGCTAGATCCCTGATAGCTTCCAGCTGAGGGACATAATCAGCTAATTAACATGCAGACTTCCCAGTGTACTGAATGTTTCAAACACACAGTGGATACGGAGAAATCATACTCACTGGATTCAGGTACCACACTGCTTCAGCAGAGAGATTCACCAGCCTGTACTGAAAGTACCTTGTGTAACAAGAGCCAATATAACCATAAACAGACTTTAGATAATACAAGAAGTCAGAGAAACACAGGCACGTTACCAGATAGCTCAGGCTTGTCAGTTGGAATACTCCAGTCAGGTGGAACACTGCTTGTTAAGAGCAGACACATTATAAAAAAAGGAAGGAGGTGCCATACTGCTTCAGCAGTGCAAACCTCTAGCCAGCCCTGGAAGTGCCTTGCAACAAAATATAACCTCTGTGTCTACACAGAGGATAGAGGTTCACCCATACAAAACTTACAATATTAAACAGCAATAGAAAAAGGGCTGAAAGGAACACCTGCACCTTTACCTAGTTAGCTGGATAGAAACTCCAGCCAAAGCCCTGATAGCTCTCAGCTGAGGAACATATTTAGCTAATTAACACGCAGACTTCCCAGTACACTGAACATTTCAAACGCACAGTGGAGACTGAAACATCGTACTCACCAGCTTCAGGCTGTTATATCTAGCCCAGATCCATACCCATGGCCGTTTTGTAGAAGTTCTGTAAAGCCTCACGTATCTCAAAACAAAAGGGGAGGCCAAAAAGCTCACAGGTAAAAATGTGGGAAGCCCAAACCTGTGTCTCTTCCCAAAAAACATTAGATTGAATCTTGTGCATCACTGGTCATATAGCAGAGGGGGGGGGGGGACTATTTAGCACAGGGCTAGGGTCATGGGTATGCCCACACCTGAATTTCGTAATAAGTGATCATTTACAGATTAGGCATCTTGGGGCATCAGGTAAATTCTTCTCCATTACCTGGGAATCATCCATCTGTGTCTACACAGAGGTAAAAAATAAACAAAAAATACAAAAGAAAAAACAAAAACTGTGTTGACATCTATCACAATTCACAAAAAAAGTGAGGACAAAAAATAACAGTGGTGAGGCGGAAGTCATGTGGTCTTATAGGTCATAATTAATGGGCAATACTGCCCATGTGTACTGACATGGAGGGACCTAGAAGAACTAGGTGTTTATGGTATAACATACTGATATACAGGCATGTGAAGACAATAGGCAGATGAATCCAGGAACCCCCTAGCTTAGGGTCAAGCTGAAACCATAATGAAAAATTTCAAAGCTTAGAACAGATACTAGAAATCTGTGCCTGGCCGTATGATCAGAGGCCTGCAGCTACACTAAATGCATATGAGGGGCTGCCACTAGGGTTGCCACCTTTTCTAAATTATTTTACCGGCCTGCGTGGGCGGGGCCAAAATGGGGCGGTGCATGACGTCAAAGGGCCTGTGACTTTTTGGGGGCGTGGCCACGACGCTGCGCGTTCAACAATGGGAGGAAAGGTAAGTATACAGGGGATTGGGGGCTGGCCAATGGGTCTTTTTTAAGGGTATTACAAATTTACCAGCAGCTACATTGCCGGTAAATTTGTAATACCGGCCCCGGCCTTGGCGGGTGTTTTACCGACTAGGCCGGTAAAATACTGGCTGGGTGGCAACCCTAGCTGCCACATGTTAGATACAGTGTTGAGTGTGAACTGTATTAACTGTATTCATTTTAATAATTTAAATGCATATTCAAATGGCTGAATTAATGCCAATGATCAAAAGCTTATGAATAAAGACTGTGTTATGTACACCTGAATGTAAATACAATGTTTCAGTAACAGCGGTGTCAGATTTCTGAGATCCAAACATTTTTTAAATGTGAGAATACATCACAGGCTTAACAGGTTCTTGTGCATATTTCTAAAATGTGTGGTTGCTATAGAAATTGACTCACAGCTGTAATTGCTGTAATCATTAGGGGGTTAATGTTTACATCTGAAATTATTGGGCTACTGTCCTATGTGATTAACCTATTACACCAAAGTGCATGAATCACTGTAAATATCACATTAGGCTGGCTCTAACCTCTCTTTAATTCTGCAGTCAGGACATCTGCCTCCTGAAGGAACTCTCAGCAGGATCAAGTTTCCCCTCGTTTATGTTTTCATCCATTTAATTATCTTAAAAAAAAACATTTCCTTTTTAATTTGCTCTGCCTTTGTTTTAATTAAATATGTTCTAATGCAGGTACTGGTACAGTTCCCTAGCTAAGGTCAGCATAAAACAGCTGATACTCTGTTGCCTAAAGCTGATTTAATGGCTAATTCTTTTGGTCTGCTTTAGGGAAAGTATACTTAATGTGTTATATAGTTTAATATTTTAACACTTTGCAAAAATAATTTCCAAGACAGTGATACGTGTATCTTTGTAAAATGATATGGTAAGGAACTGTCTCAACAAAATACATATATATTTTGTTTTGTTTAATCGTTAAAATGAAAGTCTTTTCAGTTGAAGTTATTATTTATGCATTTTCAATTAATGCAGTAAAATTATTATTTATGCATTTTCAGTTAATGCAATATTTGAATGGATGATGGTTTGTAGATATGCCCCTTTGAGTGGCATTTTAGGATGTGCAAGTCTATATTTAATTATAAAATTAATCAGTTTCCTCTGGCTGGAATAATAATACCTAAATGATTCTAAACTCACTAAAGCAATGCACCAGCTAAAACTAATCAGTTTCCTCTGGCTGGAATAATAATACCTAAATGATTCTAAACTCACTAAAGCAATGCACCAGCTAAAATTCTCTGTCTGTGCAAAACTAACCATCATATGGTAAAATAAAGCATGTAAGACTGCACTGCAGGGCTGATGCTTGCAGCAGAAGGGAAAGAAATTGCACATAGCCTATTACAGATGACATTGTTATGGCACAGACTGCAGCAACGTGGCTGGGAGTACATTTTCAGACACATTCAAATTCTTGCTGGAGGCAGCCAAGCACTTATTCAATGCATTTTCTGGATAAAGACATTTGGGAAATGTTCCTAGCTTTCTTTGTTATCATTTATGCCGATGACAGCTCACAGCCTCCATCTCAATCTTTACCAAAACCTCCTGTGCTTCCCTGCTTAGTCATGTGCGCATAGCAACAACACCCTGATCCTGTTTTACTTATCTGTTTTATGTAATGCCAGCAAAAATTATAAACTTATAGTTAATTTGGATCTTCATACTTTATTCATACCTTGAGTCTACTAAGGGTTGAGGCAGACAGGGAGATTCGGGAGATTTAGTTGCTTGGCGATTAATCGCCTCTTCTGGGATGTGACAATCTCCCCGAACTGCCTGCTCCCTTCACGCCGCCTGTTTGTGTGGAAAAACGCCAGCGCCAATACACTCGCGGCGCTTCGATTTCCGGAATCGCATGAAGTTTCCTTGCTAGGCAACTTTGTGCGATTCTAGAAATCAAAGCGACACGAGTGCATTGGCGCTGGCGTTTTTTCATAGAAACAGGTGGCGGGAAGGGAGCAGGCAGTGGGAGATTGTCGCATCATAGAAAAGGCGATTAATCGCCAAGCGACTAAATCTCCCTGTCTGCCCCAACCCTAAAAGATTATTTCAATTAAATAAACCCAAAAGGTTTGTTTTGCCTCCACTAAGGATTCATTATAGCTTAGTTTGGATCAAGTACGAGGTGCTGTTAAATTATTTCAGAGAAAAAGGAAATAATTTTTAAAACTGTTAATTATTTGGATAAGATGGAGTCTGTCTGGACTTCTTGTTTCCAGATTACAGATCCCATACTTGTACTTTGCAAAATGAACCTTGCAATAGAAAAATAAATCTTGCAAGACTACATTGCTCATTCTATGCCTAGAGCAGAAGGGAAAAAAGTAACCAGTACCTTTATAAATTACATAATTGCACCAGACTTGCAAAGTGAGGAAGTATTCCATAAATCAATGTCCTGTGTTCCTAAGGGTACACGGGTGATTTTGCCGCAATTCTGCCGGAATACCTACCTTATATCCGCTGCATCTGATATGATGTGGATGTTTTTTCACCCAGCGTCGGATCTGGCAGAATTGCGGCAAAATCGCCCCATAGTTCTAGCCCTAGGGGCATATCTTTATGCAGTAAAAGTGTTAAATGTTTTACACCTGCAAATCAGGGTACAGGTAAAAAGTCAAGTAAAATAAATGCTCCTAAATGCATCAAAGATCGAATAAAAGGGTAGCCTAGAACTATTCGATGAGCATTCGAAAATCGAATGCTAATCGAATATCGAGGAAAATCTAAGTATTTTTGGGGAATAATAGTAAATTTGCCCCACAGTACTTATGAAAGTTTGTATTTTCTTTAATGCCCTACACACTTTGAAAATTGCCCCATTATTAAACACCAACCCATAAAATTTCAATTTTCCTTAAATGACTCAATAAAGTTAAGAATTTTACCCATGGCTACACATATTCAAAAATTACTTCCACACCTTTATAACTACATACTGTATGGTTTTGATGAACAGAGACATTCACATTTACCTCTCATTTTAGGCAAAACTCATAAGTTATTTCTGCTCAGACTTTAGTGACTAGACCCTTTCCCCTATATGTAATATTAGGCACTAAGTTTGCCCAGGAGCAGTAACTCATGGCAACCAATAAGATGCTTGCATTTAAACAGGTGACTAGTGAATTGTACCTGCTGATTGGTTGCTATAGGTTACTGCCCCTGGGCAAACTTAGTGCCTTTTATTACATTACCCTAGACCAGTGATCCCCAACCAGTAGCTCGCAAGCAACATGTCGCTCTCCAACCCCTTGGATGTTGCTCCCAGTGGCCTCAAAGCAGGTGCTGATTTTTTAATTCCAGGCTTAGAGGCAAGTTTTGTCTGCATAAAAAACAGATGTCCTGCCAAACATTCTCTCCTGTAGGCTGCTAGTCCACATAGGGGCTACCAAAAAGCCAATCAGAGCTCTTATTTGACATCCCCATGGACTTTTTCATGCTTGTGTTGCTCTCCAACTCTTTTTTAAATTTAAATGTGGCTCACAAGCAAATCGAAGTAGGAACACACAACCATAATCATATTACGAAGCCTGAGTGCCAGTCTTTCAACTTACACCCTGACGAAGACGTTGGTCCACTAAATAAACCTTGCATTATTTCAATTATTGACTTAAAGACTGATTCACGATGGTGTGCCGTCATTGCTGTGGCTGTATATATATATATATATATAGAAATCCAAGAAGGTCCGCACTCTCAGGTCTTTTTAATATAGGTAAAAATATATATTGCAGAGCTTACAAACTGACGTTTCAACCTCTTCTAAAGCCTTTCTCAAAGTGCTTTTGTTACAAAAGAGGATGCATTATATACACATACTGGCGGGAGATTGCAAAGATGATGTCATTTGGTAATTAGCATAATTAGAACACTACTATTCCTTAAACAATCCCATTTCTATGTTAATACACAGTTGACTGTGTATTAACTGCACCCAGTGGAGCTCTACCATGAATTTTGAAGTACTGGCTGTGCACATTAATTTAATTATAAGGTGCCTGATTCGTTACTATGATTTAAATTTTTTGTCTTTTTTTGAAGCACTATGAACTTGTTTTTTTACACTTTAATAATGAATTTATACACATTTGTCTCTTCTGGACTTAGTGTTTTTCATACTGATTGTTTTCAAGTAATAGATTTATATAGCCCCCATAGGCTTTTTTTAAAGCTTTCGTATTGAATATTATTCGTAAGATCGAACGCTGCGAATACTCGATTCGTACGAATTTTGTGTAAAATCGTTCAATCGTACGATTTTGGCAAATATTTGAAAAGCGCTCAAAACCGGCAAATATTTTATTCGATTTTGTCGAATATTTATTCGAACAATTCGACCATTTGTAAATCTGCCCCTATGTGTGCATAACTTAATTCATCTGGTATGTTACACACATTGAAGCATACTTCAAACTGTACTCACGGCACCAGTCATCTGCTATGCATTGCGATTTGCACAGAAAAGGCTAAATTACACAAAATAGCCAAACCTTGACAACCATCACAAACTGTGTTTCTTGCAGGATAAAATGTTACTGTGGGGAACTTATGGGAACCCTTCTTGTCTACTGTTAAGCACTGTTCTTGCAAGGTCCCTAGCCTTAATTACCTCATTAGGCCTTAATAGCCATTAGGAGGTGTCTCCTGTTGATATTTATTTCAACAGCTATTGGACTCCTCTAAGCAACTGAGTTAAGATCTAAAAATTAAGCAGATGACTGCAAATAAGCAGTTTAAAAAAAAAAGCAATCTACTGTGTGTAATTAATTGCTAATGTACTAATCATACAATTATACAAGTCACAGTTCCATGACCATATATTTATATATTTTTTATATTATTTATATATATACAAATACAAAAGGTCCTCTGGACTCAACCCATTATCAATATATTTAAGACATTGAGACATTTTGTGCATACAGCTACTACAAAATGCCTTACCCTTTAAACAAAACAGGGATTGTTTGTCCATATATTTCAATATATTTAAGCTGGCCAATTTATATATATATATATATATATATATATATATATATAACATATATATATATATATATATATATATATACTGGAGGAGCTATCAGGTGACTTCTAATAACCTGATGTTTTGCAACAAGGGGTATATTATTTTTTATAATGAAATATTTCTGCTATAGACTTCTTCTTTGGTCTTCTATTTTATCAAAATAATCAAAATTGTTAAAGTATTTCCTTTTTCTCTGTAATACTAAAACAGTAGCTTGTACTTGACTACTAAAATATAATTAATCCTTATAGGAATCAAAACTAGCCTATTGGGTTTGTTTAATATTTATATGATGTTCTTGTAGACTTAAGGTATGGAGCCTGTACCTTTAATTTTACTCTGCTGAAATAAAAGCAGAATGTAAACAAATGGAAGGGTTAAAAAAAAACATCACAAATCCAATTGATGTGGGATATCCCCATTAGCTGATCCATTTTTATGCTATTATGCTGTCTGTTTTTTTCTTTTCATTTGAATCCAAAATTAAGTCAAACATGGCATTCTATGGTATTTCCTACCTCTCCTTAAGAACTGCATTTCATTTGTTTATTGATATTATGATCCATAGCATGTGCCACCAAATGTGCCTGTTGAGCATCATGACTCCTAATCCATTTTCGTAAGAGCAAGTCTGTATGTTTTGTATCAGTTTCATTAGAACATGATTTAGCAATGCAATTCTGTTTAATCTGTGCTCCCAGTGACATACATGAAAAGTGATGGCATTTGATGAAAGCTCATCTAAGGGAGAGCTGTATTGTGGTCTGCAGCCAGGGCATATATTATTTGAGTCATTGAGTACAGCTGTCTGGAAACAACCAAAAGAATAATCAAATCTGGGGAAAGCTAACAGATAAAGATTCTGGGCACCCCTGACTCTTGTTTCTGCATTTTGTAACCCTTATCTCTCACTCTGTTCCTCGTGTGCTAAAATCGGATTATATATTGTATTGTGTGTCTGAGTTATACAGTAAAAGAGTGTTCGGTTTTACCATAGTCTGTATATAATGTGTCCTACTTGATAATCCAAATCTTATGGCTATGCATAAATAGGGTTTCTTTTGAGTAAATGTTTCAGATGTATAATTATACCTGTGATTTTATTTTTAGGGAAAGAAACTTGAAGTGGAGAAACAAGGTATTAGAATATGACTATGAAGATTTTCATTCATCCAGGTCATGGTATATCTGATATAAGTAATTCTAAAAGAACTGTACTTGCTGAGTAATTATTGAAGACGTTTCACTACTCATCCGAGCAGCTTCTTCAGTTCGACTGACTGGTATGGGAAGTTCTCAGTATATAAACTCTTCCACTAAACTGATCACAATGGCACATTGTAACTCTTCAAAGAGGTGACATCTGAATTTGATTCTGTGTAGTTACTGTGATAGGATTACCAATGTGTCATGCAACTCCTAGACACGGGTGTTACTTGTGTGAGTTGCATGAATGGATGTGTGAAGTGTTCTGAAACCTCTTTGGTAGTGATGTGAGAACCACCATCCACTGGAACACAAACTGGGTGTCATTAGAACTCAGCACCATAGGGTGGAATGTCTGGCAACTGATACAGAGTCCAAAGACAAAGAGCAAAAACATCTCAGAGGAGCGTTGAAAGCGTGTGGCTACCCAGACTGGGCCTTTCTCAAAACAGCAGCAACCGAGCCCAACAGGAACACCAAAAGAAGTAAACGCCCGGAGACACATAGTAGGCGAAACATAGTCATCCCATATGTAGCTGGAGTGTCAGAGAAACTCAGGAGGATTTTCAACAAACACCACGTCCCTGTGTTTTTCAAAACTAGCAACACACTGAGACAAAAACTTGTACACCCAAAGGATCCAACACCAAAAGAAAAACAAAGCAATGTGGTATATGGAGTCCAGTGTAGCGAGGAGTGTACAGATCTGTACATTGGGGAGACAAAACAACTGCTCACCAAGCGAATGTCTCAGCATAGGAGGGGGAACTCTACAGGGCAAGACTCGGCTTTCTTTCTACACCTCAAAGACAAGGGACACTCCTTTGAAGATAGCAAGGTCCAAATCTTGGATAAAGAAGACCGCTGGTTTGAAAGAGGCGTGAAAGAAGCGATTCATGTCAAGGTTGAAAAACCATCCTTGAATAGAGGTGGGGGCCTTCAACACCACCTGTCTGCTAAATACAATGCTGTTCTCACATCAGTACTAAAGCGGTTTCAGAACACTTCTCACATCCATTCATGCAACTCACAAAAGTAACACCTGTGTCTAGGAGTTGCATGACACATTGATAATCCCATCACAGTAACTACACAGAATCAAATTCAGATGTCACCTCTTTGAATAGTTACAATGTGCCATTGTGATTGGATTAGTGGAAGAGTTTATATACCGAGAACTTCCCATACCAGTCAGTCGAACTGAAGAAGCTGCTCGGATGAGTAGTGAAACGTCTTCAATAATTATTCAGCAAGTCCAGTTGTTTTAGAATTACTTATATCAGATAAGGTAGTAGAACTATGTTTAAGAGGGCTTCCAGAGCATCTATATCTAGAGCTGGCTCCAATTTTAGATACCATTGTAATACTACTATTCTCCAAAGCTTTTACTTTCATCCTACTTATATTAAACAGACAATCCCTAAATTTGCAGATCTTGCAAGGTCAAAGAATCCTGTCAGAGCTAAATGCCTGGTCTAAGGTCACTAAGAGGGTTCAGAAACCAATTAGCAGGCAGTGCTCCCATATGTACTGAGGTATTTACAGTTCAGCCAGGTTGGTAAATCCATTTAATAAAAGACTTCAGAAACCTTGCTAAATTCTAGAAGGGATTTGCCTGTGAAAATTGAGGTAATAAATGCTAAATGTGCCCCAAAATGTCAAATAAAAAGGCAATATTAAGTGAGTGATTTTAATCTTTTTGTGATATCTGTATAGAATTGCTGGCTTTCATGTTTCTAAGTGAAGATGTGATCATATATTCAGCTCTCGAAAAACAAACATTTAATTGCAGCAGATGTGGTACTTTAATAAAAAGCAAATTTCAACTAGTTAATGCATGAATACACTATTATTGTAGCTATTTTTGGGCGTCTTTATCTGTATCTGCATCATCTTCAGCAGCATTTTATGGCAGATGTTTCCCAATAATGCATGTCATATGTAGATAAATGCATCCAATAATGTAACCTGCTAAGACTATGGGAACAGTATACATGGAAAACAGCAATTCATTTGAAACACCATAGTTAAATATATATATTTTTTATATTTTCTCCATGGCAACTGTGTGGTAAAGATTAGAGGCAGTGCCAGGGAACTCTTTATCTCTTGATCCTGAGACTCAAAATACTCAACTTTTGGTATTTCAGTGTTCATAGAAATGTTTTTGAATCAAAACATTTACAGTTGACTGCCCACAACATTGCATTGTGCAATAACATTCTTTTTGGTGGGGACAGTTCACTTTTTATAATTTTTTCAAAGACTACAACATATAATTACTTTTTAAAATTTTTTTGTTACCTGGGATGTGTTAAATAAGCATTAATTGGTTGATAGAGACTATTCTCAGGATCGACTTCAGCCTTACTAGTAAGCATGCTCCCCAAGCTTTACGAAGGTCTGTAACAAAGCAACAGTTACAAAGTCATATAGGGTAATGTAAGATAGCAATCAATTAAAAATTGTTTGTGACGTGTATCGCTGTTTGAAAGCAACAAGTTATGTTAAGATGAACTGCTCATGTTCCATAGTTAAATAGGTTTGAAAAAAGACAAACTCCATCAAGTTCAACGAACCCCTCCAAATGAAAACTCAGCATCCATACACACACCCCTCCCTCCATACTTTCACATAAATTATATATGCTCATAACTATACTAACTATAGAGTTTAGTATAACAAAAGCCTTTGATATTATGTCTGATATTATAACAAACAAGGAAAAGTTGTGCTCACTCCATCAAGTTCAACGAACCCCTCCAAATGAAAACTCAGCATCCATACACACACCCCTCCCTCCATACTTTCATATAAATTATATATGATCATAACTATACTAACTATAGAGTTTAGTTTAACAAAAGCCTTTGATACTATGTCTGATATTATAACAAACAAGGAAAAGTTGTGCTCACCACTAATTTTTAAAACCATTGGGCGGGGCTGCAATGAGGCTGTGACCACAAAATACATATAGACAAATACAAGAGATCCTCTGCACTCAACCCATTATCAATATATTTAAGACATTGAGACATTTTGGGCCCGATTTACGAAATTCACGTGAACTGATCGAAATTCGATTGAATAACGATCGGACAAATTTTTCGTAAAATCGGATACTCTAATTTGGCCTCTTCGATCATCGAATACAAAATTATCGAATGATCGGATATTCAATAATTCGATCATTCAATGACCGAAGGAATCAAAATGTAAAAATTATTCGACTGCCTACTTTGCCAGATTGAACCTAACGAATTGCATTAGAAGCCTATGGGAACCCCACCATAGGCTTCTGAGACTAAGTCCTGCTCGAATACCATTCGTATGATCAAAGCATTCATACCAATTTTATGGAGGCTCGAAGGAAATTTTACGATTCTTTCGTGAAATCGAACAATATCCGGTATCCGATCACTGATCACATTACAAATCACAGTACAAATAGCATCAGAATTAATAATTACCACTGTAGCATCAGCTTAAGTGAAGGCAAACGTAATTTTCTGCTTAATGATTTGTGATGACCCCTAAGCTTAGCTTCTCAACAGCTACTCAGAGCCCACTGAGCATGTGAATGTCGCAGACACTCCTAGCAAAGTGCAAGGTGGGAAACTGTGACAACTTTGAAAGCCTGTATCATTACTACAATAGAGATGCTGAAACGTTACGTTTCATTTTTAGCGTTTAATTCTCTTTTTAGAATTCTACATGTCTACTAACCCATAGCACCCAATCCAACGGTAACATTTACTGGTCAAGTGTTGAAATAGTAATGTGATTGGTTCCTATGGATATTGGAATACTTAAGACTTTTATGACATCTCAGTAGGGAGATACTGAAAGAGAGTGAAAATAACTCTTTTTTACATCTATCATAATATTGGCTTTGAAAGCAACATATAACTTTGCCATAAAGTATTGCACAATACTTTTACATTATCTGTCTGATGCCCCACATTCCTGTATGAGGGGGCTGCCATATTGAGTCTGTTAGTATAAGAAACTCTTAGGTTTAGAAACTTCAACTAACAGCTACTTACAAAAACAAACCTCTCAGCAAAAAACTGTCAACATGACGTATAGGTAACTTTTAATGTACATTCATATTTTTAAAAAAGTAGTTTTTAATGTCAGTATCACTTTAATGTCCGAATGTGCCAGATGGAACCAACTGTACCTATAGCCAAGGTATCATAAGTGTCTTATAGTTTGTTGTTGTGTGAAGAAAATTAATTTTAGGTAATGTTAGCAATGTAAAAAATGTTTGCTTTGCAACCTCCTTCCTTAAATGTCTTTTTATTTGAAGATTGCAATAGGAGAGTATTTGGTATTTGTTCTTGGAAAGTATGAAAAAACATTCAACAAAATAAGGTTGATTTGTCTGATGTGTGTCATTGCATATATACACTCCCACTTTATGTAATGAATGTCATAAAGTTTGCCCAGGCTAGAGATGCCACCTTTCCTGTATTAGCTGTCTGGACAGGAAGCATGCTGCTGCCTGCTGCCACCAATTGAGTTGGCACTTGGGTGGCAACCCTAGCCCAGAAACAATAACCCATAGCAAACAGTAAGATTTTTGCTTTTAAATTATACCTGCAGATTGGATGCTCTAATTTAGCTGATTAAACATGAAGCAAACTTTGTACCTTTAATTACATAACATAACCCCAACTATCTAAAATCACTTCCTAAGCTTGCCTTTTATATTTTAGAATCTGTGCTTTTCACTCCAAATTTTAACTATTTGGCTGTCATTTTGAACGATTTGCATGAGCTGTAAGTCTCCTAGGAAACTAGGTGTTCATAAATCAACCTAAAATTGCATTAACTTAAAATTAACTTTCACACAGGAGTGCAACGATATATTCTAAACCCAAGAAATATTGAACTACTCTACAACGTAATTTTGTTTAGCAAAGTAGTTAACCTGTGAGGTACATGAAAATACTTGGTTTTGTCATTAATTACTGTATTTGTACGAAATCATTTTATAGTAAAGAAGGGTCTTACAGTAAAGTTAGTCCTGCAATAGGCTGCAGTGCCAAGGGTTGCCTATTCATGTGCTAATCAATAACTATGGTTTTCATATTGCCCGTTATTGATATTTATTTTAGTGCATTACCAAAAGATCATTCATCGGGATATCAAACCTTCCAACTTACTGCTAGGAGACGATGGACATATCAAAATAGCTGATTTTGGTGTGAGCAACCAGTTTGAAGGCAATGATGCACTTCTATCAAGCACTGCTGGGACACCAGCCTTTATGGCTCCTGAGACACTTTTAGATTCTGGACAAGGGTTCAGTGGAAAGGTATGCTACGTCATCCTGTTCTTTTATTCACTGTTTCAGGGTAGGAGCATTTTTAAACTAAGTTTCATATATACTTATAAAAGATAATATTAAATTGTATTGTGCATTTAATCATTCTTTTTCGTTAATGAGTGTCTTAGAGAAAGAGAGAGAGAGACATGTGAGGGATTATTACAGGAAAATTACTGAATAAAAATCAGGCTTTTGAGGATTTAAATAACAACACTTTTAACCACATGTGAATCTTGGGTGTGGCTACAAGGGGTTATACTCAGTCATGTAGGTTTGACTAATATCAGACACCCCAAAACATACCAACACACAGAAAATCTCTATCTATCATTAACAGTTGATAGAAACCGAATGTGACTACTCCCTGACTCTATAACAGGTAAAAACTCACAATACATCAAACACTCTCTCCTACTGTAGTCAGGATTAGATCCTACTAGTTCAACAAGTACTCCAGCAGCTAAAGGGTTATATTACACCCGAACACACTCTCCTGCTAGCCATACTAGTTATTTAGCATAGACCTGCCCTTTCCATACACACACAAGGGTTAAAACACCTAGGTGCAAGCTTTCATATGGATGACAAGTTCTTTAGAGCCAAAGAGGCAAAACTCATTACATTCTATATTTAATATTACAGAAGTAAGCAGTGCATTTAAATAAAAAAAAAAGTTGTTACCAAGAAGACATACATAAAATACAGAAATACAAACAGTAAGGGGCTCATTTATTAAACCTCACATTTTTCTTCTCAAGTTTTTAAAGTGGGAAACTCACATTTTTAAAGGAAAAAAAAACCTAGAATTTATCGAGTGATTATTTCAATGCTGCTAAAAATCCAAATCTAAAAATACTCCATCTCAAACCTGTAAAGTTCATGTAGAAGTCAGTGGCAGATGTCCCTGAAGTTGTTTCTTGACATTGTGATCTGTGCTGAATAATCCTCTAAAGTCTGGTTTTTGCATAGACAATTTGATAAATTTTCTGAACAATCGTATGATTCAAATAGTTGGACAAATTTTTTGTGACGTTTTTTCGCTCCGACTTTTTTGAGAACAATTATCGATTAATGAGTTCAAATTGTGTAAGGGAGTTTTGGTCGAATGTGTTTTAATAAAAGAAAAAATTTAGATTAATACGAAATTTAGTAAATTACCCCCTAAATAAAATAAAAGGGGATAAAACACTGAGAAACCCTAAACTTAACAAACTAGAATTTATTGTGTCTTCCTGAGGCAAGAGTTGGAAACCTGGGCACATACTCCCAAAAAAAGTGAGTCCTCAAGTATGAACTGCTGTGGTTACATCTCCTTACCTTTTTATGGTCTACTGGGGCACCTTACCTCACCCTCATTACTTTATGCATGAGTTAGGAATGCCCAGGACTATGTTATTAATGACCTCCTGTAGGTGGTTGTTGGCTTTGGGTCAGTAAGTCTACTGAATTGCTATTTATCTTCTAGGCACTTGACATGTGGGCCATGGGAGTAACCCTTTATTGTTTTGTATATGGAAAGGTAAGTTTCACTTTCTTTATCATTGACAGCCTTTAGAAATGTGACTGCCTATACCAGAGAAATTAAGAAATGGGTGGAGGTGGAGCTGTTACTGGTGAGAGTGAGACACCAGTGGAGATGATTTTAAAGCCATGAATGTAGTAGTAAATATTGTATGAAGGTGTGTGTCATCCCTTACCTATAATATGTCTAGCCCCATGTCAGATTTCAAAACTGAATATAAAAAAATATGTTTGCTCTTTTGAGAAATGGATTTCAGTGCAGAAGTCTACTAGAGCAGACCTATTACTGATGCGTTTGGGAAAAAAAAAACATGTTTTCCCATGACAGTATCCCTTTAAATGCCTATAACCCTGAAAGGTTACCTGTACACACAGTAGACTTCAGACGTATTATTGAGTATGGTAAATAAACTGTACAAAAGTAACAATGTTGATGTGGTAGATTTGCGGCCTAAGTTTCTAATTTTCCCCTTCAGTGTCCTTTTATGGATGAATTCATTCTGGCTTTGCATAACAAAATCAAGTACAAACCAGTGGAGTTTCCAGAAGAGTAAGTAATTCTAAGTATTCATGATCAAATGGTTCCAAAGCCAGGGGGGACATGGAGCATGAAAAGTTTAAGCAGTATGATTTTATTACTACAAGCATAGATTTGGGCTAAAGTAATAAAAAGCATTAGCAAATAAAAATAATGTGGTAGTAAATGCTATTTATTATCTTGTCCTTGATCATCTGTCAATTCCATCTTCCCCCTTTAATTCCCCTCTGTTGATCCAATACAGGTCACCATAATCCTGTATTAAGCCAGTGGTGAACAACATTTTAAATTTTGATATTAGAGAGGAGGGGCTTGGGCTGCTATTGCAAGACTGCTTGTCACTCACTGACATCACCAGGTTATGCTAATGAGAAAGTGCCAGTAGCTCTCTCATGACTGTGCCACACATTTAGCAGATGAAGTGAAGGAGGGGAGGTGGTGGGGATGATTTTTGGAGAAACTGCATCTGAAAGCTACCCATGCATAATCAAGGTGCAGGTATACATCTCATTTAAATTAATAGATTAATCACATCTTTTAATCATATGCTTTATTTCAAAATCCAGCAGTATTCCAAAAATAAAGATAGCTCTTAATTACAGGTAGCAGAGGTCAGGGTATTGTTCCTTAAAAGATGATGCTCATCCAAGGTCAACTTTTGCAGCAAAACTTATGTCATAAATATACTCTGCAGGAGCATGTCTCTTGTATGTAAATGAAGAGTAATTGTGTTTTTACCACTGGTGTGCATCAGGTGTATGCCCAGCTCCTTTCTCATAATCTCTGTAAGGGGTGTTAAAACAAAGATGAGAAATTCCCGTAAAGAATATGAACTATAGCACAGCTTTGCAGCCCATAGTGTGTTACCAACCCAAAGCTAAAGCTTTGGTAGGTCCATTCATTACATGGACAGGTTCAATATGCTTCAGGAATTGAAACTTTTTAGCCTAGGGTAATTCTAAGTTACAGTAAAATCCCACTTTTACATACTGTGAATTTACATTTCCCTTGGAATGCTCATTATTTGCGTTTTGGTGCAGGAAAACACTGTTACTTATTTAGTGCATGTAAAAGCTGTGTGATGCACATCTTCATAGGGAATCCCTCTCTGCTGCACTGATAGAAATTGGCTTCACACTAGGGTTGCCACCTTTTCTTAAAAAAAAAAATACCTGCCTTCCTATATATTTAGCTTTTTCCCTATTAATAACATTGGGACCAGCCATCAAAAATACCAGTCAGGCTGGTGGCAACCGTACTTCACACACAGGTATGAGGACTCTTGGACTAGGATATTTAACTGGGAGGCCTCCTGTACCTGCTAATGGTATTATTTCTGCCTTACAATTTCAGTTAGGCCACTGACCCAATCTTTTTTTTTTTCTTTTTATTGAGTTTCAGTAAACAAGAAAAATCCAGGGTACAGAAAAAAGAAAGGGAGGAAAGGGGTCTGTACGCATTTACTTAGATTTCTGAGAAACAAATATAACAAGTAATATATCTAAAATGTGAACCTACTTAGGTATAAAGAGGGAGAATGCATCACCATCTAAGAGGATATATTCAGTTACATAAGTCTGCTTATAGTAGTCCGATTCCTTAAAGGATAACCATCTAAGCCAACTAGTATTGTACGTACTAGTGTCTTCTCTCGGAAAAAGGGAGAGCTCCTCAAATTTGTGTATTTCCTCTACCTTCGAGTACCATTCCTTTAGGGTTGGGGCTAATGGTTGTTTCCACTTCAGTGGAATCAATAGCTTGGCTGCATTCAATAAATGAGGTTCGATAGTGGAAAGAAATGAACTAAGTGGTCTATTCATGTGGAAAAGTAACACATATGCCGGGTCGTCTGGAACCTCATGTGGTAGTATGTGGTGGATAGCTTGCCTAATATCATGCCAATATGGTTTTATAAGGGGACATGTCCAAAAAATGTGTAATAAGGAGCCTGGTTCTGTCCCACATCTCCAGCAGGTATCATTGGTGTGTTTGTACTGTATATAAGTTTGAGCCTAGTGGGGGTTAGGTACCATCTAGTGGCTATTTTATAATTGGTTTCCTGTATCCTGCAGCACCTACTACTTCTAAAAAGTTTTGTCATGTACTCCCCAAATTGATCCTCTTGGAAGGGAATGTGAAGATCTCTGGACCATGAATCAAGAAATGATGGTCTTGTAAACGAGTAGGAGCTGCGTAGGATATTATAGATTTGTGAGATTACATGTCTTGGTGGGGTATCCATAATGCATAGTTTTTCATAGGGTAGCAATTGTCTGCATAGGATGCTCCTACCACCTAGACTATGGAAAAAATGTTTTATTTGTGTATATTTAAAGTGGTCGGATTGCGTGAAGGGTTTAACCTTTTGGAAATCTTCTTTACTGATGATATCACTGTTATAAAGGAGATGTATAATCTGGAGATTGTCTTCTATGCACCAATGAGAGAAGTATTGTGTCTGTTGGCCAGCGGGGAAGGCCGGATTGTTAACTATGGGCATGAGAGGGGAAGGATATTGAGTAAGTTTATATTGTGTTCTATATTTGTCCCATAGTGAAAGGGTGTGAGTTAACAGTGGATGATCTGGAAATCTAATACGTCACTGACCCAATCTTGACCCATTGGGGCAGATTTACTAAATGGTGAAGTGAAACAAACGTAGATGCCCCTTCGCTAGCGAAGGAGAGGTATGCTAGTGTCACTTCGCACTGAATGCCTGGCGAATTTTCTCTCTGGTGAAAGAGTACAACTTCGCCAGTTTACTAGGATGCGGATTTTACTGAACGTTACCTCTTGCACCAGACTTTCCTTCACCACCTCAGACCAGGTGAAGTGCAATAGAGTAGATAGGAGTGTTGGGATGTGAGTTCTTCCTGCATTCATCAAAGAGCCAGCAATTGTTGGTAATGTAGGTACATTTATTTCTAGAGCAAAAAGAAACAAAAACATAAAAGATTTTTGCTTACTTTTCATAGAAAGCACTGTTCCAACTCCATATAACACAAAAAACAGGGTGCCTTGCAACTACCTCTTTTCAGGCAGCCACCCTACACTCAGACTGCTTGCTCTGAGATCAGGAGTTCTCATAAACAACATTTCGTATGTTACTTAAGTATTCAAGTCTGCCTTTCTGCTCTTAAAGACACATTCAGCTACAACAAAGTTGAAAAAATAAATTTATATAAATATACATTTTGTTCTATCTCCCTATAAAAGGAGCTTACAATCTTATTATTCACAAACACATGCAGGCAAAACCACATCATCACCATATAAGAAAAACACATTTATGTTTAAATGTAACCTGCTGCAGCTTTTACCAATTGCTAATTAAGCTCAGTGCATGTATCCTGCAAACACCCAGTGCTGAAGATACAATTGGTAAGTAAAATTTTTGGTGATTCTTGTAATGCTGGTTAAAATGTGGAGAGCATAATTTATTACTTTGTCTGCAAAGGAAGAAAAATTGGCAGCAATAGAGAAAGGGGGAAAGCACTTATACCACACGAACAGGCAGACAAAATAAATCACTGTGCATATCCTAACAATGAGTTCATCCAAAAATAGTTAAAAACATTTCTAAGTCCCAAAAAACGCTAGCGTCTTTTCATATTTACAGGGTGATAAGTACCCGGCAACATACATGTCCATTGAACTTTAACTTCCCATGGTATGCCAATTAGTCAATGCTAGTGCAACTTGGCTTTGCTTGACGAAGTAACACTAGCGCAACTTTGCCTTTTTAGTGAATTACCTTTGTCCTGGTGGAAGTGTTGCGATGTGAGCGAAGCGGATGCTGGCGAAGTTGTACTCTTTAGTGAATTTGCCCCATTCTTACAAACAATGTTTCTTTAATATTGTTACCCTTTTTTTTCTAATATCTCCCCCAAAATGATTTTAATCTCATATTTCATACTTCTGTATTGTATTAATATATATATATATATATATATATGTTGACAACTGCATTTGTTTTGTAAGAATATGTGTTTGTTTTTTAGACCCTCAATAAGTAACGATCTTAAAGATTTAATTTTGAAAATGCTGGATAAAAAGCCAGAAGATAGAATAACTGTTCCAGAGATAAAGGTGAGTATTCTTATACCAAAGTACTAAATGTATGTTAGAGGATTCCCTTGTTTAACGTGAATCTTCTGTGTTGCCGTAATGAATACTACTGAGGTTTTATGCATCTTAGAGACTAGGGCAGGCCCATTTACTAAAGGTTGAATTTTACTGTTTTGTTTTTTTTTTTAAATAAATTAAACATTTTTTGAGAAATATAAAAATAATTTTTTTAGAGAAAAATACTATTTGCAAAAGAAAAGGAAATCCAAATTTTAGTAAATCGGTTCCAGAAGACTAATTTCTTAATGGTACAGGTTTAATTAGTCCCAGCTCACTGCTCATTCTCTTAGGCATGCAAAATTATATGTATAGTTTCAATAGCAAGCAATCAGCAATTCGTTTTGTACAGTCTGTAAAAGTTATCAAATCAAAGCCAAAGTCAAGATATGTTGCTACTGGCAACTGAATATGTGAAATCTAGTACCTATGTTGCTAAATGAGCCCTTGTGTCTGTATATTTTTAAAGCTTTAACATATCTCACAGCACTGTACAGTACATGGCTTATTTATTAAAATCAGAATGTTGAAATCTCAAAAAAATATATTTTTCAATATGAAAAAAACTCAAATTTTTCTAAATTTATTATACCCCAATGCTACAAAAGTCTGAATATGAAAGTCCGTCATCTCATACCTGTTAAAGTCCTATATAAGTCAGAGAGTAGCACCTATCTCAATTCTGACTTTATCTGGGTTTTCAGGCAAAAACTTCAAGCCAATCGGGGGAAAAAGGCAAATTTTGGGTTATTTTTTTGGAGATTTGGGTTTTCTCTTGATTTTACAGAGCTTTTCCAGGATCTTATTAAATCAAGTTTTTTATATTAATAAAAAAGCTAAAATTGGGCATGGGAGTTTGGTTGTGATTTTTTTTTTTTTTTTAAAATATGAGATAAATTCTATATCTTATTAAATAACCCCCCCCCCAATGTGTGTGGAATGCTTTAATAAATTAGCAATTAATGTTTGTCCTAGGTACACACTGGGACTTATTTATCCAAAATTTAGTTTGTTTTTTCTCCATCCGAGAAAGCCGTGGACGTGAAGTACATACCAAAACCTCAAATGGTCAGAATTTATTAAAGAAAAGAAAACTCAACAGTTGCTAGAAAAATCTTAAAGGGAAACTGTCATGGGAAAACAAGTTTTTTTTTTTTTTAAACGCATCAGTTTGTGCCAGCACTTTAGGAGGGAACTGCTTTCTGGCAGGCTGTTGTTTTTCCTTCTCAATGTAACTGAATAGTATGCAGTGGGACATGGCCTTTTTTTTCACAAATTTTTCACAAATTCGAATTTTGATAAATATGCTTTTGGATATGGGGGCCCTCCATCTAGCATTTCATTTTAAATAAAATATCCACCATGAGTCTCAGACAAGTCATTTTAATTGGCTACAAAATTTCTACTACATTAACTTTTAATTTATTTTTTTGTTCGCTTTATTTTCCTTTCCCTAGGGGGCAGATTTATCAAATTCACATGAATGATTTGAAATTCGATCGAATTTTCAAAAAGATTTGAATTAAAAACCTTTGAATATTTTTGAAGCCCACTTCGACCATTGAATTCTGAAAATTTGATCGAATCAAATGATTCGAATAATTTGAATAAAATTCTATTCGAATATTCAAATATTCGACAGTCAAATTACTTGCCCTTTAATTTTTTATTCGACTGCCTAGTTCGCTAGATTAAACCTACCGAATTGGTGTATTAGGCTAACCCTAACCCTAACTATTTTGGAAAAAAAAAATTAGATCGAATGGTTAAAATCGTTTGATTCGAACGGTTTTATCGTTCGATCGAATATTTACTATTCAATCTATCAAATTGTAGTAAAATCCTTTGAATTCGATATTCAAATTCGAAGGATTTTAATTCCCTTTAAATTCGATAGTCGAATTAGAGGGTTTTTTAACCCTCGAATTTAACCCTTAATAAATCTGCCCATAGATGTCCCTTACAAAAAAATTGGAAGGCCCTAATGAATTGCCTTAGCACACAGCTCCAGAAGACCAGAGAAAGTTGTTAGTGCTAGAAACTACACTCTCAAGGCAAAAAATAGACGATCCAATGAATTTTGATTGACCATTACTTTTATTAAATTAAGGATTTGTTCCTTAGTGTTGGTAGGTTCATATTAATAATTTAAAATTATTAGCAGTAGTATAAGCAGTAGTAATAATAATGCAACAATGATAAACACAAAGATACTTAATGATTCTGAAAGGAACATTGGGTGTTCCAATAATAATAATAATAATAGAATAATAATAACAGCAATTATACTAAAAAAGTCAAATTAATCATTAATAAAATTGACCAACCTACCTTCTGTGATTTTAATTGCGTGTCAATTCAAATCCTATGATTGATGCTCCAAAAAGTTTTTTGCATTTTCGATGTGAAAGCACAGCTTTTTACACATTACCGTCCAAAACCCCATAATTTTTGGGATTATGCAGCACACAATCTCAAGACACAGCTTCAGGGACATCTGCCACTGACTTCTACATGACCTGAACATGTCTGGATTTTTAGCAGCTTTGTGGTATAAGTCTTGAAAAATGTAAAGTTTTTTTTTTTTTTCACAAAAAAATTGAGTTTTCCCCCCAAAACAAAATAAATACATTATTAATAAGAATCTAGCCATTCTTCACACAGACCGGATACTAGATAAAATCTTAGGATCCAAATGTCGCTTGTCTCCAGACGCTCAAATAATATTGGGGATTTCTTAGTCTCATACTAAGCTCTGAATCCACTCAGTACTTGGATGAACACAAAGGGTATGCATACATGTGGAGCTTGTAGGTGTATTACATGCAGCTATGTTAATAGAACTACAACCTTTCTGTCCTCCAAATCCAAATGATAAAACATACAACATCAGACAATACATCAACTGTAATTCTAAAAATGTTGTATATCTTATTACATGCAAAAAATGCCTCCAACAATATGTTGGACAAACAAGCCGTACACTAAAAGAGAGGATCAGGGAGCATATACATAAGATAAAGGATCTAAATAGCCAGACATTTGGCTACTTGCACTAACAGATCCCTCTTTTTGTTCTCCATAATTGGCATAGAGAAAGTTTCACCACATATCAGAGGTGGGAGCACCTTAAACAAACTTCTAAAACAGGAAGGATATTCTTTTTAGAATCCAAACAGCCATTTGACATGAATCTGGAGTATAACGTTTCCTGCTTTTTTAAGAATACCGAAGGATAAATATTTGTATTTTGTCACCCATTTTAAGTTAAACTATATTGCTGCTATTTAACTGCTTTAACTCTATATATTTATTAACTTTTGTATATGATAAGTTTAAGGGGCAGATTTATCAAGGGACGAATTTCGAAGTGAAAAATTTCAAAATTTGAACATTGAATTTTTTTAAAAAGGTTTTTTTGCTCGAAATTGGACCGTTTTCAATCAAATAGGTCTGTTTCCGATAGAATTAAAATCGTTAGTTTCAAACAATTTCCTCCAAAAAAATTAAATTTTTCCACAAATACCAAAAACACGCCTTAAAAATTATAGGAGGTCCCCCATAGGCTAAAACAGCTATTCGGCAGGTTTAAGGTGATGAAGAGTCTAATTAATTTTTTTTAAAGAGACAGTACTTAGATTTTTGAAATTCGAATCAAATTTTGGCCTAATTGATAGTTATAGTACCCAAAAATTACTTCAAAATTCGAAATTTTTTCATTCAAATTTTTACTTTGACCCTTGATAAATCTGCTCCCGTGTGTAAACTATTTTATGGATATATCTAATCTGTAGCCATGTTGTGGATTGACCTTTCTAAAAATTTTCCTGATTGGTCCATTTCCAATTACTGCCCTCACTTTGGATTGGTCGGTAAAGGCATGTGTGTGATTGGTCCTTTTTCATTTAAATATGACTACTTGTTCTAGTGTTTGTTTATCCTAGGACAGGGGTGTCCAAACTTTTTGTAATGAGGGCCAGATTTGGTGAGGGGAAAATGTGTGGGGGCCAACCATTCAGCCTGAGATTCTTTGAACCCTTTACATTAGATGCAAATGACCTATTTTATTACATTTTTATGGCAAATATCATAGTTTTCATTGTCTATTGCTAGCACCTTCAGCACACAAGCAGCAGTATAGACCAAGTAGCAAATCATTTCACTAATGTGCCCAAATATTACTGCTATGGCTACATGATTCCTGATCGCACTGTACTAGTGGGATGCGTTATTATTAATTTCATGATAGACTCTGGGGGCTGGTGTAAATTTGAAAATGGGCCGCAATTGGCCCATGGACCAGACTTTGGACATGGCTGGCCTAGGACTAAGTGCCCCTAACGCACGAAACGCGTAAGGCTTCGCTGTGATGATTTTGCTTCAATTAAAAATTTTTTTTACTACATCATTTTACGGAGTGCAGTCTGGTGTGTGCCAGCCTTTCTAATCTATTTTGCAACTAAAAACCTCGAGGTTTATTAAATGGGCCCCAGATGTTCATTTTACTCAGGTTATAGCAGACAGATACAATATAAAGAAACATGGTGAGTTAGGACAGTAATGCTACAAAATCATTGGGGCTGAGGCCCACCAATGGTATCCTTGCACTGGGTCTGGCAATAGAAGTAAAAAAGTTCCCATAGAGAGTGGCATGGCTGGTGTGCATAAATATAAATAGGCTTGTTTTTTTATGCATAGCAATTATTTGTAATCTCCAGTATTAGTGTGCAACAGCGTACAGTAATTAGGCTTCAAATTAATTGCTTGTTCTTCATTGCGGTTTTAGAAGGTGCACATGATATATTGTTTATGCCTTATAATTTATTTATAATTAAGTTTTGTAATGAACTGTTTAGTGTAGATACTGGAGAGCTCTGAATGCATCTGTAGAGAACAGCAGCTGTTAACATGTATTTCATTAGGGACTCAGGCTTGGCTGCTAATTCTCAGATCGGTCCTTACTAGAACATTTTCATATCTATAGAAGAAGAAATATCACAAATTACCTGGACTTGGAATTAAAAGAAAACCTCACTAGTTTCTGAATATTAAAGCAAATTCATATATAACATCTTATTTTCTCGATTTTAACAATAGGGTGTTGATGGCCTTGTTTTTTTTTTTTTTCTTCATTTAATTGAACTATTTCTCATATTTTAGAACCCCTCCGCCTCAGCAGACACATTTAATTAACTGAAGTATAATTTTTCTGTGACATTGTTCAGAAATTTCTTGAAAGTAATTATTTTATATGTATTCTTTTTCTCAAGGACATCTGAACCAGTTATAGTGGGGGTAATTGCATCAGCCAACAATCGTAATGCAATTATGTTGGAAAAATACTGGATTGTACAAGTTTAAGTCGTTAATGCATTTCACCTTTTAATGCTGTTCGCTGTTATTGTGGAGCATTTAACATGCTCTAGTTCAAATAATACAATTTATTGTGCATGTTTTTTTCTACCTAAGGTTCATCCTTGGGTAACAAATAGAGGAGAAGATCCTTTGCCTCTGGAAGAAGAGCACTGTACCATTGTAGAAGTAACTGAGGAGGAAGTGAAAAACTCAGTCAAGCTTATCCCAAGTTTGACAACAGTGGTATGGAACCATTTTATTTATAATTGTCTGTGTTTGTATTACTACAAGTAGATTTATATAAATTTATATAAGCCAGCAAACAGGCATTTGTCCAATGAATGCATAGTTTATTGCCTCATTTCCATATGGTCAGCAGGGACAAACTTGGCCAAAGAAGTGGTGACTGTGTTATTAGCTGATCATTTCTTTGGGCATTGCAGAAGCAATAGAAGCAGCTAGGAGAAATATTCTTTTACACTAGCTTGGCAAGTATGAAAAAATTTCTTTAAAGTCAATGACACACCAGAGTTTTGTCTTGTCACCTGCAACTTGTCCCGGCTACATATTGACCGAAACTACCTTCCCATAAGGGACACTGAGAATTGTCACTCTCAAAACACATATTAGCTCAAAAATACATACAGAGTAATGTTGTTACCAGTGGAAATAAGGCCATACATAAATCTTAGAAGAAAGGAGTTTTCAATTTAAGATAAAAAAAAAGGGTTTTTTACTGTGAGTGCTGTGCAATTGTGGAATTGTCTCCAAAGTTTTTATTGGCAGATATATGACAAGGTTTGATAGCTCTTTAGAAAATGTAAAAATACAAAGCACATGTAATTAACATAAACTACAAAGTTTATCCAGACCCAGTCCAATTGCAGTTTTTTACCCTTCTTAGAAAACTTGGAAAGACTTCAGTGTTTTTATTGCCTTTCTCAATGAACTAACAAGTAGGTTTTCTTCAGACAAAGAGGTTAAACTTTATGGGCATGTGTCATTTTCAACCTCTATTGTTTTTTTTAGTGACTGTCCACCTGTGATACTGTTTTCATATATCAGCAATGCAGTTGTGGCATTGGAACACATTATTTCTTTAAATACCATAATAAAAAGGAACAGAAAGGGAACCTGTTTTGCTCAAAACCCTGCTGTGAGTAGGGAAAAAAAGCATTGTGTTTTAGAAGCTTATAAGCTGTTCATGGTGGTTTTATTTAGTTACAAATCTGAGTCATAATACTGCAGAGTTCATTTGCTTTAACTGGACCACAGAGTTTACAATAGTATACCGTTTTCTTTGTATGATACACATATACCTATCTTTGTGCACTACCTGCTTCTAAATGCACTTGCTTTAGTCATTAAATAAGCATTCCAAATCTCTATGAATTAGCAAAAGGAGTCTGTTATTTTTGCAGTTTTTTGCCATGCCTAAACAATTTTCACATGTTGACATTGTCAGCAAAGCTTGACCTTCAAATACAAGAAATAGTCTTCGGTTTGCCAGTGAGCTTTGCAGCCTCCTCTCTGCTCTAGGCATTTTAGCACTAAGCTCTGCTAAACTTTAGAGTTGAGCAGTTTGTTTAAGCATTAGTGTGATTTTTATATTCCTTTGAGGCTTTCACATAAATATGCTGATCTTGTAAGAAAGTTCAGATGATAAATCTTTGAAGTAATATCATGTTTGAAGTTGGAAATGCAGCAAAATGAATTTCATTCCAAAATATTATCGTAATAGAGAATTATATATATATATATATATATATATCTTTCAAAATGGACCAGCACTCCAGAAATTTTTTATCAAAATCTTTTATTCAAACATCACTCTTGTGTCCAGTGTTTCAGCCCACTTGGGGCCTCAAATTTCTGGAGTGCTGGTCCATTTTGAAAGCTGCATACTACATTTGACCACAGCTTGGATTGCAAAAGAAAGAGTACAGGTACTTATAGAACAATTATATATAAATATATAATATACATTATATATAAAAATTATATATATAACACCATTGATGACCTTGGGTCCACAAATAAACCTCATATGATTTGATTTTCTGCTCATGGTGTGCCGTCATCGATGGTGTTATTTGCATAAAAAGACTTAAAAGACTGGCACCCAGCTTTTGGATTTTTCTCATGGTTGTGCATCCCTATTTGCTTGTATTATATATATATTCGGGCGAATTTGCAGATATGCAAATTAGGATTCCGATTCGGTTGAGCTAGGCAGAAAGATTCAGGCTGAATTTGAATCCTGACCAAATTCTGGATTCAGTGCATCCCATGTGTATATATATATATATATATAAACACACACACACCACACACTTATGCAGCCTTATACCTGGGTGCAAACAGAAAAGAATTTACATATATTGATAGAATGCTGATGCACACCAGGATTTTTCATTTAAAAATAGCTTACTTTATTTAATCAATGTTTAGGTCCACGTCTGGGACCTTTATCAAGATACATCTTGGTACAAATGAAAACATTATATAGACCCATCACCCTTAGTTCAGTTATCACGATATGTTCAATTTAAGGGCGTGACCTGTGAACCAAAAATGCATTGTTTTAGAGATTTACAATTAAAACAAATATTTCCAATAAATGTAAATATTGATGTATACAGTAATAATAACTCATGCCTCTATAGTGAATAAATATATAAATAATCCCACATATATATAAATATTCAAATATTTAAAAATGTATTAAAAAAACAATGAAGATGTTGAAATTTTCTTAAAGACAGCATAATATACATAACATAAATATTGCAATGATGCAGTAAATGTTTTTATCTACGCCTCTAAAAAAGGTAAAAGAGCAATACTCGTTCAAACCCCGGGGAGCTACAGTATATCAAGCCCTGATCCGATAAACTTCTTTTTGTGGCAATAAATCTCCACCCCTATTGGGTTTTAGGATTAAATCAGTATCCATGAATCTTAAGGTGGGCAGCCTATGTCCTTCTTTCCTGAAACTCTGTGGCAGAGGCTGATCCTATTTACCAGTTTCAAATGCCTTTTTAATAGATGATCAATGATTGCCCATTCTTTCATGTAACGTGTTCTGGGTCCTGCCCACATATGTTAGACCACATGGGCATACTACGATGTAAATTACTTGTTTAGATGTACATAATACAATGTCTAATATTTATGATTAAATGTGTTGCAAGGCATCATTAATCTGCATGTGATACACCCCGCACATTTGTAACAGCCTTTCTTTAATTTACAAAGGATGCCATCTTTGGATTTGTAACAATAAACAGGATCAGTTTTCATTAACAGATCTCTTAAATTAGCCCCCTGTTTATAGCCCCACATTGGTTTTTGTGTCAATGACCTGGATAGCTTTTTATCACTCTGTAGTATCGGCCAACAATGTATCAACATTGGCATGGAAAGTGGGCGGAAACTTGAAACTTGTTGAATAAAGCAAAGTATTTCTATCTGTAGATTTTCTATATAATTTATACCCCAACCTGTTAGTTTTCCTGTTAATTTCAACATCCAAAAATTGGATTTTTGGCTCATCATATGTTACGTAAATGTAACTGTACAGTTACAGTTAAATTGTAAGTTGAACTCTTGGGGGAGAGCAGAAAATCTCAGAAATGTTGGTTCTTCCTGAGTGTTATATTACTGGCTGACATGTTAGTCAGCAAGTTATGTTATTATTCTGTTCTAAAGTTTTCAATAAAAACATTTACTTACAGATTCCATTCAGCCAAATCTGTGCTAGATGAAAAAGAGCTGGGAGAGGATAAGTGCTTTAGGCTAAAGTCTAAAAAACAATCATAAATATAAGTTTATGAAAGGCCTGCCCATAGATATTCCCAAAGGACATCTGGTCATTCTATATGATGCATAAAAACAAATCTGCAGCACTGAGAATGAATTATTTATTAAATGTATTCATGTTTTAGTGTGTAGCACATGTTTTTCTTCTGTAGCTTCAGGTCTGTACTACAGCTCTAAGGTATAATATTTTCAGCCCAGTGTTCCGCAGGGCTGCTTGTCTTGCTTTTGTAATTATATTGCATAAAGGTAAATGTGCAATCAGAACAAGGGGTATTATGCCTGTTTTTAAGTTGTAGCAATGGAAATTATTCCTTCCTGGGAGATATATGCATTTTAACGAGAAGTAGGCCATGTATGCACTGTTGCATGTTTAACTGACATGAATAATACAATAGATCTAGACTCACTCAAAAGATTGTTTGTTTATATTACTATTCCAGATTGTCCATTCATACATTAATTATATAATTATAATATATAATTATATAGCATTGTTAAATACATATGGCTGTTTCAATCCCTACTCATGATATAAGCTGCCTTATTAGATCATAGGAGTGGTACATAATGGATGTTACAAAGATCTCATTCCTTTCCATTTTTCCAAGATTGAATTAAAGTATCAGAATTTACATCTTTTATTTAATCTTCCACTGTTCTATTTTTAACAGCCTTTTTCTCAATCACTCCCTTTAGCACTTACCTGTGTTTTAATTGTTTCTTCTTCCCATATATAAAGACAATGAACATTTAGAAATATAATTTATAAACCTTTTTTAGGGACACATTGGTAGTGCCATCCCCTGAGTCAGAAGAGCTTGCATGTAATATTGCCCCTCCAGTGCTTCAGCAGGGCTTACTTATTGCTCAGAGATTTCATAGAACTATGCTATTTTTTTCAGTGTAATGGAAAACTTGTTGTCTGCAGCCATTTACTTCAACTAGAGCTTCAGATGCAGCTATTTTATGGCATCCTTTACGACTGTATGAAGTTTTTAAAAGAGAAAGTATATTGAGATGTAATACCTTAATAATACCTTAAAATGTTCTAAAACCAGTAAAACGAACTTTTTTTCTTGAGTTAAATTCAAGATTCATGTTATAGGTTGTCATATAATATGTTAGCATTTTAGTGATAATAAATGGTTTAATTATAATGATGTGTATGTGTCAGCGGTGCCACAGTTCCTACTGCTGCCTTCATTATGAGAAGAAACAAAGGACCTATTAAATGATATTAATACATATGTGCAAATATTGCAGTTGCATTTAAAGGTTCTGGTATGCCAACGATCAGTAATGAAGAATTCAAGCTCAGATACATTTTGTGGAAACTCAGTAGTAATGTCCTAAAATGTACAATTAGATGTTTGCTTTCAATCAAAGTAACTGTTAAATTTTACTAGCTGATTGGCCAGTAGACCTGGTACAAACTGTACAACGATATTTCTATTGTTATATTACATTAGCCTTATGTTAGACTGCAAGTACTACAGTTTCCCAGTGATCTCATCCAGATTCCCCCAATATTTTAGGAAAACTGCCATGAAATATGATTTGGATATATATCCAAGACAATAGGGGATGATCGGTTAAAACCTGGTTTGTTATTTCACAAAAACAAAATCATTACATTTTATAAATATAATATTTCCGTTCATGTGTTAACGACACAAGTCTTTAAACAGATGCAGCCACTCACTTTTCTTTTTCCTTGAAGATATTAGTGAAGGCAATGCTCAGGAAGCGCTCCTTTGGAAACCCCTTTGAATGTGCAAGAAGAGAGGAGCGGTCAATGTCTGCCCCAGGAAACCTTTTAATGTAAGTATACTGACACAGACAATGAAACGAAATGCTGTTATTGAAACACAAAATCTCTTCACATTGCTTGCTTTTTCTCTTGTTCAGTTTTTTATTCATTTCCTACAATGCAATTGCAATAGTAGCTGATCAATGTGCTTGAAGCCCAAGAAGTGTTTAACACATACTAGGCAGAGCTCTGTTTGCTTAATTGGTCTTCAGCAGGGTGACACTAAAAAGCTATAGCACCAGATTCACATCTTTACTGCCCTTTGTTCCTGAGAATTTAATAGTCATCCCAACTTAAATTATATTATACTTTAGTCACATTTTCAGCAGCCAGCATTACTCACCATCTTATATCTGAACAGTGTGGTCAAAGCTGGTGTGTAACAAGAGTGGCACTGCAGGACTAGTGTGCATTGCTCTTAAATGCAGAATGGAAGTATTTGCACCAATTACTTTTACTGAATGCTTATTGCAACTATAAATACCCTAATGACAAGGTGATGATTGTGTCTCACTAGAGTCATTTAGGTGATCATGCCACCATGATGCCACAAATGTGAACCAGGAAAAGAATATCTGACTGCCCCCAGTTCTTTCATGCACTGTAAATATTAGGTCACGACAGAAGGCAACTGTAAATACGCCACCAGTAGTTCTTTCTTGTCCCACAAGTGCAGCCTTTCCAAAACACTATTTCTTTCAATCTCAAGGAAGTAATATCCTTCTACTAGCCTTCTACTAACCTTCTATAAATGGCCTTAATTTGAGCAGTTCTTTCTTGTCCTACAGACGATTATTAAATTATTCATTAATTTGCCTAGTGCTTTCACAAACAAATGCATTGGCTTCACTATGGTTAAATAGTGAGATTGAAAATAGGCATAAAACTTACTGAGTGCAGCCTTTCCAAAACACTATTTCTTTCAATCTCAAGGAAGTAATATGATACCAGATGGTGCGGTGTTACAATTCACATATATACTATAATTTTATACCAAATTTTCCTGCGTTAACTGTTAATAATATTGCAGTTTGTATCAAGTATATTTCATCCATGAAAACCACCATACTTTTGTGGGCAAAATAGCATATACATTTAGGGCACTACTACGTTAGGGCATATAAAAGTCCATTTAACATAATTTTTTTCCTTCTAGAAATAAAACAAAAAAGCCTACATTACATCTTTTTAATTTCTTAGGCAGAATAAATCTTTCCGACAGTACCTACAGAGTAGGTTGCTTTTGCTCATTAAGGGGCAGATTTATTAAAAAAATTTAGAAAAATGTGCCCACTTCTCTTCATTCCTACGGAATTTTTAGATGCATATTTATCAATGGAAGAAAGTTAGAGTTGACTATTTAATACAATCCCTTCTAATAATTCCATAGAGATAAATAGAGAGTGGGTGAGTCTTTCTGCGGTGAGCTCTACTCTCACATTAGGATAAGTCTCCCTCAAAGGTTTTAAGGTTTTATTGTGATTCTACTTTTTGTTGCAGTTTCCGAATTTCTTTCAGATATATTAAGCAGAAAAAATGCAAACTCAAATAAAAATCAGCATCTAAAAGCTGGCAAGTTCAAGTCAATGGGAGTTATATTTTCAAAGTTCAAGCTATTTTATTAAAATTTTTAGATTTGACTTGTATATTTCAGAGCCCCACCACCCCCCAGCCACTATATGTTTTGATCTTTCTTCTGCATTGCTTTGCTCAGTAGCCCTTTTTTTCTTGCTAATTCTCTGCATTAAAATTATCTTTCACGTTGTTCTAGGATAGAATATCTAATGGTATAAAGGCTCTTGTGTAAATGTGGCTGCTTTTCACCTGCAAATGGGTTTTTCCTCTTGTACTGCAATTATTTCTTTCATGTGTAGGATTGCCACTGGCATCTATTTAATGGCTAAATATGAATAATGTAAAGGGGGAAAAAATTATATAATATATACACATACTGCAGCACAAAACCTAAAGATACATTATATGATGTAAAATGTAATATATGTACACTATATAATGTACATTATATAATGTAAATAAAACTTTCTTGTCCTTTAAAGGTTTAATCTTTAATAACAGGGCCCTATAAATGCTGATTCTTTAATGAAACAGTTTATCTACTTTTTTGGTCATATTACGATGGTACTTCTTCAAAGGACAATTTACCATTACATTCATACATATATATTTTCATGTACATAAAACCACCTTGTAAATGTTATTGGG
The DNA here is from genome assembly GCA_024363595.1 of Xenopus borealis. Taxonomy (NCBI): domain Eukaryota; kingdom Metazoa; phylum Chordata; class Amphibia; order Anura; family Pipidae; genus Xenopus; species Xenopus borealis. The sequence continues at coordinate 99,736,219 of CM044433.1, forward strand.
TGAGCCATGCAGGGGAGAAGTCTACTCTGTTTTTATTAGGGGAATCAGGTTGCCAGGTCCCCATATCCTGGGGGCTGTCATTTTATAGACTACATGTGGAACACTCCACTCACGTCTAAACTTTGGAATGTTGATCCGATTTCTGCTGGAGGACAGAAGTAGGTCATTGGAAAAGCACAGTACTGAAAACACCCTGTAGGATTCCAAGAAAGCCATAGGGGTAAATTTATCAAAGAGCGAAGCTCTGCCACTAGAGTGGAATTTCGCCACTCTCAATTCATTTCAATAGGATTTTGAAAGGCGTATTTATGAATGGATGAAAGTGAAAGGTCGCGCATTTAAAAATCCCATAGAAATGAATGGAGAGTGGCAGAATTTCACTCTAGTGGTGGAACTTCACTCTTACTTCACTCTTTGATAAATATACCCCATAGTTCATTGGTGGTATTGCTGGGGATTGTAGTCTGTCAAGCACAGATTCTATATTTATCGCTACATTTCCATTTTGAATAAATGGTTTCATGCGCTCCATTGATTAAAATGTGTATCCCATAACTCACTGCAGTGTCATTTCAGATGTTCTTCATAATGTGCTATGGAAAGAAAGCATATGCCCAATGTCTAATGTGTAAAATCTCGCATGCTTGGTTTTACCATTGCAACTTGCACAATGCTGTAATGTTATCTACAGATTTTTGTAATTTAAAACAAAGACTTTTTTTTTTTGGTCTCCAATTTTGATTGCACTGCTGGCTTATATTCTGTGTCCTTTACAGTTATACAAACATACATGATTTCCTTAACACTCCAATAATATCCAAACCTTTTGTTTAAAATGCAATTATCTTAACCCTTTCATCTAAATTTTGATCTTATTATTATTAGACTTAATTCTGGCCAAATTTGCCATCAAGTTTATTTTTATTTTCTTTCTTTCTTTCTTTGTATCATTATGTCAACATGGAACAGGTGCCAGTTTAAGTCATCTTTAAAATTGCATCCACATGTAAGGTAATTTATGTGTTTTGTCCTCCCTTTGGTTCCACTGACATTTTGTTGAGTCTGTCTTGAGCCCTTTACCATTTTGTGTGTTAGTAAAAATCCATCCTTTGAATTAACCAATGTTTTTCCTTATTCTCCAGAAAAGATCACTGTTAGCATTCCCTAACTGTGGCTTTTTTTAATCAATGTTTACCCTTTTTTTGGGGGGTGTTGGGTTTATAGGGCTAAAGTGATATATGTTGACACCTCCAATAACCAGCATTGTGCAAATTAACACTAGTGCTTCCAGCTAATGCTCCTAGTGTACTCACCCAGTACTAGGCACTGCTCTCCTGCTGCAAAAGTTCTATCTTGACCTTTATATCAATTTCCTTCCCAGGAGATCTTCAGCAACCAACATGTGCTCTTAACTTTTGAAGATATTTGTTGTTCTTTATAACATTGTTTTCTTTTCAGAAATGACTGCCCATTTCTTTATATTTAATTGCTACCTAATTGTTGTATGTTAGCTTAGTCAATTATTTAAGGCAGTATTATCTCAACGTACAGGACATGAGTTCTAGCAGTTTCATTGGACTCAAAAAACTCATCAGAAATTGAGCAGAATTTTCCAAGAAGAAAGTATTGTAATGGCCTTTTTTTCACAATGATCAAAAACTGAAGCATTCTTATTGGCTGGCAGGAGCCATATGCTGAGTAATGGATTGAATGGTGAACTAGGGGTTGTCTACATTTCCACAGAGGCATAAGGGCCCTCATTAGAAATGGAAAAGTAGTAACGTGTAAATGAATCTGGGTAACAAAGCTCACTGTTAAACTTTAATAAGTGCAGTTTTTCTAATTTACCAGAAATAGCCAAAATATTTGCAAAATAATATGTTGATAGACAGTGATGTGTTTCTGGCGTAAGATCATGCATAGCACGAGTTCTTTCCAACTTGCTGCTAAAAATACAGGGTCACTGACTCCAGCAACCAACAACAAGATGACATTGAGGCTTCAGTGCCTTAGTTGTTCACAATTTTTATTACTTATTTTTAATTTTAGGTCCTCTCTTTTGTTTATTTTGATTGCTAAGATATTTAATCCTAGCAACCAGATACAGTTTAAATTCCAAGTCTGACAAGTTTATAACAATAAACATAATAATAATAATTACTGTATGATTTAGAACAACTGCTGCTAAAGTCTACAGTAAATATTAAAATAATCTACCAGTGCAGGGATTCCTTACCTATTTGTTGGCACCCAAAATGATTCCCAAGTAATGTGAATTGCCTGCAATAGAAACTACTTCTAAAACTTTTGATCAATTTTACAAGGATAAAAAAAAATGCTGGTGTAGGGTTTCAAGGGCGTGATAATGGTTAAAACTTAACCTGCAAATTAGGCCTCCTTTGTCTGTTCTAATTAGCTAAACCACTAGACTAGAAGATTCATTGTGTGCCTTTCAGTTTCTTTGGGGAATTTCCTCAGCTTATACCTCTTATGGAAACAACTAATGGGAATGTACATGACAGGGAGAGAATGAGCTTGTGGGGAATAAAAAGGCGATGCACTAATGAGTCTATTTCCATTTTAAAAACATTTATTAAATGATATTGAGGCTGCTAGTATAAATGTTGGAAACAAAGGCACAATAAAAAGCAGGATCTGAACCAAATTTTTCTCTGGTACACATTCACCTGTAATGATGACATTGCTTAACAGGGTTTAGAATAATAAAAAATATATATAGTTACTTATATTTAGTGGAAGTGGATATGTTCTGTCCTTTAGTTACTTCATACTGGCAAAGCCAACAATGACCCTTATGCCAAAGTGCTGCTGACCCTTTCTACTCATCTTTGGAGTTGGTCAGAAATCCCTTTAGAATGTCTTAGCAGAAACATGGCTGTAGTAAGGAAAGAGGAAAATTGTTTGGGGCCACAATAGCTTTAGTTTAACAAATTGTTCCAACTCTTTTCCAGAGCTAGACTGTATTACTTGTCAGGACAACAACAGTGAAGGAAACAGTGATTGGACTTAATTATAAATAGCAGGAAAAACATAATCTGTTTATTCCATATAAAGCATCAGACCATTAGTAAACTATACAATGTTTTGTTGTTCCCTTTAGATTCATCATTTTTTTTTTACAACACATCACCAGCTTGCCACAGTCTTTTCTGTCGACAGCCTCCAGCTGAATATTTCCTAACAGGTTCTAATTAGAACACAGTAGAAGAGCTTATTGGATTGTGTTGAAAGGTGTGACACAGTTCTTTCTATCAACTAGACAGTAACTAGAGGCAGCAAACTGAAACCTTTAGAAGCCCTATTTTATACAGTTGTATAAAACATTCACAGCTACTATATTTTTTAGGGGGTGATGATACATCTGCATCAGAAGACATAGTCCATCTAACCTTGTCTATAACATTTACAGGTGGTCCAGCAGCATTATCTTAGCAAAGCTATTGAATGTTTTGCCATGGATTGCTTTTTGATGGATGTTACCATCTTCTCCTTCCTGTAGAAAACAAGTGAGTGGGGAAGGTGCAAAGGATTCCGAGCTCCCTGATGTGGAAGAAGATGAAGGAACCTCCTGAATATATGCATGTCTCCATTCAGCTCACCGGCTGCTGCGGCCCTCGCGTTGATATGTTGCACACAATCCTAGTCTCATGAACATAAAGAACCAAAGCTTGCGGTCTGTAGAAAAGAAAAACTAATACACAAAAAGGAACATTCAAGGTCTTTGCAAAAGGTTTACAAATTTATGGAGAATGGTATCACTTCATAGCATCTGTCTGTCACTTGTGCTCAGTGCATCAGTCTGCATGTATGTTCAGATACCCACGTGCCTCATCTCCATCTGTGCTTCTGCATTGAGCAATCATTGTACAGTTGCTTGAAGATTGCCTGACCAATGAATGTTTTTATTTGCTTTGTAAAACAAAAAAAAAAAGATGGAAGCCGTTTAAAAGAATCATGAAGAGCAGACAAAAGTAAATGGAGACATGTCGTAGTTCCGTAGCTTCAGAACAGAATGACTTTACATTTTTGTTCACCTTGAAGTATGTGTCGCCCCTTATGGGGACTTAACACATATTCTGGAAACATGCTTGCTGCTGAGATCAATTATCTAACGTGTCATAATAGTGTAACATTGTAAAGACTCCTGCCATTAAGCAGGAGAATAGGATTGAAGCCAGTCTTGGCTTAATTCAGGTCAGTTGACTTGTTTAATGTATAGAAGTGTTTACATATGCTAAAGAAGGGCTATTTCTCCTTTGCACATTCTAATGAATAACCTCCCTCTGTTACGTCACTTCTTTGTTGTAAAGAAAAAAAACTGTAGCTTGTTTTTTTTAAATTAAATATTTTGTCAGTGATTGGTTTTATTTCAAAACCCTCTCATTATATGTCTGTCAGCACTAGGGCAAATCATTTCAAATCAATCTGTTTTTACATTCACCTTATTATATAGGCATTTTTAAGGAGCCCCTTTTTTAGTGGTGTTTTCCAAGGGCATGATCCTACCAATGCTATGACTCCTTCTGTCTTATGTACTCTGTATCACTCATAATCACAATTCTTCTCCATTGTGACAAATGCTTTTGCTAATTTTCTCGAATCTTGACTGTATATTTAAAAAAAAAAACCTTATGTATGGGTTAAAGGTGTTATTACACATGTGGTTCAACCCTTCCAAAGGACCCCAGGACATATCTACAAATTCCTTAACAGATCTTTGATATACATACACATATATATAGAAGTATAAATACACGAGGGCTCATTTACATCCACAAGTGCAGGGATCAAAGTGTAATTTTGAGAGCGATTTCCAGGTTTTTTCACTATAATTCTGCAATTTGTCAAAATTCATACAACTTTGCTCAGGCTTTAGTGAAGAGTAGACACAATTGCACTGAAAGTTTTCCAAGTCCAGTTGGAGTGACTTCCAGTGTTTGGAGCAAAAGTGACACATGGGTCTGATTCTTTAGATACAAGTGGGCTGCGCCTATTGACTAAGTGCAATCAGGGAACCCTGGAATTACAGCCAAGTCCATAGGTCACAGTAGCGCCAGGGTTCTTGTGCATCAATGGGTGCAACTGCGCAAAAAGGAGGCAGGAAGTACTGAGCCGAGCAACTATACAGAAGTGCAAAGGGCAATTATTAAATTAGGGTTTTCATGCAGCTGGCTGCAGAGAAATTTGCTTGCAGTTGCAAATATACATATATAGTACAAATTAAAAAAGGCCCTTTTATGTCAAATTGAAATTCTCTAACTGTTGATCCACAGCAATTAAATAAAGAACATCTGAAGCCTTTCCAGTTTTCATTGGGGATGGGGGGAATTATTTCTCAACTTAAAGATGACAATCAGAACAGGCCCTGGATATTTTTTAATAACTTGTTTTTCTATTTAGGCCTTTTCCTGTTAATCTTTCACACTCTCATTCAAACCATTGCCTGGTTGCTAGGGTAAATTGGATCTTAGCTGGCAAATACTGAGATTACAAACTAGAGAGCTCAATTATTAAAAAAAACATCCCACATTGATTTCTATAGTAACTTCGAATTCTTGCACATTTGTACTAAATCTTAAAAATCATGGAATTTGGATTGTGGAAACTATTGCTCAAGTATTGATCCAAAAGCTTTCACAACTCGAACAGGCGTGTGATTATCTCACAGTGGCCTACATTTTGCACATACTGTATTTCCAAACTCGGAATAAATATGCCCTTAGATACACGGGGCATCTCCTTCAATATGTTTCTATTGCTTGAATCAGAATTTCTTTGTTATATGTTTTTTGAGAACACTAATTCTTGGATTCCCTCGGTTTATGTGGTTGAGCCTCTGTTCTCCTTATGGCATAATTATAAAGGAGGCTCTGGGTTTCCAATAACCACTGGCAGGACTGGACTGAGAATTAAAATAGGCCCTGGCATTTCAGGTACACAAGAGGCCCATCAGCCCACCTAGAGGCCCAAACAGCCCCCACCAGCCCACTAAACACTGACTTTCTATGGGACCTTATAGCAGCCCCTCTGGCATTTGCCCTAACCCACAAATGGCCAGTCCGGGCCTGACCACTGGCTCCTACTAGGGTTGCCACCTGGCCGGTATTTTACTGGCCTGGCCGGTATTTTTGATGGTTGATACCAATGTTATTAATAGGAAAAAAAGATAACTCTATAGGAAGGCTGGTATTTTTTTCAAGAAAAGGTGGCAACCCTAGCTCCTACAGAAACAAAGAATGTGTTTTAACATTTGTTGTTTTATTTGAATGTGTTTTAAATCCATTTGGGCTTGCACCATTGGCATTATCCTGTATTGGGGTGGAACATTTTCTTGGTGCAAGGGAAGAAGTAATATATATATATATATATATATATATATATATATATATATATATATATATATATATATATATATATATATATATATATATATATATATATAAATATATATATATATAAAGGATTGACAAAGTTTATTTAGGCATTCCGGTTTCATAATCTATAATATCTGGTTTCCCATGCAAGCAGCAAAGCTATATGTATAAGTTTTTTAATTTCAAATCAAGCACTATTGCATAGGTACTGAGCTAAAGATTACATAGTTTTAGAATCTTTTTTGTGGATAAGGAGTATGTCCAGGGTATGGAATGTTTTTTTGTTTTCACTAAACCCCTCCTTCCCATTATAATCAGAGCTTTTTAAATCTCATTATCAGGGGGCTTCTCAGTAGCTTGGTAATCAGCTACTCCTTCACTCATCCGAACCAGGAAGTCCTTAAAGGGCAAGGAAAGGAAAATAAATAAAATCACATTTTTACTTTCTTTAATGAAAAATAAATGTATCTCCAATATACTTTTAAATGTGTACCATTTTTATAAGAAACCTGACTGTATGCAGTGAAATGCTCCCTTCATTTAGTGCTGTGGATAGGAATTATCAGATGGTCCCTAACTTCTGGCAGGGAAACAATCATACTTATGAACAGCAGGGGGAACCCCTGCCTTACTTACCAGCCATGCAGAACTCAAGCTGCTTTGTTTTTTGATCATTTATGATGATCCCTAAAAAGCCCAGACCACACTGAGCATGTGCGAGTCTTGATATTGCAGAGATGCCTAACAAAGTTACAGGATGACAACTTTGAAAGCATAAATCATTTGTTTTATTAGACTTGTGGTGCAGTAAGTTCATGTTTATGTAGTAGAAAAAATACAGCATTTCTAGCCTTATTCTACTTTAGACTTTCCTTGCCCTTTAAGTGAAACTACCTTAAACGTCTTGTCCAGTGCCACAAATAACAGAAACCATAGATATGCCTTAATTAAAACAAAATGTTCAGTACAAGCCCTATTCATTGAGCTCACAGGGTGAATGCTGTCCCTTTAACTACCTCCTTGTGTTTAAAGTGGGCTCGTCCCCCCAAAAAAAATTCAAAAGCCTATTTTATCACATTAGTCAAGCAAAATGACCATTAATAACACTATATAAATTATTTGATTCTTGTTTCCTTCAGTCTGGGAGTTCATAATTATAGCAAGCAGGCAGGAGCCATTTTGTGGACACTGTTATTAAGGCAAGCCTTGTATCATCTCAGAATCTTGTTTGTGCACCAGAATGGGGGACCCAATGTCTATCCCCATGTCCTGGCTACACAATTAAATGGTTAAGAGAACTGGGGGAATGTGTGGGGAGCAGTGACATCTAGGAAGTGCTGAATGGAAAGTGAAAGTAATTATCTGCCCCGCCTCTATGCCTAAGGCATAGAGGAGTGGCAGACAATATTTGATTGACAGCTGAGATTTTTAAATGAGCTTAAAACAGCTATGAATGCTTTAATAAAAATTTGAAATTGGATTTCAAGTTTAATTTGAAAAGGACTTTTATTATACAGATTTTTGTGTCTGGGTGACGGGTCCACTTTAATTGCATGGTTCTTTGTCAGCTTCGTGGTTTGTACTCTAAGCTTAGAAATGTATTTTCACCTGCAGTGGTATTTCTTTTTCTAAACCTCATTATAGCCTAGTTTTGCTTTTGCTTATTTCTTAGGCAAGTTGGTTCCTCTACTTGTTGCCACATCCCACTGATCCAAAACTGCATTCTAATCCTATTTCATGGCAGAGATTAGAGACAATTTGCTGCAGGTTAGAGCTTGATTGGCAAGACACAAGCATTCATTCCTTTCCTCATATTATAGCACAGAGATAAGGGTTTCAGTTGAACAATCTCAGAGAAAGTAAACAAATGCAAATGAAAAGATTAGAAGCCCAGCATTGTACAAAATGGGATCAGCTGACACACACAAAGCAACATTATGTTATGTAATGTAATACACGTCAAGCTGGAACATAAATAGGATTATAAAAAATATATGATACTGCCCTTATAATGCACCGGTGCAACCAATCTTGTGGCAGTCTGTGTGCCCAGAGTTGTTGCTGAAATGAAATACTCCATCATTTCAACTCATTCTGAGAATTCTGCACCTCAGCACCAGGATATCCACAGCCGTGCTAGATTAAGAAATCCCTTCTGCTTCATTAAATCCATACCAGGCAAAAGGTTGTGTAATTCAATGGGATAAAATAAACCAAAAACAAGATGGGATGACTTATTCCCTAAATATTTGGCATGACTGCCAAACTGAACTTATAAATAAACAGGGAAAAGAGGAATCTGCATATATGCCATGTATCCAGAGCATTCAGCAGTTGTGCCAGGAATGAAACTGTTCCCAGAGTGCAGCCTATCCCGGGGGGGTCATATCATGCTGAGAGCGAACATGGTGTGTTTATGAGCTACAAACTATATGACCTTTTCAGCATCTACAAGATCTGTCCTGCTTATTTAATAATACTAATTATTATTCATGTTTTTAAAGCCCTTTCAAAGTCAATTCTGTTACTATGCAATTTAAGTAATTTTATTGTATTCCAAAAAGTTTATTTCCAGGCCCTGTATTGGTGGATCAGCCTCCCTGATTCCCTCACTGCATGGAACAGCTTGCTTGAGATCCTCCAAACCATTATACCAAGGTGGTAGTGATGTCCTGGCTTTACTATATCTAGGGCCATTGCTTCCCTTCTAGTTGCTTGGTACCTCTACTTGTTGAAACATCACTGTGTTAAATCCGAGTGTTTCACAGGCACTGGAAAAGGCCATAGTTGTAAGGGAGGGGAGCAAAGTGGCAGCCCATATATTCCATAATTTATGTGGCATCAATGTGTTGGGCATCAGCCACTTATTATAATCACATGCCCTGTTGTATTGTGCTTCTGTTTTCTTACTCGTCAATATGTTTAATGGCCCCTTTGCCACTGATAAGAGTGTATCAAGGCATTGAAGGGAAATTCTTTACTATTTTTCCACATGAAATAAAACATACTTTATCACTGCCAAAATGATTTACTTATCTTTATTTCTATACTGCATACCTGTGCTGATTTTAAAGGGGTTGTTCACCTTCAAACAACTAGTTTTTAGATAGATCACCAGAAATAACAACTCTTTCCAATTTATATTTGTACCAGTTTTTCTAATATTGAAGTGTAAAGTGTAATTTTTCACCTTCTAAAGCAGCTGTGGGAGGAGGGGGGTCGCCGACCCCCCCCCCCCCCCCCCCCCAACTGTTCTAAATGGATACATTTCTTCTCTTTGTCCCTGCTGAGCAGAATCTCTGGGTTTCATTACAGGCAGCTGTTAGAATTGATACAATAGTTGCTAATACTCCAGAGATGTTGCTGTGAAATGTATCAATTTAATGTTGCAAAATTGTATCAGTTTAGAGTCTGCACCTGAATTACTGAGCTGCCAGACTCAAACACCACAGACACCAACATTCAACTTTACACTTAGATTTTGGAAAAACTGTAAAAAATAAATAATGGAAAGTAATTGGAAAAAAACTGAACAGAAAAAAGTGTTTGGAAGGTGAACAACCCCTGTAATAACAGATTGTAGTACTAGCCACCTGCTGATACAGTTCCCTGTTCTTTGTGAACTAATGGCAGCATCTTTCTGCACACTTGTTTTTGTATTCTCCAGTAGGGGCATTTTTGACAGTGTTGTGGTGAAGCTGCTGCCCCCTGCTGGAGAGACAGACTTTGTTACTGTTGGAGAAGCGGTTAATAAAAGTCAGTAGCTGAACAATTACAGTACTATTGTGGAAGGTCCATACCTTTGTTATTGGAATGTTACATGTTGCAAAAGCTCATTTGATCCGAAGGGATTAGGCTTTTGGCTCCAGGTAACAGAATCTTTATGTACAATAGTGGAAAGCTACAAGGCAGAGAGATAATAGAAAACTTTTAATTTGTGGAGATTTTACTTAATCCATAATGGTATGGTGAGTATATCTACCACTTTACATGTTCAGTAGTAAAACTGATTGATTGATTGATTGATTGATTGATTGATTGATTGGGGGTTGATGTTGAATATCAGAGATCTCAACTTCAAAACAAAAAGCCCGCTGTAGCCATTTGAACTAACAATACTTTCCTCATTTTGTCAGCTACAGAAAAGCCCTAGACATTTTTACTATGGGAAACGTTTATTTCTCCTAAATACAAAGTTGCCAGTTAAGAGATTAAGCTGCTTGTTTCATACTGTGTCTCAGCCTAGGGGCAAATATTTTGAAAAATATACACAAGAATATATAAATATTGTTTTTACTTAACTTGTTTTAACTTAATTCATTCATATTAACAGTGAATGTATCCCTTAATGTCTTGGAATTAACAAATAATGAATGTGCAAAAGTGCTTAACATAGCACCCACATCAATTTTACATTCACTTATTTCATACAACTGAATACTGCTTCACTAAAAATCTTTGTTCAGAAAAAAAACCCCAGTACTCAGATGTTCCTGAAAAATGAAAGACATACCACTGTCATCTTTTTTTTGTTGAAAGTGGAGTAAATTATTATGCAGTCTGAGACTACGTGTATACAAGTGCACTCATCATTAGCTCATGTTGGTGAATATAAAATATTACAAGCCATGGCCCATTTACCAATAAATAGCATGTCATTCTCACAAAAAAAAAAGCGATCAGTTTGATGTGAAATTGAGGTGCTCTGTTCCCAATGCAGTGAATGTCAGGGGAAGCAGTAAGCTGTTCAGTAGCTACAATCAACATGAAGCACTGGGGACCTCAAGCCATGCACAACCATTACTCAGCCTCTCAGAAGTCTCTGGGGAATCTCTTCCCTGTGGAGAAAAACATGTTAAAACATCTCCTTTGTCTTGTTTGTAACAATGCAGCAATGCCAAGACTCTCCAGAGCTTTTAATTGATAGTGCAGCTATTCCTAGAAATCTCCCTGTACCTGTGCTTATATGTCAACAATAGCAACACTGCATCTTCTGGAATATTTAACCTGCTGTGGCACTGCCAATAGAAGCTTTGCATGCTGCAGGGCCTGTAAATCAGTCACACACGTCCAATTAATTTAAAGCTAGGCGTTGTATTTTACTGCAATTTTACTCATTCTTGTAGCTATGAGAAAGCAAGGAAGAAGAACAATGAGAAGCAAGAAGAAGGGCTAGTATAATCAATGGGAGGTTGCAACATTTCAGGTATCCCCCAGTGATATAACCTCTTACCTGTTAACCCGGCCCAGTGCTCCTGTTCACTGAAAAGTGCAATGAACTGGGGTATTTCTGTAGTATCTCAACATCACCATTTTCTTCCATCTTTACTTCAGTCTACACAGGCACATGAGCAGTAGACAGAAAAGCTGAACTTAGATTCAGAGAACTGCTTTTACATTCTAGTGTGCCTGTGCCTGCCTTTGCCTGAAGAAAAAAGCATGAAACAGGTGGGTGATTGAGATCTTCTGATCATCGACCAAAGGTCTACTTGCAGGTCCTGATGCAAGCACCCCTGCTGTAAATGATATCCTTATAAACGTTGCTAAGGGATGTCATCAGTTATACTTGGAGATTAGTGATGTCATTTCTGTCACATGACTCACTGAAATATGTGTATTATAATAAAGTACCCCCTGTTGCAAAATATGAGAATATTAGAAGTTCATGACCTGTAAAACCTTCAGCCTCATGTTTTTATATGGTCGGTTACTTATAATATCCTTATATTTTACAAGAGGGGATACTTTATTTACTATATAATCACTTGGGGGAGGGGTCCTAAAGTGATTATTCCTTCTCCTTAAAAAACATAAGACCCATGTAATTTCACCTCTGGGAGCTTGCAAAGTCTTTGTAGGACTGGCCTGCTAGGTTACCTATTTTTTTGTCTGGTGGGCCCTGATATAGGATGTCCAGGCCCCTTTGCCTACCAGCAGTCTGAATTCCCATGTAATTGATAATCAATTGAACTGGCTAATCAGGTTGCACTAGCAGATGCCTGAAAATTGTATATTTGACTGTCCCAAGTCTTCCTCACCCCACATCCAACACCATACAGAGCAGCACAAATATGTTTTGTAGTGTGTGCTCAGGAGGGGGAGGGAAGTGGGGCTTGTGGATCAGTCTGCTCTGCAGGAGTGGGCAAGGACGTAACTAGGAAGCAGGCCCTGCAGTTGCGCAAGGGGGGGGGGCAAGGAATATAGGGGGCCCTCTAAAGCCCTAAATAATGAGCAATTTAAATATATGTTATTAGATTTAGGGCCCTAAATTGAACTTGCTGTGAGGTTCAGTAACATCTAGATATACCACTGGGTGTAGGACCAGGTCATACAAGTGTCATAAAGGTTTTAAAGGTTAACCCCCTGATAACTTTGTTTGCTAGGAGCTGTGAAGTAACTGTAATAATTTGAGTATTGAGTTCAGTTTAATACTGTGCTTTGTAATTCAATGGGGAATTGAGTTTTGCTCCTGTGATGGCAAAGGCATGTGTTTGCCCAGAAAGGCAGCAGTCCTGAGTCATCCCATGAGGGTTGGGACCCACCAGGTTTTCTCCCAGTGGGCCCAGGTTTGTCACTATATTATATACTACATTAGCAAAGTTATAGCAGTCACACTCTGAGTGGGCCTATGCAATTGGACCTGATGTGCCCAAATTGACGTATTTGTACTTGTGTTTTGATGCACTTGCATTGTGTCGGGTGCAAGTTGTGTGTAGAGAATTCAGAGTGAAGTTGAATCACCAGAGTGCTCATTCAATGCAGCATTTGCACCTGATTCATTGGGCTCACGTCTGGTGCACCAATCATCATCAAAAACACACTGGGGGGAGCATTTACTAATACAAGTACTTTTATACTATATGGTGTCAGTATGCAATTTCCATTGTGCAGTTTTATAAATAATTCCTGGTCTCTAGAGGTTTACAGACACCAGAGGGTAGTGGGGTTGCCTATATAGTAAACAAAACATTGCTTTCTGGGTTTTCTCTTTTTTTATAAAGTAGTACTATGCCAATACCCTTCATATTTATTCATGTAGTAATGGCTTTACATAGGGCTTACACAGCAACTAATATATGTTTGCTGCTTGCCTAGGAAACCAGGTAAAAGACTATTTTCCCCATATATCTGAACTACTGATTAAAAATCCATTCACACCCATAGGTTATTTTTGTTTAGATTTCCATTAAGATTAAGTGGGAAGTTCTCCTTAAAAGCATTGTATAATATTCTAGCTGTCACTTTGTAAAGTATTTAGGAGTCATGTGTGTGTTGGGCGGTTTTGGGGCAACTTCTTCAGCTGGTTGCCGGGTCAGGGGCAGGTTTGAGTTGAACTCTTCCTTTCACCCGGTGCATTATATTGCTTGCTTCTGATGGCAGCAGCCTCTATTTGTAGCCATTCACCTGCTTCATCCCCTTTTCTGAGGTCAGAGATGGATGAGTTGGATGTGGGTCTATTAAAAGAGCTGCCACACCAGGTTTGGGTTGGGGTTTTTTGTTGACCCACACATCACTAGTATCCAGGTCACTTTAGTATTGGCCAGTTTTGTCCAACTACAGGCTGCAAGTGCTTTAGCAAGCCATGGTTTCACTACGCACACATATCTAACTGTTGGGAAGTTCTTACTAAATTTCATGCTAGGAAAATACTTGACACGTTAATGCTCTTGAGGAATGGAACAAGCTTGCTTATAATTATCTTAATTCCATTTACAAATACATTTAAAACCACTGAGAAGTTTGAATTAAGCTACCTTAGAAAGCTCCTCAGTTTTATCTTGTATGTTTGTTTTCATTCTACAAAAAAACAGTTCTTGGGTGAACTTTCCCTTTAATGTTAATGGGAATCCACGTTTATATCCTGTATATTTTTAATAATAAGCTGTGCAGTGTGTTCGAAAGCCTCCATTCAGATCTTTGCACTGAGTCACAGAGCAGACATGGCACAGGGCCAGCAATGAACGACTATTATAGTGTTTAGTCTAAATCCAAATGTCTAGAGGGAAAACTGATAGTATCTGAATCTTTAATTAGCAGATTAAGAAATAACCTACTTTTCAGCCAAAGCTGACAGTCCTATTTTTCTTCCACATTGTATTGTAACTTTATAAGCATTGTGCTTTTAACATGGGACTTTTCTTTAAAGGGATACTGTCATGGGAAAACACGTTTTTTTCAAAACACATTTAATAGTGCTGCTCCAGTAGACTTCTGCACTGAAATCCATTTCTCAAAAGAGCATTGAACGCTGTTCTTAGATCTACCAGGCAGCTGTTATCTTGTGTTAGGGAGCTGTTATCTGGTTACCTTCCCATTGTTCTGTTGTTAGGCTGCTGGGTGGAAGAAAAGTAGGGAATAATATCACTCCAACTTGCAGTACAGCAGTAAAGAGTGATTGAAGTTTATCAGAGCACAAGTCACATGACTTGGGGCAGCTGGGAAATTGACAATATGTCAAGCCCCATATCAGATTTCAATATGATAAAAATCTGTTTGCTATTTGGAGAAATGGATTTCAATGCAGAATTCTTCTAGAACAGCACTATTAACTGATGTGTTTTGTAAAAAAAATGTTCCCATGACAGTATCCCTTTAAAGAAAACTCAGCCTTTGTTCAATTTGTGTTGAATATGTGGCCATGTAAGGTGTGTGCTGAGGTGGGGGCAGCATTGTTACTGTTCTCGTTATTTAATACAATGGCAGACACATATACCTGCCAACTTTCTGTATACAAAACATTTATTTTTAAACAAAAGAAGAGCCATTGTGTTGAAGTATCTGCAGGATCAAGTTATTCCCATTCAAGAGTGAAAATAAATCTTATGGAGAGGTTTCACAATAGGACACAATTCCATTTTTTCAGAAAGGCAAGGTTTAAAGTGAGATTATGATAACGGTCTGGCAATCGTTAAGTTACCTTACATTGATTGGTGAAGTCCATGAACGTGGATGGGAGGCAGATTGCTGACCTTGAACAAGTCAACATCTCAGAACTTGGGATCAGTCATTCTTCTAATACATCAGAGGATTAGGCACAGAGTCAGGCTGTGGTATTATCAAATACAGTCATTAAAAAGGGTCCTCATGTAAGACAAACCTGCTAGAGAGATTAAGATGCAGTTCTTTGTAAGATCCATCTAGAACAGGGGTCCCCAAACTTTTTTTAACCTGTAAGCCACAATCAGATGTAAAAAGAGTTGGGGAGCAATGCAAGCTTGAAAAATGTTCCTGGGTGGAGTAAAATAAGGGCTATGATTGACTATTTGGTAGCAACTGTTTGAATTGTCAGTCTACATGAGCCTTTGTTTGGCACTACACATGGGGGTAAATTTATCAAAGAGTGAAGTTCCGCCACTAGAGGGAAATTCATTTCTATGGGATTTTGAAAGGCCTATTTATCAATGGGTGAAGTGAAAGTTCACCCTTTGATAAATATGCCTTTAAAAATCCCATAGAAATGAATGGAGAGCGGCGGAATTTCCCTCTAGTGGCGGAACTTCACTCTTAACTTCACTCTTTGATAAATATACCCCCAAGTCTTTTTACAACAAAACCTGCCTCGAAGGCAGGAATTGAAACATAGGCGCCTTCTTTGAGGCCAATGGGAGCAACATCCAAGGGGTTGTGAACAACATGTTTCTCTTGTCGATACTGGTTGGTGATCACTGATCTAGAAAATGCTTTCATTCTGCCATGAGTAAATGATAAGTTCACATTTCTAGTGATCTGCACACAGTTAACTATTCTGAGACTGAAACATTGTCTCATTGGTGAACGGCAAACAGAAGAAATCTCTGCATGCAGGAAGGATACATGAGGCAAAACATAAATCACAGCAGCTGGATCACAGTGTAACAATATGGAACCATCTAAGGTTGCAATGAAAGGAGCTCCTGTAGGGATTGTTTTTGTCAGTTTCCAAGCAATTGGGTAGGGGTATAGCCAATCTTCAGCTAATCAGAACATAACAATGCACGCAGAGACAGATCAAGCTGGTTGGATCAATCAAATGGCAGCCAACTACAGCAACAACGTGTGAAAGTGATTCTGTAAATTCATAAATCCTCATTGTGTACAACTAAAAACTGTAATGTGACATGCATCAAAATCTGCTATATCCCACACATTGTCTGTACTGCTTCTGTACACCTTCGACTCATACGCTGCTCTGTATGTCGGTGTGTATATTTGTTGGCCGTGAGCTGCATCAACTGCGTGTTATGAAATTAGAAATAAAGCATGATGTTTATGCGCTCATTAAAGTGACAGGGCAGATCTGTTACATGTAAATATGTACCATTCACAGAGATGCTATTTTTTGCATGCTTTTGTACCATAGGGGTAAAGGAATAATAAAATACTCCATACACAATGGCATATGTTTGTTTCTTTATTCATCTAAATGGAAAATAAATGTATTATATTCATGAATAAGACAAGGGTTATAATTATATATAGGCACCCGAGGGCCTGTGCCTCTATGATAAATTCAACATTTTCCTAGAAAAAAGGAGTTGAGGGGCACATGGAGGGCAGCGGATGAAAATACAGCACCGAATAAGACTATTATTTTTATACATTTTCTATGGAAAAATTACGTAAATATTTTCCTGTAAACACAAATGTAACTTTAAAAAATATTACGCAAACGTCATTCTTTTTGAGTATCCATACGTAACATTGAATTTCACATTGGCAGGGCAAGGGCTATAGGAGATAAACCAAGCCAAATAATTGTAAATGGAATCAATGATCTAGAAAGACAGAAATAATTACAATAGACAAGAGCTATAAATAACAATAGTCAGTGTTTGTCTCTTGTGTCACATGACTCCCTAAACTTAATAAGACTATGCACCTTTTTGTAAAGTATAAGGATACAGGTATGGAACACGATATCTGGAAACCTGTTATCCTGAAAGCTCCAAATAACAGAAAGGCCATCTCCCATAGACTCCATTTTATCCAAGTAATTGATTGTTTTTCTCTGTAATAATAAAACTGTACCTTGTACTTGATCCAAACTAAGCTATAATTAATCCTTATTGGAAGCAAAACCAGTGTATTGGGTTTATTTAATATTTAAATTATTTTCTAGTAGACTTAAGGTATGAAGATCCAAATTACAAATAGATCTGTTGTCGGGAAAAACCCCAGGTCCCAAGCATTCTGAATAACAGGTCCCATACCCAAGGGTGAAAACAAGATGAATCTAATTTGAGAGTGTTTGATGATCATGACAGGCAGACTTAAAGGACATGTAAAGCCTACATTTTCCTACCATGTATATAAGTTGGACATATCTTCCCCACCAGAGCTACATCATTTGTACTGTATATAACCCTCCATTTGCCAGCGCCATCACATTTTCCTAAAACAAACAGCAGCTTTCACCAGGCTGCCATTTTCCCTCTGACACATCATCAGTAGCACTGATATCTACAAACACGACAGGTATGCTGTAAAGTTCATGCAATGCAGAATGCAGGTTTACACAGGCACAACATACTTTGATAAAACGTTCAGCTGGGATTGAACATTTTAATGTTAAGATGAGCTCGGCAGAGGTGGTTAGGAGAAAAAAATAGGATCAGACAGCTAGAGTCTCTATGGGAACCAGCAATGCTATCTCTTCATTGGCTGTTACACTGGAGGGTGTGTTTAGTAATCTTAGCAGAGAGGAACTGAGCATGCTCATTAGCCAACAGCCAGTAAAGTAAATTCCTGAGGGAGGGGTAGAGTGGTTTAGAGGAGGAGAAGGATTTCTTGGGGGATGCTGCACCTTACTGTTAACCTTTTAGCAAGCAGAGTGGCAGGTATCTTAAAGAGGCTGTTCACTGATTAAATTGTTGTGGGAAGGGATTACATGCCATTTAAGCTGATGTCACACAGTGCTGAAAATTGACCTGCTGAGAAATACATACTGAGAATGAGCCATTATGCTGGAATTAGACTTTACCTTGTCTGCACCTAGATCCATTGCATTGCCCTGGGTAAAGGTACAACTGCAGATTCCATGCAAACACTCAGCTTTTAGAGTCCAAACCCTTTTTGTGGAGGGTGTTTACATGTCCTTTAATAAGGCTTGATTATAAAATGTAGTCGCAAACTGCAATATTTCTTGCACCTTTGCGCCCTGCACTTTGCAGAATAGCCACAGGTTTTTGCATTTCCCACATAAATAAAGTGCTGCCTGCAATCAGCAGCACTGTATTTATAAAGGGGCAGAACGAAGCACATAGACCTCACCCTTTCCACCCCCCTACCTTCCACAGGTCACAAAGGAGACCTACTCTTTATACAGCCAAGGTACATAAATGAGAACCAAGAGGCTCAATTTAGCTGCAAGGGAAGTAGTAAACGAGACACTATTTATCCTAAATGTATTACAATTAGAAATTAAAAGAGACTACAAGCAATTTAAAAGTATTTAAAATAGAATATGGGGACAGAGGTCTCTATATATATATAGAGAGAGAGAGAGAGAGAGAGAGAGAGAGAGAGAGAGAGAGAGACATTATTAAAGGAAATTGAAATTCTCTGTAGAAGTGCTAAACAGAATAAAACGTATAATATCACTGAAGCAGAGAAATTAGCTATAAAACAGTTGCAAAATATCAGGAAATTAGTTTTTATACCCCACAGATAAAGGAGGAGGGGTATGGTGAACTGTGAATATTATAGAAATTGTTAGATAATAAATCAGCTTATAAGAATTTGACAGTAGACCTTGCTAAAATATTTGCAGCAAATAAAAAGTGATGGTTAATATTATAATGTTATTATAAAAGGAGGTAACCAGATTACCATATTAGAATGGTATAAAAAGTCTAAAGTATCTTCTCTGTAGCTACTGCTGTTTAGTTATAAATCATATATTGGAGGCTTTTTCAATAATTTTTTTATTTAGAGGCTCATACTCCAATAGAATAGAAAAATTTCATTTTTAAAAGTGGCTCCGTGGTGCTTCCTTTCCGGCCTCTGCTGGCCCAGACCTGTTCCCTGCACAGTGACCCTACCGCTGCTTCTGACCTCCCTCCCTGGCCCCCGCTGTGGCCGCAAGTTGAAAAAGGTACGTGCAAGGGGGCCAGAGTGGAGTTGCTGCTATGGAAGGGCACCAGAGAGGGCCTTTGTGGCTGTGGCCCCATTCCAACACTGACTACCATCATACTACCATCAGTGCTTGAATTGGGGTGGGATGGCATCCCGTTGCTTTTTTGAAATGACTGTTTTCCATCCTGTCGGGCGGGATGGAACAATTAATAATACCGGAGCTATGTTCTGTCGCGATCCCTTGAAGATTTTTCTTCGGCTGTGCAGCAGCGTGTTCTTTTCCCTCCTTCCCTAGCTGCTTGCTCCCCCCCTCCCTTGTCACAGAGCTGCCGGATCGTATTACTTGAGCTGTGACAGGGAGAGAGAGAGCAGCCAGGGAGCATCTGATTGGCCAGCAGCACAGATTGCAGCGCGGGAGGAAATGAAGCAAGGAAAGCCCTATCTCTTGCAGTCTGCAGCCTTGTACTTGTGAGTTCTGGGGAGTTCTGGGGGTATTTATGCATGTACTTGCCCCTGTGCCATCTGTTTGTCAGTTCTGGGGGTATTTATTCATGTACTTGCCCCTGTGCCATCTGTTTGTCAGTTCTGGGGGTATTTATTCATGTACTTGCCCCTGTGCCATCTGTTTGGGAGTTCTGGGGGTATTTATGCATGTACTTGCCCCTGTGCCATCTGTTTGTGAGTTCTGGGGGTATTTATACATGTACTTGCCCCTATGCCATCTAAAAGGGGTGTACTAAAAGGGGCATGGCCAATAATTGTGGGCGTGGCTTAGAAAAAAATTACCATCACTCCACCTTTTACAACCCAATTCAAGCACTGACTACCATCATACTATTCCAGCATATACATGTTAGGGCTGTCATGCTGACGTCATCCACTGGATACGCTTTTGACATTCTGTGTGTGTCAGTATGGCTGTGGCACTGCACAGTTTGTATATACTTCAGTGTTATGGCTTCATTACAGCTAATAGAGGCTGCACTCCAGCTGAAGGATGCCCCCTTTCTGCACATTTGATGCAGTGCAGACAGGGGGCATCCTATCTCCTATCTTTCCACATAATCTTATATACCATAAGGGATTATTATCTGGAGAGCTTCTGGAAAATAATGTTTGTTCTCACACTTAAAAGGGATACGGTCATACTTTTTATTTATTTTTAAACACTATATTTCATTGCTAAATTTACGGGAATAAAATGAGGAAAACATCAAACTTGGGTTATCAATGCTACTTTACTTTACTATATGTAATGGAGCATAAACCTAACCACGTAGCATATATATATTATATATATATTTCACTGCGTACAAATATATATATATATATATATATATATATATATATATATACACTGTTTATATAACTTATAATAATGCTGTGCAGGCAGCCATCTAAACTCATTATGGATGATCCTGCCTATTCAGTCAGCACAGCACAATGGAAGTTCTGCCTCACCTGTTTCACCCTTATCCCCGAGTCTAAAGACTCTGCTTTGCAATTACTCCAGTTTGAGTGCTATTCACAGTACATACAGCATTTTGATTTCAACTAAAATGTTCTTCTCTGTTGTCTGTCACTATTGTACTTTCCCTGTGGATTCCCCAGACTAAAGCTGCATTATTTTCCATGTAGTAGTAGGTCTGGATGATACCCTATAAACTCTCCTTTACCCTATGCTACGTGGTTAGGTTTATGCTCCATTACATATAGTAAAGTAAAGTAGCATTGATTACCCAAGTTTGATGTTTTCCTCATTTTATTCCCGTAAATTTAGCAATCTCTAAAGCCTTAACTGCGTTGTCTGATTTATTTGACTTGGGATGTGATGTTGACCTGGATACATGAATTTTCCTTTTGTATTCTAAAGAGTTCTGCACTACAGGCCATCTGAACACGACTGCATGGTTATAACATTCAAAGTCCAGCCACTATCAAAGAATCAATTCCAGTGCCCTAGTTTTCTGTATCTTAGGAACAGTCATGTTTTCTCTCTTCTGAATGATGTGTTTCTCCTTAAAAAGAAAAGCTTTATATAGTTGGATGTCTGTCTCCTGGACCTGGTATTCAGGAAATATTTCACTAGACCCCGGAACACCCCAACCACACCTTTGCTCCACCTCAGCCCGTCATCTTAATCTGTGTGATTCCTGGAAAATCTAGATCTAGGTACACAGCAGCGACGTAACTGGAAAAAAAACCTTCAGAGGAGCCTGGTACCCACACCCCTTTCACCCTTTCAGACTCCACCCACTTACCCACCCCATTTTGCATCCCCTTCCTTATCAGTAAGAGACTGGGGAGGAGGGGGTTTTCTTATTGGCTATAGAGGAAGCAGACCCCACAGTCCATGTCCCCCTGTTCCCCGGGCATCCCTGTGACTGCAGTGTCTGCTTGATTTCATAAAGATTTACAAAGCATACTATATATATACTGTATATAAATCTCTATTTGTGTGATGTGATATATGGAGGAAATCATAGGTTTTCAAGGTCCAAATTTCCTTCGTAACCTGCACTGATTTGAATTAGAGACTGGAATATGAATAGGAGAGGGTCTTAATAGAAAATGAGTGATACAAAGTAGCAATAACTATACTATATAAAAATATATAAAATATTAGTAGCCTTATAGAGCATTTGTTTTTTTGGATGGGGTCAGTGACCCCCCATTTCAAAAGCTGCAAAGTGTCAGAAGAAGACGGCAAATTCAAAAACTATAAAAATAAGGACCAATTGAAAATTTGCTTATAATTAGCCATTCTATAACATACTAAACGTTCATTTAAAGGTTATTTTTAGCCAAGTTATGGAGATCCAAATTACAAATAAAGACCCATTATGGGGGCAAATTCACTAAAGAGTGCAACTTCGCCAGCGTCCGCTTTGCAGCCATCGCAACACTTCGCAACACTTCGCAAGGCAAAAATTTGCTTAATGGTAACTCACTAAAGTGCTAAGTTTCGTCCAGGACGCCGAACAGTGACGAAGTTGCGCTAGCGTTACTTTGTCAAGCAAAGTGAAGTTGCGCGACTGTTGCCTAATTTGCATAACGCGAGAATTTTAAGTTCAAAGGATGTGTATGTTGCAGCAAATACATTACATTACACATGCCCTGGAAACCTTAATAAAAGACAATATAGTTGTTATATTGCCCTACACATGTGCCCACTGTATAGCTTATGTTCCATATGTTAGGAAATGTAGGGGGGGAAGCCGGGTACCCCCAAAAAAATTTACAATCTTTTGCAGTCTAGCACCCTGTACATATGAAAATATGCTAGCGTTTTTTGGGACTTAGAATATTTTTCAGCAATTTTTTGATGAACTCCTATCTACTCTATTGCACTTTACCTGGTCTGAGGTGGCGAAGGCAAGTCTGGCGCAAGAGGTAACGTTCAGTAAAATCCACATCTTAGTGATTTGGCATAGTAACGCTCTTTCGCCACAGCGAAAATTCACCTGGCTTTAGAGTGCGAAGCATAACTAGCGTACCTCTCCTTTGCTAGCGAAGGGGCGCCAGCGCTCGTTAGTAAATCGGCGAAGTAACCAAATGACATCACGCTGGCAAATTTTCGCTAGCATTAGTCACTTCGCTCTTTAGTGAATCTGCCCCATGGTCTCTAGGGTTCCTGTAATATTATATCAGACAAAATGTGATTCACATAATAATAATAATTTTATTTTAGGCCTTTACATTGCCTTTATACTTTTAAGATACTGCTTCTTAAAACCTAGAGATTAGATTTACCGGAGTCTGAGAAAACTCTCCGCCTCTGGTTGCTTTAAGAATGACTGATTTTTACTGCATAAATTTAGTGTAGACCCTAACAGAGTCATGCTAGTGCATTCATACAGGAACAACATTTAAAGGACCAGTAACATCAAAAAATTTTATTGTTTTAAAGTAATGAAAATAAAATATAGTGTTGCCCTGCACTGGTAAAACTGCTGTATTTGCTTCAGAAGCACTACTATTGTTTATATAAATAAGCTGTCCTGTAGCCATGGGGGCAGCCATTCAAAAGGGAAAAGGCTTGTTACACAGCAGATAGCAGATAAGCTCTGTAGAACTTAATGTTATCTGTTATCCATTACTTATCCTGTGCCATATAGCCTTTTTTCAATTTCCACCATTGCTATTTATCAGCTAGTTTATATGAACTATAGCAGTGTTTCTGAAGCAAACAGATAATTTTTAACAGTGCAGGGCAACATTACATGATATTTTCTTTACTTTAAAACACTTTCATTTTTTGGTGTTACTGTTCCTTTAAACTGAAAAAATAACTAAACAGTTAATAGGAAATATTTAAAATAAAAGTAAGTGGTTACCTTTTGGTTATAAATATAAGCTATAATAAGCTAAAAAGAAAGCTTTTTGTGTATGAAACAATAATTAACATTACATTACAATATATTTTCCATGTTTATCTCCATAGGGGGAATTTTCGGCTGCCCAAAAAACACAGGACTCCAATAACAGCCCCACCTTTCTATAAATCCCAAAATGTCTTTATTATATAACAGCTCCAAGTTTCATTAACTTCTTTTATGAGCTGAAACATTACATTTCTACAGAAACTTTCTGAATAGTGTGATGCTCCGTCATGACAAAGTACTGCTAGAACTGACAGCTTAATTATGGGACCTCGCAATTAATTGCTTCTTGCCTTGAATCTATTTTGGTAGAGCCAGAAGATCAATCTTTGGGAACAGAAGTGTCTTCGAAATTACTTTTTATTTTGCGTTTCATTGCTTACAAACGGCTTTGTTCTGCCAGAAAATGTTTACTTGAATGAGTTCAAAATGTTTACTTGCGCAGAAGTGAAGTAAATTTGAATAAATTCAAATCTGCTGCTTACAAAAATCTGGGTGTGTAAAAATATAAACGGTATATACAACTTTATAATAAAATGGGCAGAATAGTAGAGGATAATCTACCAGACAGGCCATGGTAACAAGCAATGTATAACCAGAATATAAATGACTGTATTACGATATACTAATATACTATATTAGCAGTATAAGATAAGGTGCTTGTGCTTGAATGGGAAGTGCTGTCAACACGGCAGAATTAAAAAGTGGACCACACTTCCACAAAAATAATTTAAAAACTTAATAATAACATATTAATTCAGATATTTTACAGTGCTAGAATACTTGAATAATTAAAATAATGATTGAAATGAAGTACTTAATCAGCTAAACCAACATATGATCCTGTTTTATCGTCTTGTACTTATATACGGATCACATGTTTTTTTTATTCGTTCGTGGGATCAGGCAAACATTACATCTTTCACCATTTAACTACCATCTTGAAGACCATGATCAGTATTACAAGACCCTCAGGGCTCTTCAAGAGATACACAAGACGACAGAATCAGAAACGTTCAGCCAAAGACCTAATCAGACGGACAAGTTGACAAGTGACAGATTGTGTTGTGCATGGTAGTTATGTAGTTCCACACAAAAGGCCAGTTGGATAAGTAGGGTATAGGTCAACCACTTGTATATAAAGCTGTATGGATTTTCCTTCACTGTAGGTAACATGCACACCTACTTCGAAGGAAAACTAAACCCTAAAAATGAATACGGTTAAAAATGTCATATTTTATATACTGAATTTATTGCACCAGCTTAAAGTTTCAACTTCTCAATAGTAGGGATGCACCAAATCCAGGATTCAGCCTTTTTTTGCAAGATTCGGATTCGGCTGAATACTTGTGCCTGGCCGAACCGAATCAGAATACTAATTTGCATATGCAAATTGTGGGAAGGGTCGGGATTTCACGTGACTTTTTGTCACAAAACAGGGAAGTAAACAATTTTTTTCCACTATTTCCTTCCCTGCCCTTAATTTGCATATGCAAATTAGGATTCCGTTTTGGTATTCGGATGGTATTCCACTTCCACTCAATCCAAAATAGAGGATTTGGTGAATTCCTAGTCAATAGCAGCAATGATCCAGGACATCAAACTTGTCACAGGGGTTCACCATCTTAGAAAGCGTCTGTGACACTCACATGCTCAGTGGGCTCTGAGCAGCTGTTGAGAAGCTAAGCTTAGGGGTTATAGCTAGTGATGAACAAATTAATTTGCCAGCCATGGATTTGCATTGAATTTCCGCGGGAAAATATGCAGAGGAAAACACCCATAAGAAAAAATGACCATAGATTTTAATGCATTAGGACAAAAAAGTCTCCATATGAAAACATGCCCATTGACTTTAATGCATTTCGAGCAAGAAAAACTGTTGCCAGTGTAAAAAATTGTTGTGTGTAAAAACACCCATAGACTTTGATGCGTTTACACAAATTTTTCATCAAAGCAGAACAGGACAGATTCGTTCATCACTAGTTGCAGCAAATAGTGATGGGCGAATCTCCCGAGATTCGCTTCACCGAAAAATTCGCGAATTTCATTGGCAAAAAATTATCGAACCGAGTCGCAGCACGTCGTTTTCGGCACATCGGGTCAAAAACGACGTGCGCCTTGTTTTTCCGGAGAATTTTCGCCAAACGAAATTTCTCTGGTGATTCGCGAATCGCGGGAATTCGCCCCTGGCGAATAAAATCGCCCATCACTAGCAGCAAATTACCAAGCACAAAATGTGGATGGTCTGTAATATAAGCTGATGCTACAGGACTGATTATTAAATAATGATCCTAGTTTACTGGTTCCTGTGCTGCAATGTAGTAATTATCTGTATTAATTACTAATCAGAATTATACTGTGACATTTCTATTCTATGTGTACTGTGTATTGTGAGTGGGTCCCTAAGCTCAGTAAGTGACAGCAGCACAGAGCATGTGAATCAGTGAATCAGCAGAAAAGAAGATGGGGAGCTACTGGGGCATCTGCTGGGGAGACACAGATCTTTACTGCTAAAGGTTTACTACTGAGGTTGGTACAGAAGCACAAAACGTAATGTACAACATTTCTAACCTACTTCTTTAGTTAAGCTTTAGCTCTCCTTTAAAGTAACAGAAGGCCAGCGTTACTCAAAACTTAATCAACTTTTTAGAAAGTCCACTAGACTTAGATACAGATACGTCCAAGTCGTTCATAAAGGCAGAATATGAAATGCTCTAGTCTCATTAATTGAAAAAGGTAAAGGAAAAACTTTCCAATTGTCTTGTAACCTATAGCAACCAATCAGATATTTGTTTTCAAACAAGTGGCCAGTAAATTATTCTAATTGCTTGCTATGTGTTTCTTGACCAGTGAAAAACTTTGGACCTTTTAAAGGGAAACTATACCCGCAAAATGAATACTTGAGCAACAGTTTATATCATATTAAGTGGCATATTACCAAACTGGAATACATAGTAAATATTGCCCTTTTACATCTCTTGCCTTGAACCACCATTTGGTGATGGTCTGTGTGCTGCCTCAGAGATCACCTGACCAGAAATATTTCAACTGTAACTGTAACAGGAAGAAGTGTTGAAGCTAAAGACACAACTCTGTCTGTTAATTGGCTCATGTGACCTAACTTTATAGTTTGTTTGGTATGTTTGTGTGCACCGTTGAATCATACAATTCCAGGAGGCGGGCCTTATTTTTAAAATGTCAGTTTTCTATTTATGATTACCCAATGGCACATACTACTAAAAAGTGTATTATTATGAAAATGGTTTATTTACATGGAGCAGGGTTTTACATATGAGTTGTTTTATGCAATATCTTTTTATAGAGACCTACATTGTTTGAGGGGTGTCGTTTTCCTTTAATACATGCAGCTAGGGTTGCCACCTTTTCCTGAAAAAAATCCGGCCTTCCTATATATTTATCTTTTTGTCCTATTAATAACATTGGGATCAAACATCAAAAATACCGGCCAGGCCGGTAAAATACCAGCCAGGTGGCAACCCTACATGCAACCCTCGCCCCCCATGACTTTCATTAAAGACTCTGTTTCATTCTTTTATAGTGTGAATCTGTCTCTGACTATAAACAGGATGGATTGGCAGAGATGACTTGGATCTCGACAAATACAGATATATTGTACAACTGGCAACTTTGTTCAAATAATCAAAACTCTCCATGGAAAGCATTATTTACCATTATAATAAACATGCAAGAAATGACAGAATGAGAAAGCAGATGTCACTGTGTTTTCTTACAAGTTTGTTTACAATAAAAGGTGACTTATTTAAAGGACACCGATACAGAGCTGTTAATGAGTGGCTTTCTGCTTTCATTCCCCTCTGCTGTCTCTTCTGAACATTTTTTAATGTGTCCCTGAATGCTTCTCCGTCGCGTGTTTGGAACAGGTTTCCATGACAACTGGTGGGACAGTAAATACTTCCACCCCCCACCACCAGGAGCCTGCAAGCTTGATAGGTACAGACAACTGCAGAAAAATATTATGCTTGGAAAAATTGTACAATAAAAGTGGATCAAAGAGGGTTTTTATGCAGGAATAATTGTGTTTTAAATCAGTATTTAGATATCATAGTCATTGTTTCTATGAAGGTTTTCATAGTTACAAAGTTTTGCCCAAGTGAAAACTAGCATTATTTTGACTCATCTGAGGTTATCTCAAATCTGCATCAAAGGAAAAAAAATTCTTCCTGGCTCCAAACCAGTCCTTTGATCAAACTCACAGCTCTCACTGCATTCAAAGCTTAAAGGGATTCTGCCACAGAAAACGTTTTTTTTTACTAAATACACCAGTTAATTGTGTTCCACCAGCAGAATGCTGCATGGAAATCAGTTTTTCAAAAGAGCAAACAATTCTTTTTATTTTGAAATTTGACATGGGGCTAAACATGTTCTTAGTTTCCCAGGTTCCCTAAGTCATGTGGCTTGAGCTGTGCTTAACTAAAATATGCAGCGCAGTTTTAGTCTCCACGACTCCTTTTGCTGAATTTCAACTTGGAGTGATATCACTCTCCTTGCTCCCCCCACCCCAGCAGCCCATCAGCAGAACAATGGGAAGGTAATGAGATTAAAGATCCCTGACACCTGAACTGAAATAAAGGAGAACTAAACCCTTCATTACCCTGGGAAAATACCCCTAATGTTTTACTCACCCCTCGCAGCAGTTTCAGGCATTGGAGTTCAAGGCAGCCATCTTCCGGGTTTTTTGCAATGTCTGTGAGTTTCGGCATATGCCTGAAACCGCTGCGAGGGATGAATAAAAAGTTAGGGGCGTTTGAGCTACGCTGGGGGATGTAAGTGGAGTCTGAAGGCGGGAGTTGGGTTTTTTTTAAATTTCACAATATCGCCTTGTGACTTCTGGCATGATCAACTGGTTAATAAACCTTATTTAAAATTTTGAGTCGTGGAGACTAAAACTGAACTGTATATTTTAGATGAATTGCCCTCTCAAATGAATCTATTGTGTTCCTGACTCAACTTTCAGCATCACCCTTGCCTATGCTACCTTTGCTCTCCAAGCTTCTTGGTCACAACCTTCCTTATCACCTCTTACCTATTCCCCTGTGTTTTTAGTCAGGGGTGTAGATATAGGCAGCACCATTGCATAGAAAAACAATTATCTTTGTATTCCCATCTCTTATAAAGAGAGATTAAAAACAATTTCAATTTAGGCAAACCCCTGTATTAGCTACAATTCTATAAAGGAAAATCAGAGGATTTATTGGACCTTTAACAGACCTGTCACTTTCATTATTGTTTTTCAAATATATGTAACCTAAATTAAGCTCAGCATTCTGTGTGTGAATAAAACGATCATCTTAATATAGCTTTCCTCAAATAAATAATAGCTTCCAAAGGCAGCAAGTACCACCAGGACTGTATGCAGTAAACAATACCTCCCATTGCCATGGATATTACAATGGTATCCTTCATACACAGCCTTGGCTACACACTAGAATTCACTATTCCACAGTAAAACAGAACAGAAATCTCTATAGGCTTAATTGAATTGGTTGGTCCCTAAGCAATATGAGCAACTAAGCATAGATTTCAGAGGTGACTGGGCAACAAGTCATATTGTGCTGGTTGACCGTTATAAAATCGAGGAGGTCATATATCAAAGGTTGAGTTTTAGAGGTTTGTGAGGGTTTTTTTTATAGCTTGGATAAACTCAAATGGTTTCTGATTTCTGAAAAAACTCAAATGTAAAAAAAAGGGACCTTGACAGGTTTTAGCTGGAGTATTTTTGGAGTCGAGCTATTTCCAGCTTCGGGGGTATATATTAAATATTGAAAAAAATTTCATTTTTTTTTAACCCGAAAATTTGAGTTTTGACTGAAAAAAAAATACCCTCGAATTTTTTTTCGGGTAAAAATCAATTCAACCTTTGATAAAGAACTCCCTTAGTGTCATAGAGAAAATGACGACAGTGGTGTTCACAAGAAAGAGTGCCATTGAGAATACTTTGTAGATCTTGCACTGTTCACAGTTCAGTCACCTCAACATTTTAATTGCTACTGAAAAGTCACAATGAGTGATCTTGGTTTAATAAATATGAATAACCTAATTATCTGCATTGGGTATCCTTCTGCTGTCAAATGTCAGCTATCTCTGTATGTATTTCACAAAATGGTTATTTTAAGTGCAAGGTGCATATGCATCCAGGTAATGAGCATCAAATATAGGAATGCATGTATTAAAATAACATCACTGCATTATTATTTATTTATAAAGATTCTCTGCAGAAAAAGTTGTGTATACTCAGTACCTTGTTAAAAGTCTTCAGCATATTCCATCTATGCCTTCAGCTGCTAAAATATACAATTTAAAATATCTTTGGCCTGTCCAGCATGAAGCAATAATTACAATTATAACACATGCAATTTACATCCTTAACAGGCAAATATTAGACCAGATGACTGCTATTGTCACAAATAGGCACATATATCAAGGGTCGAATTTCGAGTTCATGTGAGTTTTTTTAAAACTCCAAAATTTATTATGATCTAATTTCTTATACTGGAGTGAATAGGATCGACCTGAAAACTCAAATCGAATTTGATTTGAATTTTAAAAACGCGATTTGAGTTTTTGCTCTGAAAAAACCTTGAATGTCAGTTAGGTTGTACGTCTCCCATTGACTTAAACAGCAATTTGGCAGGTTTTAGTTGGTGAATAGTCGAAGGCGAGTTCTTAAAGGGCCAGAGTATGATAAATCTCGAAAATCGATTTAGAATGTTTTGAAAAACTTGAATAAAATTTAAATAACTCCCTAGTTTTGACCATAAAAAAACTCAAAAATTTCAGCCAAAGCTTGTGAATGACAAATGTGTCTGGAGATTATATAGGCAAGGACATATAGAGTAGTTGTCTAGGAAGCAATGGGTGCTTACCAACTAGTTCCCTTCCATGTCTTGTTTTTTGCATTGAGCTAATCCACTTTTTCTCACTACTAAAGGCCTCAGTATTAAAAATTATTTTAAAGGACAAAAGGTTAACAAGGCTACAACCTAGAAAGGCTGCACAATATGTTTTTGAACTTGTCTTCCATCCCAAACCAACATTATCAGCCACATTAGCAGAGAAGATATCTGAATTTGAAGATGCCCCCAGTAGATCTCCATCTTCTTTTCTGCCGATTCACAGCATGTGCTGCGTGCTGCTGATCCAAGATGGTGAGCTCCTGTGCACAACTTTAAAGGGCATGTAAAGGCAAAAAAATAAAATCCCATTTTTACTTTCTCAACTCAAGCAGCTTTGTTTGTTTCCCTGTAGAGCAGTAAGCAACTGTGTAGAGATTTGTATTGGATTTTATTTTTGCCTTTACATCCCCTTTACTGTTTCCAACTCCAGCTGCAGGGACGACGATCATGGAGCCAGATTTAAACAGATAAACTGTATTCTACTTGGAGGATTATTTTGCTGCAGCCACTGGTTCTGCAGAGTTGGAGAAAGTTTGTATTAAACAATACAGAATCTATAAAATCCAAATTAGATTACATGACCACACAGGACCCAGTGCAGTCTGTATATTCTGATTATTAATCAGTCTTGCTGTATCAGCTTCTGGCAGATATTATTTGACTTGTGCTGTTTTAATTATTTATGACGATCCCTAAGCAGCCCAGACCACAATAAGCATGTGCACAGTCTTGGTCTTGCAAAGATACAAAGTTACAAGATGGTGACCCCCTGTGGCCAAATTTGAAAGCATAAGCCATTTCTAGCCTTATTCTATTTAAGCTTTTACTTCCCCTATAAAGGCCTGTTATAGAGATTCTGAAACTTTAGGTTGCCGCTGTAAGCTTGGTATAATTTCTACCCATATTTGTGGGGCTTAGCTTTCGTTTAAGGCACACCATTCAGATATGCTATTGAGTGATAACCACATTTAGTCACTACTAGATGTCTGTATACACCACTATTAGTATATTGAACTACAACAAAACAAGGGTACCATTGTAAAGCCTAGAATAACTAAAGCATTGTGGGTGCACATACTTTAAAGGGCATTATAGAATTGGGAAGTGTGCAGAGGGAGCCAGCTAAATTACCAAGGGAAATGAACAAAGGTGAGCCTGCCCAAATTGGGTACAAAATCCAAAGAGAAATGTTATCATGTTGTTATCAATCTATTCATTGCTAGCACTAAAAGGTTTCGGGGGGAGGGTCGGTCACAAGATCATAAGTCAGAAATATCACTTCCAGCTTCAGAATATTTATACAGTAATACATTTTAAGGGTATGGAAGGAATGGAAGGAATGCAATCTTATAATCACTACACCACAGAATAATTATAAGTGAATACTCTACTATTTTATAACATTTCTGTTTCATTATAAGCTGGTTGAAACCAGAGCAAATAATGTAGCATTGTGGTTGCAAGCAAAAGCCTGTATACAGCCCCAAGAGTAAATATAGCTTTTCTCATATTTATCTCATTCACATTGTGTTTCTCAGGTTGGTAGCTGGTTTATCTGGCTCAACCCTAATCCAAATACCCCCTGAAACAAGTCTCTCAGGTTTCTACTGTTTAAAATCAAACAACTGAAATACAATAGGATTTTAAATCAAATTGTGATGTCACATAAAAGCGTCCCAATTTTTAGGGATATAGAAATTCTGTGCTTAAACTTACCAGAGGGGGAGATTTGCTGCCCTGGGAAGTTGTTGCCTTTAGCAAGGATCTCACTTTTCCTTTAAAGGAAATCTATACCCCAAATTGAATACTTGAGCAACAGATATCAAATTAAGTGGCATATTAAAAAATCTTACCAAACTGGAATATATATTTAAGTGAATATTGCCCTTTTACATCTCTTGCCTTGAACCACCATTTCATGATGGTCTGTGTGTGCTGCCTCAGAGATCACCTGACCAGAAATATTTCAACTCTAACTGTAACAGGAAGAAGTGTGGAAGCAAAAGACACAACTCTGTCTGTTAATTGGCTCATGTGACCTAACTTTATAGTTTGTTTGGTATGTTTCTGTGCACCATTGAATCATACGATCCCAGGAGGCTGTCCTTACTTTTTAAAATGGCACATTTTCTATATATGATTAACCAATGGCACATGCTACTGAACAAGTATATTATTATGAAAATGGTTTATTTACATGAAGCAGGGTTTTACATATTAGTTTTTTTTATGCAATCTCTTTTTATAGAGATCTACATTGTTCGGGGGGTATAGTTTTCCTTAAAGTAATAATAATTGAATTGATCATTTAAACAGTGGTTAGTTAAATGATCAAACCCCTCTACCCATGATAAGATATAAACAGGAACAAGTATGTGCTGAGTATAGGAGCTGTTCTTTGGCTGCAAGCAGCCAGCCTATGATGAGTTAAAAAAGGAACCAGTCATAATGATGAGGAACTGCACTCTAATAATGACCACTCTGCATAACTGACTCAGCTGCTTATTTATACTGATGACAACTGCCTCTTGGTGTCAGTACATCGATAATGATATGCTGCTCCATATTAGGAAGCTCCATGTCCACACAATGATAATGAAGCAAGCTGCTCTGAAGAATTTCTTGCACCAATTATGCACTGATAATGATGGATCATTTAGGGCTCCTACACACGGGCGTTTTTGACCTGCGCTCCCCTGCGTTGCGTTTGGCTGCGTTCAGCCGCAGGGGAGCGCAGGTCTAGACGCACCTCATTTTGTTCAATGAGGTTGTACCCACGAGACGCGTGTAAGCGCCGAACGCAGATTCAGACGCAACATGCTGCATTTTTCCTGCGTTCGGCGCTTACATGCGTTCGTGTGAGTACAGCCCCATTGAAAATAATTGAGTGCGTCTATACCTGCGTTTGAACGCAGCAAAACGCAACGCAGGGGAGCGCAGGTAAAAACGCCCGTGTGTAGGAGCCCTAATGATGATGATAGTGTAATATACAAACTCACTGCCTCTCAACTGACTGACAACATTCCAGGCCTATGTTGTATAAAGATCCTAGCTCTCTGCATTCCATTAGGTATAATAGTATAAGAATGATTGGGATTTATAGTGATCCCTGTCTTACTTTTCTTTTCAGATTGTCAGCAGCGCTGAATATATATATCTATGTGTAAACATTTCCTTGTTAATGAACAGCTCGCACAAGGCCATAATTAATCATAAAGAGGAGCGTATGTATTGTGGCAGATATCTGAGCACCAGCTGACTCACTCAACATTTTTCTTCGTGAAGATAATGTCTCAAATCTTCAGATTTCCACTTCAAAATTAGAGGCAGATTTGTGTAATACAGAAACAGTGCAGAGTAACAAAAAATAGCCGTTACCATTCAATTAAGACTCCTCTGTTTTCTGTTCAGTGCATTAGTATGCCAAAGCTATTTGAATGTATACTGCACTTCAGTATAATTAGATTTAGCAATCTCAGGCTTCACTAATTATACTTGCACCATACAAAAGAAAACGAATAAAATCGAAAGTAAATCTGCAAATGTCCTGGGTAGTGTCTACAAATGGAAACAATAAGTCAATACTGTAATTAGCCTGCAAAAGGGACATCATTCAGTGAAATGTGAAAGAATGGTGCCACCAGCTGGCTGCATAGACACATAGAATGATCTCTTGATATTTTATCATGTATAGTCAAGGCAACAGTATTTAGCTTTATGCTAAGGGCAGATGCACAGTTAAGGGTAGTGGCACATGAAGATTTGTCTCCTGTAGTATTAGTAGTAATATGCCCAACATATTGCTAAATCGCCCAACGTTTCCACTGGAGGAGGAAAGTTGGGCATACCAGCAGCCATTTCAATTATTGCCAATGGAGAGGCATTTTCGGGAGATTTGTCACCCACGGCCACGCCTAAAAAAATTCAGGGCAACAGATCTACCCGTGTGCCACTGCCCTTAAGATCCTGCCCAGTTGCTGGCTGATTGGACATTCCTGGGTTTACTAATGATTCTTTGGTGCTCTTATATTGGCATTTAGTGTATCAGAGGTTGTTGTGGAGTTGTAAGCAGAGTCTTGGACGTGGTGGAAGGAGTATAGAAGCTCTAAATTCCCACCAGTGGGACCCACCAGGGTGTTTAAAGGAATATTTAACAGGGAAAAAGGCAGGTGTTAAAGGCATTATGTCACAATTTTATGATGTTTTTTTTTTTTAAATTACACTGTTCATACTGCAAATAAATTTAAATCCTGAATTTTTGAAAAAATTTGTAATATTGGTGTGTAGGCAGCTATCTCAGGTCATTTTGCCTGGTCATGTGCTTTCAGATACAACCGGAACTTTAGGATAGAACGGCTTTCGGGCATGCTGTTGTTTTTCCTTCTCAATGTAACTGAATGTGATGCAGTGGGACCTGG
Organism: Xenopus borealis; assembly: GCA_024363595.1. NCBI lineage: Eukaryota > Metazoa > Chordata > Amphibia > Anura > Pipidae > Xenopus > Xenopus borealis. The sequence continues at coordinate 99,771,402 of CM044433.1, forward strand.
ATTTTACTATTGAGTGCTGTTCTTAGATCTACCAGGCAGCTGTTACCTTGTGTTAGCGAGCGGTTATCTGGTTACCTTCCCATTGCTCTGTTGTTAGGCTGTTGGGGGGGGGGGGTAGGGTGATATCACTCCAACTTGCAGTACAGCAGTAAAGAGTGATTGAACTTTATCAGACAACAAGACTTGGGGCAGGTGGGAAACTGACAATATGTCTAGCCCCATGTCAGATTCCAAATTAAATATAAAAAAGATCTGTTTGCTTTTTTGAGAAACAGATTTCTGTGCAGAATTTTGCTGGAGTGGCACTTTTAACTGTTGCATTCTAAAAATTTTCCCCCCCATGACAGTATCCCTTTAAGTACAGGGCTCCATAGCATGCTGTACCTTGCATCTGATCCACTAAGTAAAGGAGTACAGGTAGGCAGAAGTATAAGGCTACATAATTTTACTGAAATCTCTGTTGTGCCCATTATTGTGTCTGCTATGCTTGCAACAATCTTTAATAAAGGAGACATAATAGTGCTCAAATTCCACCACAGTGTAACAGTCACATAGGACTTGCCCCTTGTAGTAGTTCCTCAGCAATACTGCTCACTATACAATGCGCAGCACACAGAACAATCTGGGCACAATATGCAATGTGTTCCTGTTTATGTAACCTGGAAGACATAAGGTTGGATACTCCCAATAACACAAACAGGGTTCTGGCTCCAACATAACCTGTAAACTGTTCATAGCTGTAAATATCCCAGGAGTCTGTGCAACTCCAAAAGTAATCCGAAGAAATGTAGAGTAGTGGAATAAACAGCTTCAAGGCAGTCCTTTTAAACTGCAAATTTCTTTTATTCTAGCAGTGTAATGCACACACTAGAATATTGGGATACTCCCAATACAGAAAATGTAAATATGCATGGGCTGCCCATGAGATATAAGAAAGACTATTGTACATTTATGTATATCTATAAAGATTTACACATAATTATGATGCCATGCATGCATATCTTGCACACAAGTAAGTAGATCAGTATTCCTAATGAAATCTAAAGAACAAACTCCAATCACTTTCTCTCCCTACATCAGTTTCTAAAGTATAGTGGAAGTTATTTCTTATGATTCATTCCAAATAAGAATTGACTAAACTATGTTTAAAGGGAAACTGTCATGGGAAAACATGTTTTTTTTAAATGCATCAGTTAATAGTGCTGCTCCAGTAGACTTCTGCACTGAAATCCATTTCTCAAAAGAGCAAACAGATTTTTTTATATTCAGTTTTAAAATCTGACATGGGGCTAGCCATTTTGTCAATTTCCCAGCTGCCCCATTCATGTGACAGCACTTCAGGAGGGAACTGCTTTCTGGCAGGTTGCTGTTTTTCTTTCTCAATGTAACTGAATAGTATGCAGTGGGACATGGGTTTTACTATAGAGTGCTGTTCTTAGATCTACCAGGCAGCTGTTATCTTGTGTTAGGGAGCTGTTATCTGGTTACCTTCCCATTGTTCTTTTGTTGGCTGCTGGGTGGGGGAAAGGGAGGGGGTGATTTCACTCCAACTTGCAGTACAGCAGTAAAGACTGATTGAAGTTTATCAGAGCACAAGTCACATGACTTGGGGCAGCTGGGAAATTGACAATATGTCTAGCCCCATGTCAGATTTCAAAATGAAATATAAAAAAATCTGTTTGCTCTTTTGAGAAATGGATTTCAATGCAGAATTCTTCTGGAACAGCACTATTAACCGATGCATTTTGAAAAAATGTTTTCCCATGACAGGGTCCCTTTAATGCGGAACACGTTGCCATGATAAATGACCAAGCAAACTGCATAATAAAAGGCATTAAATAACAGTTACATGGGGTACTTACTTTGTGATGAGATGCCATACTTGTTATTTTTAGACGTAGATCCTGATACTCTCCACTTAAGATGTGTAAAAGAAATTGTTACAAACTTCCTTTAGTCTATACACTTTGCAGCTCAGTCATCGTAATACAGATTCAGAAGCATGGGCTCTAGAAAGAAATGTCTTTCAATCAATACCCTGCAGTGCAGATCAATAAAGCAGGAAGCTGCGTGAGTTCTTTATAAATTGACCAAACCCATTAAATTAATCTTTCATTTACACTGCTCCTTCCAGTTGCATTTCTTACCAACTAACCATCTTGGCAAGGTGCATAAAACTACCGGTATTTCCAAACATGAAGATAAATGACATACTTGATTCCACAGATTTAAAGGAAGCCTTGTAGAAAATGGTTTCCAAGCTGCCATAAAGTAAGAATTGTATTTAATTGCTAATGAGCCTTGTATCATGGCTTAAATATTATGTAGACAAAAGTATATTGCAGTCCCTAAGCATAAATAAGTGACAGCAGAAATAAGGGTGTGATGTGAATCAGGAGGGAAGAAGCTATAGCAAATATATTCAGGCACACATCTTCACTAATAAAGTGCCGTGGTCACAGTGGGCTGTTATAGAATCATAAAAACTATTGTGCAGCATTTCTAGCATACTTCTTTGTTACAATTTAGTTCCCCTTTAAAATACGCTGAACTATTTTCATAAAACTCAGTTAATGATAGTATTCTCTTCCCTGGGGTCACTTATCACTAGGGATGCACCGAATCCAGGATTCAGTTCGGGATTCAGCCAAGATTTGGCCTTTTTCAGCAGGAGTCGGCCAAATCCTTCTTCCTGGCCGAACCAAATCCTAATTTGCATATGCAAATTAGGGGCGGGGAGGGAAATTGCATGACTTTTTCTTTCAAAAATCTTTTGCAAAGGTTTTGGGGGTTTGGCCGAATCCAAAATAGTGGACTCAGTGCATCCCTACTTATCACATATAAAACACTGGTATACATGTGACCTGAATATTTTCCCACAGTTAATCTGAACAGTTCAGATTGATAAAAACTCACAAAATTGAATGCCAGCTGATTTGCCAACTATTCAGCTCTTACACAATGTATAACTTGACTGCATCACAAGGTCGTAGTGAATAGTAAACACTCTACAGGGAGGAATGGCAGTAGATGTATTTTTTCCTATTTTAATAAGCTCTATCAGTTGAACATATGTTTCCTTGGTAACAAGGGCTGTCAATGTAGGATCAGCTCCCATGAAGAACTCATTTACAGCACCAAACTCTTACTATTATTCAAACATGGTGACTCATCCATAACTGAAAGTAATAAGAGTTTAATTGGTTTCCATGATCTTGCTGCAACCAACCAATGAAATATCAGATCTGAAATTAGCATCTAAAACTGCTTCTGAATCAAATCAATGCACTTATTAATGTGGACTTTATGGATTCTATTTTGCTTTCTACATCAACATACTCACTTCAGAAGTCAGCACGAGGCGAACTAAATTTTATATTAGCTTCAGCACACTGAAATAAGAAACTTTGGAAATACTACAAATGAAAAATTCTGTACCATTTCTGATATAATCAAGTTTATCTTCACTGTTCCTCTCTCAGCATCTGCTTCTCCTCACTCTGTCTTCATGCAGGAGTTGGCAGTCAATATGCATTGATAGTTAAATCCAATTTATCTTATAGGGTGCTCCTTTTGCCTATAAGATGTAGTAGAGCTCACTGTATTAAAGAGAAGGAAAGGCATCCTATACTAGGAGGTGCCAAATGTTAGGCACCACTTAGTGATTGTATTGACTTACCTGAAACCCCGGGCAGGTGCTCCTATCAGCAGAAAACTGCACCGGCACCAGAGTGCTTCTCTTCCACCTAATTCGCGTGGCTGTGCATGCGCTGTAGAATGAGGAGCCAAACTTATCTAAAAAGTCGGCTATTTCATTCAACTGAACATGCGTTTGCCCTGGGAAATTTAAAGCAAGACGAAGCCGGAAGAGGATCGCTCCGTTGTGGTCGTTGGTATAACTGCAGTTTTCTGCTGATAGGAGCACCAGCCTGGGGTTTCAGGTAAGTCAATACAATCACTTGGAGGTGCCTAACATTTAGCACCCCCAAGTGCAGAATGACTTTCCTTCTACTTTAAAGTCACCAGACATCATGTCTCTCTACATGCAGAATTTGTGCAAAAGGCAGTTATTTTGTTAGATTTTGTTTGTACTGAAATCAGTTATTTGAGTGAGCTCTAATACATCTGCTTGGAAAGGAAGTCCCTATAGGATATATTGGCTCTAACCGTCAATGACACCCAACTTCTGAATGAAGACATAATGAAGAGAAACAGATGCTGATAGTGAAGATAAACTTGATTATTTCAGAAACAATGCAGAATGTTTAATTGATTGTAATTGTATTGTATTTATTTCAGTATGCTGAAGCATAGATTCAATTTTAATTTTCCAGATAGTTCCATTTTAAAGAAGAATTGAACCCTGTAAAAAAAAAAACCCCATAACACCCACCACAGGTAGACCTCGGTCCCTCCTCCCCCCAGCATAACTGCCCCCTCAGAGTAAATGGCCCATACTTTATAACTACCCCTCGTTGCAGAGTCATGCAGCAGAGTTCCACACAGCCATCTTCAACATATTGGCACATGAGCAGTTGGAGCATTTTGCCTACTTGAGACAACTGCGCATGCGCAGAAATGGACAGAAATTGCTAAACTCCCAGTCATCTTACCAAAGCAGTTGAAAAAGTTAGCAGCTTGGAGCTCCACTGGTTGAATCTGTTCCAAGGGGTAAGTATAAAGTATGGGGCATTTCCCCGGGTGGGCAGTGAGGTGGGGGAGGAGGGAGGGGGTTCTATGTGGGGTGGGGGAGGTATGTTTTTTTTTTTTTTACAGGTTTGAAGCCTCCCCCTGAACAATGTAGGTCTCTATAAAAAGATATTGCATAAAACAACTCATAAAAAACCTTGCTTCATGTAAATAAACCATTTTCATAATAAAATGAATACTTTGTAATGTTTCAAAAAAGTATTCAAGGATGACCATCTTGCCGATTTGCAGGTGCTTTCTGGCGACCCCTGGCTTGTGCCAACCAGGAACTTGCCAATGCCCTGGTAGAATGAGCCTTTAAACCTTTTGGGACTTTCTTTCCAGCCACATTATATGCTTTAGCAAATGCTGCCACTATCCACAAACTAATGGTTCTCTTCTTTGGCGCTTGACCGTTCATGATGCATTCGGAACTATGAATAATTGATCAGATTTCCTCCAAAGTTCCATTCTTTCCTGATAAATTTTAATAGCGCTCACCAAGTCTAGTGTGTGCTACACAGTTTCTTGTGCAGACGCAGACATGGGGAAAAAAGAAGGTAAAATGACTTCTAAATCCATATGGAATTTTTAGATTACTTTTGGCAGGAATCCGAATGTGGGTTTTAACACCACTCTATCTTTGAAAATCACTGTGTTTGGTTCAGATGCTGATATTTCTCTTACTCTGCAGGCCGAAATCACTGCCACAACTTCGCCAATTTACTAACAGTGTCCCTGGTGAAAATTCACTAGCAAAGTAGATAGACTAGCACAACTTCGCACCCTTACGCCAGGCGAAGTTGCGCGCTGACGAAGGGAACGACGCAAATTCACTAAGATGACCATTTTAATGAATGTTACCTCTTGCGCTAGACTTTACTTCACCAGGTCAGACCTGGTGAAGTTCAATAGATAGGAGTTTAAAAAAAACAAAAAACATTTTTTCTAAGTCCCAAAAAAAACGCTGGTGTCTTATTTTTTTTTTTTAGGGTGATAGTCTGAAAAAAAGCGTAATTTTCTGGGGGGTTACCCTCCTTCCCCCCTACATTTCCTAACATCTGGCAACTCAACTATACAGGGGGCACATGTTTAGGGCAATAGGACAACTTTATTTTATTTATTAAAGGTTTCCTTGGGGTCTGTGCTAAACCAAATGGTAAGCATCTGAATTAAACTTGTATGTTGTCTACTGCAATCCTTAGATATTTCCTGTGTATCTGTGCAATAGGTACATGAAAGAAAGTGTCTTTTAGATCTATGCTTGTTAGCCAATCTCCCACTGAAGCTGCTTGCATAATGGATGCTAATGATTCCATTTTGAATTTCTTTGCTTTAGGGATGCACCGAATCCAGCATTAGGTTCGGGATTCGCCCGAATCCTTCTGCCTGGCCAAACCGAATCTGAATCCTAATTTGGCACAAAACAATTAAGTAATAAATGTTTTCCCCTTCCCACCCATAATTTGCATATGCAAGTTAGGGTTCGGATTCGGTATTCTGCTGAATATTTCATGAAGAATTCGGGGGTTCGGCCGAATCCAAAATAGTGGATTTGGTGCATCCCTACTTTGCTTGCAGGAATTTTAGTTTTCTCTTGTCCAACACTAGTCTTAATGCTCCCGACGCTTTCTTTACCAGTAACAGTCTTGAATAAAAGCCTGTGCATCTTTTCCTAAGGAGGGACTGTTTCTATTGCCCCTGACTTGAACAATTGGCTCAAATATTCTTGAGCCAACTTCCTGTCTGACTGTTGCTTGATGACAGACTCTATGAAAAAATCTATTCTCTGTAAGGGCTTGAACTCGAATGGTTGTGGACCAGACACGAGAGAATTGAGCTAGCCTGCTACCTACCATGATCTGGGCCCTGCCACCTTCATTGTCAACTAGAAGTAGATGGGGGGAGGGAAAAAATCCAGGTCTCTTTGATGTCCCTCTGGAACTTGGTCGACCTGTTCTCCAGGAAGATTGCCTGGAATATTCTCTTCCGGGCTTGTACTGCCCAGAAGCCCTAAATGATTTATCCTTCGCCTTGTTATAGCTTGACTCATAGTGAGCTTTCTTGGCTTGGTTTTCTGGATGCAGAAATACACTCTAGCCTCCCAACACTTTTTTTATGATAGAATAAAGCTTTTCCCCAAATAATATTTCTCTTTTAAAATGTAACTGACACAGGTACGCTTTTGATGCCGAATCTGCTGCCCAGCCGAAAAATGCTATGTCTATTGATGCTTCCAAAATAAATTCTATCGCCATTTTACAGTCTGCCAACACCTCCAACAGCTTAGTTCTTTCTACATTCGACGATATTGCTTCTCAAAACTCAGACTTCAAAGCTCTATATACCAACTTGTCTTTTTTAGTTTCTGCGGCAGGAATGCTGTATAAAAATAACAATATTGTTACTACTGCAATAGTCTCTCTCTCATAAACCTCATTTTTTCCCTTTAGGGTGGGAGGCTTTTCCCATCATAGGTTCCATTGGTGATTACATAAGTAGACAAGAGAGTAGACAAAATTAATCAGCTTCCTCTATATATCACACAAAATCTACAGCTGATTTTGCACAACATATACCTGCAACGATGCCTTGAATGCTCGTCTTACTGAGAGGCAAATGGCACCCACAGGAAGTGCATTCTGCTTAAATCAAGGAGGCAGCATATTTTAATTTACTGCTCCTCTGACTGCCCAGCCTTATGCTTCTGGCTCGTGCAGGTCAGAACACTTTCAGTAGCATATTTTGCTCCAGTTCCAAGCACTATATGCCCCTAAAAAAGATGGTCGCTTGGCAACTTCTGCTGATGGCGTAATTTCTGCCGTGTCACAACTAGCACCTACTGTTCATCACCGGCTGCACAACCAGTTTACCGTCCTTCAGTGAAGAACTCCATTGTGTTCTGGCATTACCTAACCTACCATGGGGGAGGATCGTCCGTCTCCAGCCTCAGTGACACTTTCTTTCTGCCACGATCCACCAAACTCACTGACCCTACGCGGGAGTTTTGCCCTAAGGCTGTCTGACACCTACAAAAGATGGTTACATTGATTTTTACAATTGGCAAAACACAGCATTCAAGCATTGCAAAGGCCACTTAAATCCATGTAGATGCACTTACCTGCTTAGTCCATGGATATAACATTTCTTTAGCTGGGCATACATTACCCCTGCTCCCAAACTGTCCTGTACCTGCTAGAGTGGTTTCTGCATGCACTCATGGTGTTCAGTGATGACATGCAGGTCCAGGGTTGGAAGAAATTTCTCATAATGCTGTGCATATGCCAATAATGTGCCACTTGTTTGTTTCATGTTACTGTAACCCAGTGCTATCCATCTTATGTGGTACAGAGGGCCAAACTTTTTCTGGCCTACGTGGTGGAGGGTCAATAATGGCAGTCAGTGTTGGCCACTCCCCCTTTTAAACCACACCCACATTACCACAAGAACTTTTAAGATCATATCCACATTAACGGTAGTAGCACACCAAAAAACCAAATGGTTGGTGCTCACTGCAGAGATATCCCTCATCACTCATGTGAAAAATTTAAGTAAGCCATATGCCTAATCCTCCCTGTGGATAATACAGAAACCCTTACCAGGCTTACATCCCACAGGTAGCATAGGGCAAGCAGAGTATGACACACACAAGCGGCACTAGACAAGCAGAGTATGGCACACAAGTAGCACTGGGAAAGCAGAGTATGACATACACAAGCAGCACTGGGCAAGTAGAGTATGACACAAACAAGCAGCACTGGGTAAGCAAAGCAGAGTATGACACAAACACACAAGCGGCACTGGGCAAGCAGAGTATGAAACACAGAAGCAGCACTAGACAAGCAGAGTATGGCACACAAAAGCAGCACTGGGCAAGCAGAGTATGGCACACACAAGCGGAACTGGGAAAGCAGAGTATGACACACACAGGGTGCATAGGGAAGGCAGAATAGAGCAGAAGACAGGGAAACCTACCTGTACTACATACAATGACACAGTTCTGAAGCCACATTACCATTTTGTATTAAATGTGAACAGGTGAACAATGTGGGCAGTTTCAGTCTGGATCTCAGGTGTGAACAGTACAGGCTTTAGGGGTGTGAACAATAGAGGTGTTACAAGTGTGAACAATGCGGGAAGGTCACAGGTGTGAACAATACAGAGAATGAGTCTGAATTTGCGTCTTAAATAATGCAGGGGCCAGTTACTCTCTGTAGTGATACACATGGTAAGCAGACACAGCAGGCACGCTCTCATGGAGGGCCACACAAGGGGGGGGACTCGGGCCGTCAACTGGACAGCCCTGCTGTAACCCTATTTCATCACATTTTGTGTTACAAGATGTAGATCTTTAAAGGAGAACTAAAGCTTAACTGAAGTAGACTACAAATGTTGTACATTATGTTTTGGGTTTCTGTATAATTTAGCAGTAAAGATCTGTGTCTCCAAAGATGCCCCAGCAGCTCCCCATCTTCTTTTCTGCTAATTCACTGCATTTGCTCTGTGCTGCTGTCACTTACTGAGATTAGGGACCCACTCACAATAGTACACATAGAATACAAGAGTGATTTGTAAGGGGTTGTTCACCTTTGAGTTAACTTTTAGTATGATGCAGAGAGTGACATTCTGATATCATTTGCAATTGGTTTTAATTTTTTATTGTTTGTGGTTTTATGGTTATTTAGCTTATTATTCAGCAACTCTATAGTTTGCAGTGTCAGCAAATTGGTTTCTAGGGTACAAATTACCCTAGCAACCCTGCATTGATTTGAATAAGAGACTGGAATATGAATAGGAGATAGACTGAATAGAATAAGTAATAAAAAGTGGCAAATAATAACAATAGTAGCCTTACAGAGAATTTGTTTTTAGATGGTGTCAGTGACCCCCATTTGAAAGCTGCAAGGAAACAGAAGAAAATTGCAAATCATTAAAAAACTATGAAAAATAAATAATGAAGACCAGTTGAAAAGTTTTAGAATTGGCACTTCTACAATGTACTAAAAGTTAACTTGAAGGTGAACACCCCTTTCATACAGATAATTATTACATGGCAGCTCATTAATCAGTGCAACTAGCATCATAATTTAATAATCAGCCTTGTAGCATCATCTTATATTACAGACAAACCTCATTTTCTGCTTGATAATTTGCAAGGACCCCTAAGCTTAGCTTCTCAACAGCTGCTCAGAGCCCACGGAGTGTCGCAGACACTTTCCAAGATGGTGACCCCCTGTGACAAGTTTGAAGTCCTGGATCATTGCTGCTATTGACAAGCTGAAAGTTTAAGCTAGTGCAATAAGTTCAGTATATAAAATATGGCATGTTTAGCCATATTAATTTTTAGTGTTTAGTTCTCCTTTTATAAAATGAATATTTCTTTCCAAATACAGGACCCGAATCCCCTTTGCTAATTGAAAGATACTGGGAATTTTTCTGATGCAGTGGGAGAAGGATGCACCTACAGGTGGTCCCACTAAGAACAAATAAAACACACGTGGCAACAGATATTGCAATTGCATTTCAATATGAACCCTGCCCTGGGGTTGCCTTGCGGTCTTCCCATGCCTGGGAACAGTCTCTCACCAGGACACAGTCCCTCACTCTACTCTTGGTAGACAAACACAGTCACAGTGCCAAGAGCTTTACCCCAGGTAGAGCTACCTGCCCTAATAGCTTTCCTTTTGATAGAGGGAGTAGCTCTAATGTAGCAGGCTGCCAAGCAAAACATGTCCTCTCACAGGGGACATACAGTGGAGCCATTTCAATACCCTTTCCTCAGGCAGAGACTCACCGAGGGCTCACACAGAGCTGGTACATGCATCCACATTGTCTCACAGAAGTATGAAATCTTCAAGCCTGGCTTCAACACTCATCTGGAGTGTGATCACATCCCAAGCCTCTTTCACAGGAATCTCTCCAGTTGAATTCCAAGCAAATATCGGGGTCCTGGTTTCCCAGAGTTCACAACGGGCCTCACCACCCATGTGGCTTTTCTTCATAGCAGAAAAGATACCACTCCGTCCTGAAGTGAAAAAGCCCTGAGCACATGGCAGCTCAGCTTTATGTCACTCAATAGTGACACCCTCTGGCCAATCAGGAGTCTGCCAGGGAACACTGCACTGGGGAAAATCTACAAGAGAAGGACATCACACTGGCAAAAATGAGTTACTTTTAATCAGTTGATCCAAAATATGGTGCTCTAGTAATTAAATGCTATAAAAAGCCTTTTCGGTAAGTACATTAAAAATGTAACTCTTTAACCCTTTCACTGCCAAGCACGTAGCAGCTACGTGTTGGCAGTGAAAAGTTCA
>CM044433.1:99786408-99856654 GCA_024363595.1 Xenopus borealis
CTGCTTGGCAGTAGATGTTCCGTTTTGGACGAAATGGCTGGCAGTGAAAGGGTTAAACCTTTCAGTGATGTTTATTATTGCCATGTAAAAAAAAAAAGCAGCATATTTGCAAGAGTTGACTTAGAATAGTTCCTTGTATTAGAATATGGAGTGCCCATTTAGGAAAAAACTTTAGACAACGTTTTATGCCACTTTAAAGCATAAACAGCAGCAAAAGAAGTTTTCAATTATTTAATGCACCAAATGCAGGTTCAGGTCTTCTATTGTACAAAATGCTTGGGACCTGAATAAAGGATCAACCTTGACACCTTAATTCTGCTTAAAACCATGCAGTTTAGTTATCAAGTACAGTGTACTGTTTTATTATCACAGAGAAAGAGCAACATTTTAATTATATGGATCGATGGCTTGCCTGTGAATTGGAACTTTCTGAATATTTGTTTTCTGGATAAAGTATCCCATACCTGTATCAAAAATCCTTTAAATTGCCACCTGCTACCTGAAGTACCCACTTGATCATCTTTAATAAAGAATATTGTATGGCTTTATGAAAACAGCACCCAAACAGAACCGTGTTATGGTTAATCAGGAACAATTCATAGATTTGTTCATACAAAGGTTTTGGTGAAAGTTTAAAGGGATACAGTCATGGGTAAAAATGTTTTTTTTCAAAATGCATCAGTTAATAGTGTGGCTTCAGCAGACTTTTGCATCCATTTCTCAAAAGAACAAGAGATTTTTGTATATTTCATTTTGAAATCGGACATGGGGCTAGACATAGTCTAGCCCCAAGACTTGTGCTCTGATAAACTTCAGTCACTCTTTACTGCTGTACTGCAAGTTGGAGTGATATCACCCCCTCCCCCACCCCAGCTGAACAATGGGAAGGTAACCAGATAACAGCTCCCTAACACAAGATAACAGCTGCCTGGTAGATCTAAGAACGGCACTCAATAGTAAAACCCATGTCCCACTGCGTTCCATTCAGTTACATTGAGAAGGAAAATTAACTGTCTGCCAGAAAGCAGTTCCCTCCTAAAGCGCTGGTACAAGTCACATGACCAGGGGCAGCTGGGAAATTGACAATGTCTAGCACCATGTCAGATTTCAAAATTGAATATAAAAAAAAATTTTGTTTGCTCTTTTGAGAAATGGATTTCAGTGCAGAAGTCTACTGGGGCAGAACTATTAACTGATGCGTTTAAAAAAAAAACATACATGTTTTCCCATGACAGTATCCCTTTAAAATTAATATCAGAATGTGTCTAGTTAAGCTACTTCAATTGCTTCCTTTTTACTATGTAATACAAAATCCGTTCTAATTAGTAAAATGTTAAAGTCAGTATTCCATTGATATCCTTATAAACAGCAGCTGCATATTTTTGTAATATATGTTGGGCAATAAGGTTTTTTGTAACTTTTTTCATGAAGAACTGGTTGGTTGAAACGGATAGTTTGCATATCATAGATACTAGGAATATTAACCCATTAGGAATAGATTTACATATTTTTTTTCAAATGCTTAAAATTGTGCAGGTGTCACAAGCCTCAAACACAATTTGCTCTTACTTTCGTTTTCTATTTCGAGGACAAATTGGAGTCAGTGTAGACCCGTCCACTTTAGTTTTTTTATGTTTCAGATCTATTTCTTTTACGGTGTCCTGTAGCTTTCTTGTTGTCTGAGTCATAAAACCAAAGCTTTCCTTTAAGTCTATGTTTCCGTGCTCTCTACATATTTTGTCAAGACCCTCAAACCAAGTTAATATCTTCTCCAGTTCAGCTTGGACATGTTTCTGTTCCTCCAGTTCTGCCAAAAGTCTCTGTGTTGCCAGGCTTTCTGCTTTGCATTTCTTTTCTAGAATTTCTGTTTCAGATTGGAGATGCTCAAATTCTTCTTTACTGTAAGAGTATTGAGAGTGGACTTTATCTTCCAACAACAGAACATTCTTGGGTATACTAAGAACTAGATTTAAAAGAAATGTTTCCATTTTCTGGAATAAGATGTTGAAACGTTCTCTCATGAAATTAAGATACTTTTCCGTGCTCTCTCGAATCTGGAAATGGCTTAATTTGTTCCCCTGCATGCTCTCCAATTTCTTCATGATGACCTTTTCAACCACCAAGACCATCTCAAACAAGTAGTCTTGAAAAGCAATGTACACCCTGAGTATGCATGTCTGCGGTGTGAACTCAAAGAACTGACTTTCATAGCACATTGCACGAACAGACATTTTTATAGGTCAAATGCATAGAGGGCCTAAAAAGATAAAAATAAAATTCATTAGGTTATACATAAAGCCCTCAGACGTCTTAAATTGGCAACTCATGCCAAAAACAGTTTTCACAAAACAGAGCCTTGTCTAAATATCGGAGTTGTGAATATCTGAACTGTTTTGCCTGTATATGCCGACATCTAGTGGTGAATATTACAGAAGTGCAAATACTTGGCCAGGCAGTAAAGATTCAACAGAATCCTGAACCAAATATTGGATTCATTAAACTACTAATTTAAACACACATATATCTGCACCTTAGGCCCAAATTAATACTAAAATTGCAATTGCCTTATGTGCAATTTCCATAAAAAAACAGTACACAGGCTAAGGATTTCTAGGATATACAATATATATTGCTAGGATATACAATATAAAAAGTTAGCAAGGTTATCAGTAATGCTCATGAACCACACATGTTCATACCAAAATATAACCCTATAATACATTATAAATGTAAGATATGTACTAGTGATTGAACAAAAAATGGTCTGTTGCAGGGGTCCCCAACCTTTTTTGGTTCAGGGACCGGTGTCAAGGCAAATAATTTTTTCAAGGACCGGGTCGGTGTACAATTTCGGCGTGCCGGCATCCAAATAGGGGCGCCTCGTTAATTGCAGGCTAGGTTCAGCAGCCCAGTTCAGGACTGTCTGCAGCCTAGGGTTGCCACCTCACCCCTTTAAAACCGAACACATATGGAATACACAGCCTGCATGGCTAATTAGCAATACATTTAGATGCATGCTGCAGACTGAACTGATTTATGTGCAGCCATGCATCATGCATCTAAATGAATTGCTAATTAGCCATGCAGGCTGTGTATTCCATATGTGTTCGGTTTTAAAGGGGTGAGGTGGCAACCCTACAGTGCAGCCCGGCCGTTGGAGACCCCTGGTCTGTTGTATAGAACGTGTAGTATAATACAACTACACTGTATGCAAAAGTCTATCAGTCGATAAAACCCTGACCTATGAGTGTGGCTGGCATAAATCCCACTTGTTTTTTACATATACAGTTTATATTGCTCCCTGTAGAATGTTTATATGGCAGCACCAGCTCTATTTTAGTTGTGATTTGGCTTTATTCTAAAAGTGTACAGAAAGCGAAGATTCTATTTATATAAAAGTAAGCAATGCCTTGTTTAATATGATTAAAATTGTGTTTTATATAACTAATTTCAGCAATTATATGTTACAAAACAGTGTTTTTGGTTTAAGCTTCACTTTAGAGTGACAGCAGAAATCCTTTCTCCTCCACCTCTAAGAATCAGCAGGCTGGAATGGAAGCAGCCAGACAAATACTGCTGTCAACAGCAACTCTATTTGAAAACAACATATAAATAAACTGGGACCGGCTCATCATTTAATGGAACGACGCAAATAGTTTCCACTTATCGAAACGTTCACAGAATTTACCTTACATTTACAGTGCGTCCTCTTCCCGCCCAAGAAGCTCCAAACTACACTTCCAGCGCCTTTCTTAGCCAACCTCTGGTTGGTTGATCTTAACGACTAATGAAACGCCCTCATTATCGCTTTGCCAGTAAACGTCCTGCCATGGCCTAAATACGATTCGTACTTAACGAGCGGCCATCTTTGATTCAGGCAAACGTCAGTATGTAGTAATTTCTAATAATGACGTGGAAGTAGAGCTCCTTTTAGCCAATTAAACCAGGGAGCGGACCGCTACGCGGACCAATGTCTGTAAGACGTGACATTAAGTGGCGAAAACGATAGCAGTGTCAGCCAATGAAGTTACAGTGAGGGGGCGCTGCTCTGCGCCCATTGGAGACAGAACGTACTGTCAATTGAATGTTTCCGCACGGTGCACAGAATTGAGGGGGGTGGGAGGCTTGTGTGGAGGAGTTGGTGGGAGAGAGCAAGATGGCGTACCAGACATTCCGGCAGGAGTATATGCAGATTCCACCGGTTACACGGGCATATACAACAGCGTGTGTTCTAACCACTGCAGTGGTGGTAAGAAGGGAATATATTCTAGTACTGGGAGTGCGAGTCTGAGTGAAAGTGACTTGGTCTCTTGGCGAACAGTCATAGAATTACATGTACGCTACTGTCCCAGCATTGTTGAGGGGTTGGTTGCAACTTTCTGCTCATGTATTGACCAGTTGTAGCTCGTTTTGCCTATCTCTGTACGGGGTTAGTAATCATATGCGGCACACAGCTTGTTACTGTATATACAGTAGTGTCACTGTCTTATATCTTTATTCCAAATCTAAAATCAGCATTGTTCTATCTACATTACCTTCAGTGGTGTCGTGGCTCATGCATTTTCATTTTCTTTACAGCAATTAGAACTCATTACTCCATTTCAGCTTTACTTCAACCCAGAATTGATATTCAGGCATTACCAGGTATGTATACTATGTACTGTCTCCATACATATGTGCTGAATAACAAATCCTGATTATAGGTTAGAGGACTGCAAATTCACCATGAATAGGGTTGCCACTTTTTCAGGAAAAAAATACCGGCCTTCCTATATATTTATCTTTTTTCCCTATTAATCATATTGTGATCAACCATCATTTTTACCGGCCAGACCGGTAAAATAGCGGCCAGACGGCAACCCTAACCATGAATAACAGCAGCAGACTCCTCCTCAGAGAAGCTTTAACAGCACACAAAGCAGGGCAAGTGACTGAATTTATGATTTGGACTGCCCTAGACCAGAGGTCGACTGCTCCTCGCTCCCACACCCCTGCCCCTGTGAGTGCATACATGCACAGGTTTCCCCTGGAGCTCTGAGGAATAGGCACACAGGACATTTAAAGGGATACTGTCATGGGAAAAAATATTTTTTTTCAAAATGCATCAGTCAGTTGTACTGCTCCAGATTTTTTTATATTTCATTTCGAAATCTGACATGGGACTAGACATATTGTCAATTTCCCAGATGCCCCAAGCAGGGCCGCTCCGTCCATGAGGCAAGGTGGCCGCTCAGGTGGCATGGAGCGGCCGGTTACAAGGGGCGGCAAAAAGCCACCTCTTGTAACTTTAAGAGCCGAATTTACCCAGAAATTCGGCTCTGCTAGTGCAGCGAGTGCAATTGCTCTCAATGCACTAGGGATACCGCCCCCTTTCGACCCACTCCGATGCTGATTTTTAAGCGCAGAGTGGGAAGGGGGGGCAGCCTCAGGCGGCTGCAGCCCTGGAGACGGCCCTGGCCCCAAGTCATGTGATTTGTGCTCTGATAAACTTCAATCACTCTTTACTGCTGTACTGCAAGTTGGAGTGATATCACCCCCTCCCTTCCTCCCCCCTCAGCAGCCTAACAACAGAACAATTGGAAGATAAACAGAAAACATCTCCCTAACACAAGATCACAGTTGGTAGATCTAAGAACAGCATTCAATAGTAAAAACCCATGTCCCACTGCGTACTATTCAGTTACATTGAGAAGGAAAAACAACAGCCTGCCAGAAAGAAGTTCCCTCCTAAAAGTGCTGGCACAAGTCACACTGCACTTCTATACTCTGGAACAGTGATTTTCAACCTTGTGCCTCCAGCTGTTAAGAAACTACAAGTCCCACAATGCATTTGCCTGACTGTGGCTGTCAGACTCCTTCATTGCATTGTGGGACTTGTAGTTCCTTAACAGCTGGAGGCACAAGGTTGAAAATCACTGCTCTGGAAAGCTAAAAACAGTGTCATATAAAAATGTGTTTATTTGAAAGTTAAAAAAGCACTCACATCAAAGCGAATTAATAAAAAACTCTTCAACGCCTGAGAATCCTCTTCAGCCTCAACATGTTCCACATTCCGTAGCACTTCCTAACCCCTTTATTGTTTTAAGTTTTCTTCCTTTGTGGAGTGGAAAGAGGTGATACAGCAATTACTCTATTGAGTGTAGCAGCTCACTACCCAGAAGTGTGGCTGAGCTTCACTGGAAGACATTTGGCAGGCTGTTTTGAGGCTACAGACCAGCTTTGCTGTGTGCCCTGGAAAGGCAGCAGCTGTCTGTATAGGGAAGACAGATTTTGCACCATAGGCCTATAGTTGCACCATTGACAAATTCTATAAGAGCATACCTCCCTTGACATCTCAATCCACAATCCCAGATTGTTACACAATCTCTTGTATCTTTTTCTGGATGTTCAGTGCAGGAGATCTAAGGCTTCTGAAATGTAATTAAACAAGGCTTTTGGCTGGTAGTCAAGAATACTTGGTACCTGCACTTAGATACATTTGTAACAATTTAAGATAAGCAAAGATACAATTGTACAAATTACAAAAGCAGATCTTGGTTGGCTGTTTCTCAGAATTAATATGGGTCGTATACAAAAAAATACAAATGCAACATCCATAGCAGGTGTTTTACCTTCAGTCCCAGCATAATTTAACATATGTGCAAGGGTCAAAACATCAATATTAGGGATGGATTCTTAAAGCAATGCTGTAATTAAATTCACCAATAAACATTTCCCAAGCTCTGCAGGGCCATTTAATTCAATTGGATCTTTCAATCACAATCCTGCCTGCTTTGTATTCATCTTTACTGTTTGCAAGATATATATAAACTAGAATCACATTTTGCTGCAGTCTCTTTCATTTCTCTAACATGAGTAAACATTTTATAATTTCCCCCCTCTATGTTTTACAACAGATATGGCGGCTAGTTACAAACTTCTTGTTTTTTGGACCAGTTGGATTCAATTTTTTATTTAATATGATTTTTCTGTATCCTTTATAAATGGAAATTGATCTAGACACTAAGTGCATTTTTATGGTAACAAGGCATAACACAGAGAAAGATGTTGTCCCATTATGATCTACATCCATAAAATATTGTTAGCATTCTGTTCCATGGAAAATATTACTTAAATATTGATTTATGAGAAAATGTAACCCATTTCTTACGTGACCTTAACATAAATATCTGAATGAAATAGGAGGGTGATAGAGACAGGCTGTTTGTTGACAATGATCTACTTATCATCTAAAGGTCTACTGGTAGATCTATATCATATATCTATATATCACGGCAATTGTTTGAAAAAGGAAAATCTGTTTATCCTATATTTGTGCCAGCATCTGCATGTTTCGGTCCAGCAGGGACTGTCATCAGGATGTGCAAATACAACATTAAATTGCCTTAAATAGCCACACCCACACTCATCCCAACCACAAATGAAATGTGTTGCATATAACACTGTTAAAAATAATTGAATAGTGCCTAAAATCAGTGATTTCATGTTAACATTTAAGTATATATAAATTGATACATATTAATCACATATTATAAAACATACAAATAGAGATACTATATCTTACAATATGTCAAATAAGTGTTACTGAAAATTTGTTGCCACTTACATTATTATCCATCTGTGATAGAGCGAGTCTCCCCTCTTCCCAATATTCCTGATTCAGCATGAACTTGGGGGGGTTGATTAGTGGAATTGGGGGGAAGCGGAAAAAGCAAAAGGAGAAAAATATAAAGTTGTCAGGTTCTAACTAAATATAAGGTTGAAACATCTTGCAGTCACAAACTAGTCTTAAGTTAGGGCACAGTTAAGGGTTTTCAACTTCCAACCCCTTTATTTCTGGTGAACTACTTGCAAACAAAGCTAAAAACTACCTTTTATTTCTTGTGTACTATGTGAAAATAACTGAACTGAAAAAAAGTGTACAAAAGTGAACTGAACCAGTTAACTCCTTTTTAAATGGTATTTTCAATGTTTTGAGAAAGCCAAAAAGAATCTAGCTATTGCTTAAAATTTTTAATTATAAGGCTAGTATTTCATCTCCTTCCCTGGATTGAAAGAACTGTTTGACTGTGAGTGATGTCCTTATCTGACTAATAAGCATTTTCTTTGACCTGAATACTCGCCACAGATACAGATATTGCAGGATGCTTGAAGAAGGTTCATTCCGGGGTCGAACAGCAGATTTTGTATTTATGTTCCTCTTTGGTGGTCTGTTGATGGTTGTATCCTTTACTGTATACATCTTAGTTCTGACATTTTACTAAAACAGACACTTTGGGGCAGACTTGTTAAGGTTGATTGTTTACCTTTGAAATCATTACATGGATTGTTCACCTTTAAATTAACTTTTGCCCCCATATGTAATTAAAGGCACTAAGTTTGCCCAGGGACAGTAACACATAGCAACCAATAAGGTCCTTGCTTTTAAACAGGTGACCTGTAAATGCTACCTGCTGATTGGTTGTTATGGGATATTGCCCCTGGGCAAACTTGGTGCCTTTTATTACATTACCCCCTTAGTATGATGTACACAGTCATCCTTTTTTTTAATGCTTTATCTTTTTGTTCAGAAGCTATCTAGTTGCTAGTGTTTGTTATTTCAGCTGTGAACAGGAAACTTGATTATGAATAATAGAAGGGTTAAATAGAATGATGAGAATCATATGTTATGAAAGTAACGTAACAGAAAAACGTCCACTGGAGAAGCTTCCGTGAGAGAAACTGTTCTTGAAAGGCAAGCAGCAGTGTAGTAAATGCTAATGCGCCTTTCAGTTTAGTTGTGCAATTAAATTACATTAGCGTGGGAGGGGTTGAATTCCCCTTTAAGGTGTGGAGACCCAAATTACATAAAGACCTGTTATTCGGCAAGCCCCAGGTCCCGATGATTATGGATAATAGGCCCCATACCTGTACAGAAAAAAAGGAAATACTTTTTTTAAAATTTGGATAAAATGGAGTCTATGGGAGACTGTAATTCAGAGCTTTCTGGATAACAGGTTTCCAGAGAAAGGGATCCCAGACCTGTATAATGCTCCTTAACATACCACTCCAGATCTTTGGGTTGTTTGTCAATCTTGTGTTTTTAGGTCAAGCTTTTACAATAATGCTTGTGTATGTTTGGAGCAGAAGAAATCCTTATGTTCGAATGAATTTCTTTGGTCTCCTAAATTTTCAAGCACCTTTCTTACCATGGGTGCTTATGGGATTTTCTCTGCTACTGGGAAATTCCATTATTGTGGATCTGCTAGGTAAGGAGTCCAGCAATTACATTTACTAGATCAGGGGTCCCCAACCACCGGGCCATGGGTAGTCCTGGAGTGGCTGCAGAGCTTTTACAATGTGTGACAAAATGGACGCGGGCACACCAGGATTGGATGCTGGAGTGCAGAATTGGACACCGACCCCCCCCCTCCAGAGCCCCCACCACACCCCTTGAAAAAATGTTTTGCCTCAACACCGGTCCCTGAAGCTAACAAGGTTGGGGACCCCTGTACTAGATATATGCATGATGCCATCATGGCCAAGGTATTCGTGCAAATCATTTGGTGTCCTATTTTGCAGAATAGTTTAAATGTCTATAAATGAAAATATAGAATAAGGTGCTTTACTATTTGATATTCTTTATTGAAAATGTATCAGCATGTAGTTTAACATTTAATATCCATGCAACACCATCAGGTTCATGTGGTGGTTCACATAGTTTTCATCATTCACATCAGGATCCTGTCTGAGTGGAGTTTACAGTCTTTTGTCCCTATCTCAATGCTCTTCCCAGTAATTCACTATGTGGTTTATTGCAAATGCATCCTTTTTTTCAACATATATCTCTTTAATTTTGCTGTTTTAGGCATTGCAGTTGGTCACATATATTTCTTCTTAGAAGATGTGTTTCCAAATCAGCCTGGAGGTGGAAGAATTCTTAAGACACCATATATTTTGTGAGTACAATTATGTTTAAAGAATGTGCAAAAATGAATAATGTTAAAAGAAGGATATTTCTCAGATCCTCACTGTGTAGCTTCACACAGTACCTGTGCTTGAAATGCATAATATCTGCTTGCACCAAGCTCAGGTACAATACTTGCAGAGTGGTTATGATCCAGCAATTTATTTGTCACACATTCAAAGTCTTCTCTTTCCCTCTAGTAATGCACTGATCCTTAAATGTATATAACTAATAGTAAGTAGAATTTACACCTGTTTTGTGAATTCTTCCCATGTCCAACAATCTCTCCAAAACCAGATTGATGGCATTGCATCTGTTTTTTTTTTTTTTAATAATAAATGGCAACAATATTAAGTTGAAGAGAAGGAAAGCTCCAATCCAAGGATTGTAATGATTTATCAGATAGCCCAGGCCTGTGCAAGAGAACAATCCTTTTACTCCCTTCTTCAAAATCCAGTGGAAGGTGCATGAGGGAAGGAGGTAGGTAGGGAGGAAGGAGATCATGCCTCAGGCTGGTGCAGTTTTTTGTTTGCAAGAGCAATGTCCCAAGGTACAAATACAATCTTGGGGGGGGGGGGGGGGGGGGGGGAGTCCTAATATTTGGCACACACCCCCCCCTTTAGTAATTGCTAAACCTACTTGATGATTATTAAATTATTCATTTTATCCTCCTATACACTGCAGGAAAGCTATCTTTGATGTGCCAGGAGAAGATCCAAATTACAATCCACTGGCAGAAGATCGACCTGCAGGATTTGACTGGGGTGAGGGACAGCGACTTGGAGGTTAGGAGAAACTGTGCCAACTATTTAATGCAGCTGAGTGGGGAACTCACCTTAAGTACCTTCTGGATCCACATTCAGCCTGTGGCTAGAGACAACTGTACAGTTCTCCAGAACAGGAAGCACTTTATGTTTTATGGCTGATCCACGGAATCCTTTTCAACGTTCCGACTGTGCCTCTCACCTGAGGTTTTATTGCATTGGGACTTGAAACTTTTGGAGCCAAGTAACTGGAAACTGACTCAAATTAAGAAGGCCATGCTACATGTTTAAATGGATTTTAAAAGTGGTGTGTGTATTTTTCTTAATTTCTTTGATACAGATAACGGTACAATGCAATCTTTAAAAAAAAAAAAAAAAAAAGCGTGTTTCTCATTTTTCAACATTAGATTTACCATGACCTGGATGAGTGAGAATCTTCATAGTCATACTTCAAATTACAATTTAAAGTGCACAAAACAGCCCCAGGTGAAATTGACCTAAGACATGGGTCACTTCAAGTATTTTCTCTAATGTCTTTATACTAGAGTAGAAGCGCTTAAGGGTGATTTCATTTATTGCTGTTGGAGAAGCATTTTGGGAGATTTGTCACACACAGTCATGCATTTTTATCATATGTGACAAATGCTTCTCCGCCAGCAATAACTGAAATTGTCTGTAGTTATCTTTTGAGGAAACTCCGTTCAACTCACGTTTTATTACCAGTGATTTTAATTTATTGCAGGTGGTCAAGCATTTGCAGGAGATTGATCACCCACAGTCATGTATTTTTATAGTAGGCGACAAATCTCCCTGTTGGCCAAAGCCCTTAAGCTGATGGTGTTGTCACTTCCTGGGTTTCATCACAACCATCTCTCACCATTGTCACAGGTGATTTTTTGCCTTAGAATTGCGCATTTTCAGGCCAGAAACTGTACCAACATGGTAGCCATTAAACTCAACAACAGAGAGCACCAAAAGCTTTGGCAAAACATGTATTGAGTGCAATTGCACATTAAGTTACATGTACTAAACTTATGAGGATGACTAAAAGCTTCTTTATCACAAATTAACAGTGCATAATGTCCTTGCTACTGATGCACTTTGTGCAGTAGTAAGGACATTATGCACTGTTAATTTGTGATAAATAAAGAAGCTTTTATTCATCCTCACAAGTCCAGTATATGTACTTTAATGGGGAGAAGACGTTCCGTGGCCAGGGAACGGGATATGGACATGTGATCATCTTGAACCTATCAGCGCAGCACTGGTGAGAGAAAGTGTATTCGAATGCAATTGCAGTATGTCACCATGGTAACACAGAAATTCATTGTTAGTGATCATGTCTGTGTTTCATTTTATTCCAATAGCCAAACACAAAAGTTGACCTGACAGCAGATGGAATGGCACTGTAGAAGTAGTGCCAATAACATTTTCACACAAACTTTGCTGGTGTTTTCTAAAGTATATCATTGTAGATGTGATAGAAATATATTAGAATTCCCTTGATAAAGCAACCACTTGTCAGTTACAGGAGACATGTTTTTGAACTAGTCAAGGACTGACCTACCTGTGATCTGTAGCTATGAAGTTGCGGTTGTAAGAGAGCGCACTTGGGGCAAGGCCAGACGGGGAGATTTGGGGGAGATCTGTCGCCTGGCGACTTATTGCCGCGACAAATCCCCCCCGCATCTCCCTGAATAGCTAGCTAGCGCTGCGCAGCCGCTAGGCGTAAAGTCGCCTGCGCTTGTTCACACGCAGCGGCGCGATTTTAAAAGTCGCTCAAAATTGCCTGCCGAGGCAACTTTGAGCGACTTTTAAAATCGCGCTGTTGCGTGTGAACAAGCGCAGGCGACTTTACGCCTAGCGGGTGCGCAGCGCTAGCTAGCTATTCGGGGAGATTCGTTGCGCGGTAAGTCGCCAGGCGACATCTCCCCCGAATCTCCCTGTCTGGCCTTGCCCTTAGCGGACAACTGGTATTTCTCCTTCTGATACAGGAAGCATGTGCATCAGCTGAGAGTTATGAAATCTTGAGTTGCTAATGGAACAGAACAGCTTTACAGATTAGGAAATAGATCTTTCATTATAGTTGGGCTAAATCCTAGTGGGAAAAGGTACAGTAATAGGAACTAGGTAATTAGACCAGATATAGCTAGTTCCTAGTTGGTAATGTATATTATAAGCCTGTAGGATCTAGTGTATTTTGTATTGAATCTATTGCCTACATCCATCTTTTCAAGTGTCTATTTCCTAGTTGCCTACAAACATCTTTGCTTTAGGTCCCTTACACACGGGCGTTTTTACCTGTGCTCCCCTGCGTTCCGTTTTGCTGCGTTCAGCCGCAGGGGAGCGCAGGTATAGACGCACTCAATTATTTTCGATGGGGCTGTACTCACACGAACGCATGTGTTCAGACGCAACATGCTGCATTTTTCCTGCGTTTGGTGCCTACATGTGTTCGTGAGTACAGCCCCATTGAAAATAATTGAGTGCGTCTGTACCTGTGCTCCCCTGCGGCTGAACGCAGCAAAACGCAACGCAGGTAAAAACGCCCGTGTGTAAGGGCCCTTACAGGGATACTATTATCCACTAGGACAGGGATCCCCAAACTTTTGAACCTGTGAGCAAAATTCAGATGTAAAAGGAGTTGCGGAGCAACAAAAGAATGAAAAATGATCTTGGGGTGCCAAATAAGTGCTGTGATTGGCCATTTGGTAGTCCCTATGTGAATAGTCAACCTGCATTTAGGCAGTGCACCTGGTTTTTATACAACCAAAAATTGGAATTTAAAAATAAGCTCCTGCTTTTAGACCACTGAGAGCAACATCCAAGGGGTTGGAGAGCAACATGTTGCTCATGAGCCACTAGTTGGGGATCACTGCACTAGGGTATAGTGTTTTTTAAATGAAGTGTCTATTTCCTAGTTGTCTACATACATATTTGCTTACCAGGGATACTATTATCCATTAGGATCTAGGGGCAGATTTATCAAGAGTCGAATTTCGAATTAAAAAAACTTTGAAATTCGACCACTGAATTTTATTAGAAGTGTTTTTTTTTTATGGAAATTTGACTGTTTTCTATTGAATAGTTCCATTTTCGATCAAATTAAAATCGTTCAATTGAATCGTTCGATTCGAATGATTTCCTCCAAAAAAATTAGATTTTTACAAAAACACTCCTTAAAGGACAAGGAAAAGCATAGAAATAAAATCCCATTTTTACTTTCTTTAATGAAAAAGAAATTATCTCCAATATACTTTAATTACAAAATGTGTACCGTTTTTATAAGAAACCTGACTGTATCTCTGGCAGGAAAACAATCATACTTATGAACAGCAGGGGGAGCCCCTGCCTTACTTACCAGCCATGAAGAACTCGAGCAGCTTTGTTTTTTGATCATTTTTGATGATCCCTAAGCAGCACAGACCACACTGAGCATGTGTATGTAGTCTAGTCTTGCAAAGATGTATAACAAAGTTACAAAATGACAGCCCCCTGTGGCCAACTTTGAAAGCATAAATCATTTGTTTGAATAGGCTTTGTGGTGCAGTAAGTTCATGTTTATGTTTAGTATACAAAATACAGCATTTCCAGCCTTATTCTATTTTACACTTTCCTTGCCCTTTAAAGGTTATAATTCCCTATAGGCTAAAACAGCTATTTGGCGGGTTTACGGCGGTGAAGGATCAAATTAGAATTGTTTTAAAGAGAGAGTACTTCAATTTTCAAATGGTCGAATTTTTTAATTCAAATCTAATTTTTTCAATTCGTATTGAATTTTGGCCTATTTGATAGTACCCAAAAATTACTTCAAAATTCAAATTTTAACTTGAGTTTTCATTTCGACCCTTGATAAATTTGCCCCCTAGTGTTTTTTAAAAGAAGTGTATTTCCTAGTTGCCTACATATATCTTTGCTTTACAACAGCTATTTTATTCTACTGTGCATGTGTCTGTCCCCAGAAATTTGAATACAGAAGCAAGGTGCTCACTGGAATAACCCTGGGCTGGTGCAGTTTTTTGCTGATAGGAGCCCCGGGTGTCGGGTAAATACATACAATAACTTGGGGGTGCCTAACATTTGATTCCTGTGTCACTGCCACAAACACAGATATTCCTAATCCAACACTAACCAGGAAGTCCAACCCAAATTGTATTCATTGAAGCCATTCTGAGTACAGTATTATAATTATCATTTAGCTAGTAATGACTATATCTTGCCCAGAGCAGTACACAGCCATAGTAACTATATCACATCTACAGCCAGGGGGTTCTCTATAGGGAAATGCAAGCACTGGCAGACATGACCTCAAGAGACAATGATAGTTGCTTGTTTTTCTGTGGCTCTTGTAAGGGGGCCCTGGTGCCAAGGTTCTTTAAAAAAATATTCTCAGGGCCCCAAATTTTGGTGTTTTTTTTTTTAATATCTTTTGGGGCCACAAATTTTTTATTTACTTGTAAAGGGGGCTCTGGCACCAATGCTTTAAAAAAAAAATTAAACTTATGGGAGCCCTGAAGCCAATGTTTTTTTTTTAACTTACAAGGGGGCCCTGACCATCAATATGTGTGGGGGGGGGGGGTTTACTTTTTTTGCGCTGGTCTGTGTGGTCTTTTCACTGTGATGTGGAATGGGTGGGGCTTGGGTGTCAGGGTGGGCGGGGTCCAGCCGTAGGGTTGCCACCTGGCCGGTATTTTACCGGCCTGGCCGGTATGTTTGATGGTGCATCCCAATGTTATTAATAGGAAAAAAAGATAAATATATAGGAAGGCCGGTATTTTTTTCAAGAAAAGGTGGCAACCCTAGGTCCAGGGGCCCCGAAAATGTTGTTGTAAGGGGCATCATGATTTCCAATGACAGCCCCGGTGAAACCCCCACCCTACAAACATCAAGAGGTGCAGTGATCCCCCTTGGCCCACAAACATCCAGAGATACAGTGACCCACAAAAAGATGCAAACTAGCACTGACCCCCAAGCCCCAACCAGTCCAGATGAGCATCCAGAACAGTGCATCCCCAGCTCCATACAAACTAGTTGCAGGTAACTAATCCAAAATGCGTTTGATAGAAGTTGTACTAGACCTACATTACTCGTTTGCAACACCAGGGATTAAGGTGCAGGTCCTATGAAGATCCCAGCCTGGCATTAGTGATAGATCCAGGATTTCGCATTTGAATGTACGCTCTCAATCCACTCTACAACTTGGTCACGAGGGAGGACGACGTATTCATTTTAAAACTATTGTCACGTGACCGTGACATCACCCGGCCCATTTTCAATTTGGAACTGGTATCTACCGTGACGTCTTTAACATGCGCCGAGAGCATGCTGCGTTACTGAAGCTCTTACGGTTGTAGAGGAGTTCCGATATGAATAGTAGCAATAGTCATGGATACAAATATCCTCCGGCTAAAAAGTTCAAGCCGGGTTCCCCTGCAGTCTACATCAAAAAGCAGCCACCGATTCAGTGTAGCGGTTCCAAGAAAATGACTGTGGAGGAACAACGCCGTAATCTACCTATTTACCAGGCCCGCTCTCAGATCATTGCGCAGCTTCGGAAACTGGACAGTGTTGTGATCATAGGTGAGTGCTGAGTGTGTGTGACCATAACATTCATATTGGAAATGTGAATTAGTCACCCAGCTCCATGGGACAGGGATTCTTTTCTTCTGAGTCTCTTAACTCATGGTTAGGGGCAGGTTTATAATTGGGGAATGGTGATCTCAACTTTAACCCACTGATGAATACACTTGTAAAAATACCCTAGGAACAAATAGAAAGTGTTTTTTTTCTGTGGTGAGCTTTAATTTAACTTATTAATAAATCTGCCCAGGACTAACAATCAAAACTGACAATCTCGGCAGCTAAGTGGCAAATGAGATTCCATGTTGATAAATGTAAAGTCATGCACCTGGGATGTAAAAATATTCAAGCCACTTATACCCTTAATGGAACTGCACTAGGCAAATCCATTATGGAAAAGAACCTTGTAGTCCTTGTAGATGATAAACTTGGCTGTAGCAAGCAATGTTAGTCAGCAGCAAGGGCAAAGAAGGTATTGAGCTGTATTAAAAGGGGCATAGAGTCACAGGAGGAGGGGGTCATTCTTTCACTTTATAGAGCACTTGTAAGGCCACATCTAGAATATGCCGTACAGTTTTGGTCTCCCTCACTCAAACAGGACAAGACTGGCCAAATTGGTGATGTTCATGCTGGAGAAGAGGCGCTTAAGGGGTGATATGATAACTATGTTTAAATATATAAGGGGATCGTATAATAATCTCTCTAATGCTTTATTCACCAGTAGGTCTTTCCAGCTGACACGAGGTCACCGATTCCGTTTAGAAGAAAAGAGGTTCCACCTAAATATTCGGAAGGGTTTTTTTTACAGGGAGAGCAGTGAAGATGTGGAATTCTCTCCCTGAATCAGTTGTACAGGCTGATACATTAGATAGCTTTAAGAAGGGGTTGGATGGCTTTTTAGCTAATGAGGGAATACAGGGTTATGGGAGATAGCTCATTATACAAGTTGAGGCAAATTGGAGAGGCTTCAGATTGGGTTTTTTGCCTTCCTCTGGATCAACTAGCAGTTATGCAGTTTAAAAAAAAAGTTTAAAGGTTGAACTTGATGGACGTGTGTCTTTTTTTCAGCCTAACTTACTATGTTACTATGTAAAATAGGCCCTGGCATTTCAGCGAGACAGAGGCCCAAAAAGCTCCCACCAGCCAAATAAATATTGACTGTCTATGGAAATTTACAGCAGCCCCTCTGGCATTTGCTAGAATGTACAAATTTTCAGTCTGGGTCTGAATCTGCCCCTGAATCTCTGTATTTCTACCTATGTTTAGACATACCTCCCAACATTTTGGAAACAGAAAGAGGGACAAAATGATTTGCCACACCCCCTAATTACCATGTCCTTTTTGCAAAATGTGGCAGGTTTTGAAAGTTTGTAATAACATATAAAACCATACAAATGTCTTCAGTTTTGCTAATGAAAGTGAATCTTTAAACTGTGAGTCTTTGTTCTTAGCTTCTCTAAAACTGTTACAAAAGTATCTTAAGTATGTATTCTAGGCTCTTTGCTAAGAGCCAATTAAGTTAGAAACATTGTATTGTTTTCTGGCTGTTCAGTGCAGCAGATCAAAGAGAAACTCCAGACTTTTCAGTACAAATCTGGGACTGTGGTGGTTGAGCTTTCAAAAGCGTGACTTTCCCGCTCAAAAAAGGAAGGTTGGGAGGTATGGTTTATGTATTATAATGTTGCTTTCCATGTGTATACTTTTGTATACTGTATAGCTCTTCAGTGCTGTGTATAATTGTAGCTCCATATAAATGTTATATATGCCTGGACTTTTCCAGGAGACCCAGGCCTACAAAAGATCCATGCCACTCACAATGAACTGCAGATATTGTTCACTCTATTGGTACTTACAAAAAACAACTATTCCATTGTAAGCTTGTTTTGACAGGGGCCTGGTTACCTCTCGTATAGGTTTTCAGGCTTTTTTTTTTTTTTAAATGTAAATCCATATGTTTAATGTATATACCTATTTATAGAACAGAGCTGTGGATATATGCTGGTGCTCTATAAATATGTAATTATAATAACCTGTAGCTGTAATGTAATGGCATTCTTTGTAAACAATGACATATTTTAAAGTCGGACTTGACATGCAGTGGCCTCGATCAAAATGAAGTCTGATTCTTTAAATCTACTATTTTTGCACTATTGTTTTCTTATGTTGATGATGCGGATTATACAGAAGGAGGCACTGAAACAGGCTGCTCGTTTCTCCAAAGATTTTTTTTTTATAATTCAAAGATTGCTTGGT
Source organism: Xenopus borealis (assembly GCA_024363595.1). Lineage (NCBI taxonomy): Eukaryota > Metazoa > Chordata > Amphibia > Anura > Pipidae > Xenopus > Xenopus borealis. The sequence continues at coordinate 99,804,952 of CM044433.1, forward strand.
TGCTATGGTCAGCAGAATCTAGCACCTATATTGTGGTAAATATTCCAAACTGGACAGATGCAGTTCAATAAAGGGTAACTCATATAAAACCCACTCAAAGATCTGTTCTCTCTGTACCAGTATCAGATTCTACCAAGAACATGTATGTTTACCTCCCAAACAAATAATTATGTTACTGATTTCTGCAAAAATTACCCTTTAGCCCAGCTGTGTTGGCAAAGGAGCCTCACAGTGTGACAAACACAACCCAACATTGAACTTACATTTCAGTAAATATCCACAAATAAATTTGTTGTAGGGATTTTTTATATAGTTTCTTACAAATGTAGTCTTTTGTTAATGTTTTACATTTTTTTTATCATTTTCTTTTTTTCCCTAGGAGAGACAGGGTCAGGAAAGACAACTCAGATTCCACAGTACCTCTATGAAGCCAGCATTGGACGTCCGGGTGTCATCGCTGTGACTCAGCCCCGCAGGGTGGCGGCCATATCACTTGCAACCAGGGTGTCAGATGAAAGAAAAACAGAACTAAGTAAATTGGTGGGTTCTCTGTCTCTTCTAACTGATGTTCTTTATCCTTATGGTTCTGCCTTATTTTGTGCATATGTAGAAATGAAGTGAATAAAATGCAAAATAAAGGCAGAAACAAAATATGGTTGACATATATTATTGAGGTGTTTTGTGTTAAATGTACATTCGAGGTATGCTGTAGCACAGCCTCGTGCTTAAGAGAGTTTCTCATTTTCTAAATTCCTCTGTACTTCTGTGCTACAAGCAGATTGGTGTGCCATATCATCACAAAAAAACTATGTACTGCTACAAAATTCTATAGCAAAATTGCCTGTGGGAAATAAGCACATATAAGCATGAAAATGAAATGAAGTATTTTGAACTATCTTTGGCACCCTTCCCTGAGCTGTTCTAGGCATATGCGTATTAATGGTGAAAACTCGTCAAGCACTCTGTGAGTCCATTCGTATATAATCAAAGGTTTTATTTCAGAAGATTAAAAACAAGAGTGCTTGCCGATTTTTCATCTTCAAGTACAGCTCACCTTAGCTACGGGTTCAGGGCGACGCACCTGGGCCACTCGTCCGATTTGGTTTGTGCTTTTCCCTTTGAATTATAACCATACCTATTTAAAGCATTGCAAACCCACAAGTGCGGACCTCAGGGCTGTGGACACCAGGATCATTGGTGAAAAAGGGTGAGCCTATACGCTTTTTTCATGGAACAATTATCGTTAAATTGTAATCATAACAAGATATGAGAATATTACATTTATATCGATTGTTTGCCTTTTTTGTTAATATATAAGAAACAGAGTCATGCCATATTATATTCGTATATGTGTATTTATGGCAGGATGGGAGTACTACCAGTATTCTCTCTCTTGCTCTCAATGTTTTTCCTTGAAGCTGGCTGAACAAAGCTATTTTCTCATTGATTGCCATGGGTTGCTGCCTGTATAATTGTTCCTAACCTTTAAGATTTCCACACTGGCTTTTATTCTCAGGCTGTATGCTGAGTTCAACTATAATTGCTCTTGCCTTTTCCTGTGTAACTGATTTTGTTAAAGTGATACACAGTTCATTCACTGTTTTAGGTGTCAGATGCAGGCTGTCACGTCACATGGGTTAATAGTAGAATGTGTATCTCTTGAAAAAAAATTTAAATATTAAAAATGTGATTTATTGTGCCAATACAGGTCTAATTTGAGATAGTTGGGTATACAAGAATCTGAAAAGCACTAATGCTAACGTAGAGGTCCAGTAATCATAGTGTATATGCTCATTATTATGTTAGGCTGATGGCAAACAAGGCTTTTTCTGGCAGGCCAAAAGCATCCAAAATCTCCCCTGCCATCTCTCATTGACTTTTTGGGAAACTCTTGACAGCTGCTGCATTGGACTGGTATTTTTCAAGGGTTATGGATTTAAATCAAAAGCAATATGATTGGTTCAATCAGACCAGATTTGCAGAAAATTGCAACTACTTCCAAGTTTTTTTTTTTCATGTTATGCACCAATATTTGTTTCTTTGAAATGTACAGATGCAGCCACTTGGATTTGTGTGTTAAATGCATCATGACTCAGGTCTAATTGAAGAAACTGTGTTATCTAAAGTTATCTTAACTCATTTAATGCATTTAACCTTTTCATTAGCATACCAAAGCACCATTGTTTTCAATGGTGAACTCTTTAATTAGATGGGATGCTGTGACACAATATTCTGTGCTAAATGAGACAAGTGTGAAGTCTAAATTTAGTTATTCTGTATCAAACACACAATCCAAAGTGGCTTCATCTGTATGGTAGATTATACAGAGGCTAATTTAAATAATAGATCCGAGTGCACCAAATAAAATGTTTAACATTTTGTCAAATGCAAACATTTTTACAGCCCTGAGGCTTCATAATGCTTCAGCACTTCTGTTGATTGTGTTTGTAGGTAGGCTATACTGTGCGTTTTGAGGATGTCACATCAGAAGAGACAAAGATTAAATTCCTAACTGATGGGATGTTGCTTCGTGAGGCAATTGGAGACCCACTTCTCCGCAAATACAGTGTAGTTATCCTGGACGAAGCTCATGAAAGGACAATTCACACTGATGTCCTGTTTGGTGTTGTTAAATCCGCACAGAAGAAGCGGAAGGAGCAAGGAAATCAGCCACTCAAGGTAAGTGAAGATGAGACATTTTGACGTCCCGGTGCAACCATGTTGCTTATCTGGTAAGCTTCTCCTGTTACTGCGTCTTTACTATCTATTTGATATTTTCTAGTGTATTCCAAGGTTGTTGAATTCTCCCTCAGATTTTGTATTTTTTTCTGCTCAAAATTGTTCCTGGTTTAGATCCTCTTAAAGCAGTCACTGGAACTCAATAGATTTCCATTGGGATATTTTAGACCTTTACATGTGTAGTCACAATGACTTTGGAGTTGGTGTTGGCCTGTGATCTGTGATGTAACATTATTGTTTTGTGTACTCCTAACAGATAATTATAATGTCTGCCACAATGGATGTTGATCTGTTCTCAGAGTACTTCAATGCAGCCCCAGTTTTATATTTGGAAGGAAGACAGTATCCCATTCAGATCTTCTACACCAAAGAGTCTCAAAGTGATTACCTCCAAGCTGCCCTTGTCACAGTCTTCCAGGTCCACCAGGTACAGAATGCTAACCAACGTGTTCAGTTTTGTAGAATTGCTTTTTTTTTTTTTTTTTTTTTTTTTTTTTTTTTTTTTTTTTTTTTTTTAGCATTGTAAAGTGAATTTCAAAGATGGTATGTAAATAGTAACACTGAGGTGATAAATATGTTGTTTGTGTATATTTTAATGAATGTTTATTTATTTTTACCTTAAGGAAGTTCCAGCTTCTCACGACATTTTAGTTTTCCTCACTGGTCAGGAAGAGATTGAAGCAATGACCAAAACATGCCGGGATATAGCCAAGCATCTACCAGATGATTGCCCTAAGATGTTAGTTATGCCTCTTTATGCATCTCTTCCTCATGCACAGCAGCTCAGAGTGTTCCAGAATGCACCCAAGGTGAGATTCGCAGCACTGCAGTTCCAACCTCTTAAAGGAAAGCTATCAGAAACTACAGCGCCTCATACAAGTTATTTACTTAGGGCCCTACCCTAAGCACAAGCACGTAGTACCAACATTTTTGGACATGCCCTTTGCTTGCTTGCATTAAACAAACAATCTAATAGCAGGTTACTAGATTTTTCTAGCACCAAACTTTGAACTTTTTTTTTTTTTCCATCTACAGCAACTATTATATAAACCAACATTCACTAAAAAGCAGGGGTGTGAGTATAGAGGGAATGGAAACTATAGGGGGCCCTGTAGGATTGTTTATGGTTCTTGAAACTGTCTTGTTCCTAAAGTTTAGAGGCCGTCAGTAAAAATTTCCTTTTAAATCAGTGATCCTCAAACTTGGCCCTCCAGCTGTTAAGGAACTACAAGTCCCACAATGCAATGGAGGAGTCTGACAGCCACAGTCAGGCAAATGCATTGTGGGACTTGTAGTTCCTTAACAGCTGGAGGGCCAAGTTTGAGGATCACTCAATCCCCAGAGAGGAAATAATACAAAACTGTAACAGGATGTGTGGGAGTAAAGGACAGAGCTCTGTTCATTCATTGGCTTTTGTAGCCTAGCATGTTTACTTGAGCGCAGTGAACTGCACGAGACAGGATCACGCTTACTACTGAAAATGGCAGTTGTTCTAATTAGGATTATCCAGTGGCACATACTATTAGAACATGCAAATATTTTATTCAGATGAAGCAGTATTTAAAACTTGTGGGCTGTTTTATGCAATATCTTTTCCCTTGCCTAATTGGGGGACACAGGCAATGTGGGGATGAAGATCCTGCAGCTGGAGACTGGACACTAACATGTTAAACTTGACTCCTCCTCCTGCTCTGGGCTTCATCCCCTGCCTCCTCGTACATTCTCCAGTTTTGTTTAAAGTCCTCAGAAGGAGAAGACACAGGTTAAGATCATGCCACACTAGGGGGCCGCTTATTCATTTTAAGAGCATCTTCAGCTGCCTACCCTTTAGCCTTCCCACTCTACGGAGGTCTGCAGGCTTGGCTCCTATCTCCCTACACTGTCTTCCTGCTCCACGGAGGCCTGCAGCAGTGACTTACTCCCACCCTGGGGGTATACTCTTGCACAGACATTCATATATGTGGGATCCCTCACATATATACTTTATTTGTGCGGGTCAGGGTGAACGCTTCCAGGGCACCAAACAGCTGGCAACTGCGGTGAGTAGATTCCACCATCACCCCCTTAACTCTCATTCTTCCCAACTGCTCCTTGTTATGCATGTCTTCCTTCCCCACAACCGCACTCCCTGCGTGCTCCCGGCTTGGCGCCTATTCCCTTGCGATCCACGTTGGAATGCGCCTTACCCAGCACAACGCAGCAGCATCTCTCCTACTTATCCGACTGCGCCCTTCGCCTTCCTTCTGGCAGCTCCCTTCCAGGATGTGCAGGCAGACTAGTACAGCTGGACTCACCGCAGATGCCTGCTACTTCACACAGCTCCACGTGTCACGCGACTGGCTGCCTCTCTGGACAGAGAACCACCAGTCTCAAAGAATGTACTTGGGAGGCCTCTACCTTACACACAGAAAGGCAAGTACTCCTTTTTATGCCACAGAGGCCTATGTTAGTGGGATTTTCAAGGCCACCTAACCCCTCATATTCCGCTTCTCTGTCCCCATAGGCCCTTCACGCCAGAGGCAACATTCTGCACTGTACCCTACAGCTGGATTCCCCTGCCCCAACTGTTTTTTTTAATAGTACTGCTCCAGTAGACTTTCTCAAAAGAGCAAACAGATTTTTTTATATTCAGTTTTGAAAACTGACATGGGGCTAGACATTTTGTCAATTTCCCAGCTGCCCCATGTCATGTGACTTGTGCCAGCACTTTCGGAGGGAACTGCTTTCTGGAAGGCTGTTGTTTTTCCTTCTCAATGTAACTGATTTACTCAGTGGGGCATGGGTTTTACTATTGAGTGCTGTTCTTAGATCTACCAGGCAGCTGTTATCTTGTATTAGGGAGCTGTTATCTGGTTACCGTCCCATTGTTCTATTGTTAGGCTGCTGGGTGGGGGAAAGGGAGGTGCTTGCTGTTCAGCAACTTGCTGTACAGCAGTAAAGCGTGTACCAACTTGCTGTACAGCAGTAAAGAGTGACTGAAGTTTATCAGAGCAGAAGTCACATGACTTGGGGCAGCTGGGAAATTGAAAATATGTCTAGCCCCATGTCAGATTTCAAAATGAAATATAAAATAATCTGTGCTCTTTTGAGAAATTGATTTCAATGCAGAATTCTTCTGGAACAGTACTATTAACTGATGCATTTTGAAAAAAAATTTTTTTCCCATGACAGGATCCCTTTAAAAAAAAAAGTATTTATTTAAAAGCCCTCATCGCTTCACACCAAGGGGAGGAAAGAGTATTATGGCGGACAAATCAGAGGAGCCCAGGACTTCAGCTCAAAATCCTCAGCTCACATGCGCTCACAGGCACAGATCTCTTATCTAGCCTGTGCAAAATGCAAAGCCAAATTTAACTCTGCCTCGACAGACCCTGTGTGTGTGTGTGGCCTGCAGACCACCAGATTCCTCGCCTCCACCAGCTAGCACTTCTGATTTGATCAGGACCCTATCCCTCTCACTTGCAAGCATCCAAAACCTGGCCTGCATACCAGAGACCTTAGACAAGGTCCTTGAGCACCTGTCTCAACCCGCCAGGTTACCTGACCACTCTGCAGGCTCCAAACGCATAGCACCCTCATCTCCAGAGTCCCCAGGGAAGCACTCCCCCCCCCCCCCCCCCCCCCCCCCCCCCCCCCCCCTCTGACAAGGAAGGCCAAGTCTTCTCACAGGAAGACTCTGATCAGGAGCACCTAGACACGGAATCAGAGACCCCTAGACCTCAAAGGGAAGTAATGGGTATGATGCAAGTAGTACTCCGTACTCTCAACATAGAAGATCCTGTCTCCACGACGGAGCCAGCAAAGAACATATTCAAAAGACAAAAGAAGAGCTCATAAGTATTCCCAGCATATGAACAGCTGGACTACATAATCAAAGCCCAATGGAAACACCCAGATCATAGGATACAAATCTCCAGGCTTTCTCACAGACATATCCCTTTCCTCAAGAGTGCACTGGGCATCTCCCCCAGCGGTCGACCCTGCAGTCTCCAGACTTTCCAAGAATACCACTATACCAGTGGCAGACGCTGCAGCATTCAAAGACCCCATCAACAAATGCCTACAAGGGTTCTGCAAGCCATCTTTCACAGCATCCGGCCCTGCATTCAGACCAATCTGCGCTATAGCATGGGTATTTGCATGCAAATGGAAGTCTGGGTAGAACAAGCTGCACAACTCATTGGATCTGAGGACCCAACCACTGACAATCTCCTGTCCCAAATAGCAGACACCGCCCTGGTAAGTCTTCCATTCCAAGGGAAGCTTCTCTTCAGGTCCGAACTCGAAAAAATCATATCCCAGGCAACAGGCGGTAAAAGCACCCTACTCCCACAGGCCAGAACCAGCAGACCATAGATTAAAAGACGGCCCTTTTTTCATCCCTTTCGGCAAGGTCATAGGACAAAGACACAAACAGACAAATCCAGCTCTAACTTCTGACCACGCTACCAGACAAAATAGAGGCACAGTTGGTCGTCCAGCAAGGTACCAGCAAAGCCCTCCCACGACAAGTCCAATACAGCATGAAGGAGTGCCCACCCCTGAAGGGATCCCCCAAGGAGGGCGACTCAAATCCTTTCGGGAGGTGTGGGAACAAAAAATAAGGGATCAGTGGGTCCTGCGGGTAATCGCACAAGGACTACCAATAGATTTCACCCAACTACCCCAGACAACACCACGACAGAAACCAATTCCTCTCGCTCATTCAAGAAATAGTGGGCACAATACAACCAGTCCCAGGAACAGACCAAGGAAGAGGATACTACTCCAACCTATTCATGTTCCCCAAGAAAGACAGCTCACTGAGACCTGTTTTAGACCTCAAGGATCTCAACCCGTTGTCAGAAAGTGTAATTTCAAGATGGAATCAATCCAGTCTGTTTTGGCTTCCATGGAACATGGAGAGTTTATGACTGTCATCGACGCTTACCTCCATATACCCATACACCCATCCCAGCACCGCTTCCTCAGATTCTATGTCAACGGTCAACACTGGCAGTTCGTAGCACTACCTTTCGGACTGTCGTCAGACCCCGCACGTTCACCAAGGTGATGGTGGCGTCATTAGAGGAGTTAAGAATCAAGGGAGTACCGGTCTTTCCCTACTTGGATGATCTTCTAGTAAAGGGCCAGTCGGCTGCTGCAGCCCTGCACCACACGTCCCTGGCAATGCAAACACTGACAGAGTTAGGATGGCTGATAAACTTCATCATGTCAAATCTCAGTCCGGCACAGACAAGAGAATACTTAAGTCTGATTCCTGACTCCAGGAAGGGGAGGGTCTTTCTCCCAGAAGACAAGACCAGCACCCATGTTCCTGAAAACACCATGTACTCTGAAAGGGCATGATTCAGACTTTTCAGAGTACCTCCAGAGTATCTCTCCGGAGCGCCATGCAAACCCTCGGTACGATGGTAGCAGCAATTCCATATTGCACAATTCCACACCAGAACCCTCCAACAGGCCATGCTGCTGCATCAACGCAAAGATCGGAACTATCTAGATCGATGGATATTCCTTCCAGAAAAAGTAGAAACTCTCCCTAGATTGGTGGACACGGCCCCATCGGACAACAGAAGGAAAACCCTTACCGCCACACCAATGGAAAGTTCTCACGACGGATTCCAACTTAGGGTGATGGGGTGGAGTACTCTAGCAAACAGTCCAGGGCACTTGGGATAAGGAGGAGAGGCTACTCCCCATCAATCTCCTGGAACTGGGGGCGATTTGCTACTCTCTGGAATAACTGACTTACCTGATGCACAGAAAAGCAGTGCTGATACAATCCAACAATGCAAGCTACATTCTACAATAGGCGGAAAACAATGTTCCAGCGTTATCAGCAGTGCACATACCTGGGGTAGAAAACTGGATAGCGGACTACATCAGCAGGGAAACACTAGACCAGGGAGAGTGGAGTCTACACCACAAGGTTTTCCAACTCATTGTGGAAAGATGGGTGCCACCAGAAATCGATCTAACGGCATCAGTGGGCTTTAACGGCATGGCTCTTGAGGCCTTGGTGCTAAAAAGAACAGGAGCTCCAGAGGAAGCACTTCCCACTATGCTATGGGCATGAAAGCCAGTCTCTGCCAAGACATATCACAGGTTTGGAAGACCTTCATTACTTGGTACGAAAACAGGTACAGACCTCCAGAGGGTGAAAGGGAAAGACATTCCCTCTTTCTTCCAAAACAGAATGACAAAGGGTCTGGCATTGAGTTCATTAAAGGTACAAGTTTCAGCACTGTCTATCCTTCTTCAGGAAAAGTTTGCCCTCAGGAGTAATCTCAGAACATTCCTACAAGGCGCAACTAGACTGATTCCACCATATCGTTATCCAGTACCACCTTGGGACCTCAATCTGGTACTCCAGTTCTCCAGGAGGACCCATATGAGCCAATTGACAATATTCCACTCGCTACGCTGATGGAGATGGCAGTGTTCCTCTTGGCCATCACATCGGCTAGAAGAGTGTCAGTGGCTGCACGCTCGTGCAAATCACCTTTCACCATCGTTTACAAAGACAAGGTGGTCCTTAAACCTACTCCAGACATTTTACCTAAGGTAGTTTCTGAATTTCACCTTAATCAGGACATAGTAGCACCTTTGTGCCCGGAACAATTAATTTATATTTACAAGCTACCAAGGAGGTCCGGAAGACAGATGCGTTATTCATCATTCCTAATGGGCCTAAATGAGGCTCCAAAGCAGACAAGACTACATTAGCTAAGTGGATTCGGGCTACCATTATCGGAGTCTATACAATAAAAGGAAAACATCAACCACTTAAGGTAACGGCTCACTCCACTCACTCAATTAGCACATCTTGGGCAGTTCAGCGTCAAGCTACGGCAGAGCAAGTTTGTAGAGCGGCCACAAGGCCACACCTTCACGTGCTTCTACAGGCTACACACACTGGCTTCAGCCGAAGCCAGTTTTGGGAGGAAGGTGTTACAGGCTGTAATCAGTTAAATACCAACTAGGGGGCTCAGTGTCCCACCCTCAGGGGTGCTTTAGGACATCCCCATGGTGCATGTGTCCCCCAATTAGGCAAGAGAGAGATTTTTGTACTCACCGTGAAATCTTTTTCTCTTGTCCTATATTGGGGGGACACAGGCCTTCCCTCCCTGTATTGACACTGTTTTATTGTATACTCCACTTAGGAGTAGAGTTCAACTCTTCAAAGTTGCTGAGGGGGTTGAGGTACTCCTGATTTGGGTTTTCTGCTCCTTCTTTGGTCAAAACTGGAGAATGTAGGAGGAGGCAGGGGATGAAGCCCAGAGCTGGAGGAGGAATCATCAAATTTAACATCTTAGTGTCCAGTCTCCAGCTGCAGGATCTTCATCCCCACGGTGCCTGCGTCCCCCAATATAGGACAAGAGAAAAAGATTTAACGGAGAGTACAAAAATCTCTCTCTTATAGCTGCTTACATGTTTTGGGGTATAGTTTCCATATAACGCTGGCCTACAGAGTCTTATTTCTTTGATCTCTGTCTCTTTCAGGGTCTACGCAAGGTTATACTTTCCACCAACATAGCTGAAACTTCTATAACAATACCAGGAATCAAGTATGTAGTAGATACAGGAATGGTAAAAGCAAAGAAATACAACCCAGGTATGGAATGGCTCATCCTCAGTACATTTTCTTTTTCTTTTATTCACTGTGCTTGTAGTAGTAGTAGTAGAAGTAGTGTAGTAGTAGTAGTAGTACTTTTCAAAATGTTTAGCATGGTTTGCTCCTGTATGAGCCGATTGCTTTTCATGTTTATATGCTGTGATTTCCTTCAGACTGGAAATCCAATGGCCCCCATGTGCAATTAGTGTAAACAAACACCACAATTGTATAATTCGGCTTATGTGACTCTTAAGTTAGTATTCGTTATACTTTAATTTTGCATATAGTCTTTATAAATGCTAAACCCATTTTTTGTGTCTATAGAAAGTGGTCTTGAGGTTTTAGCAGTGCAGAAGGTTTCAAAAGCTCAGGCATGGCAGCGCACTGGACGAGCAGGCAGAGAGGACAGTGGTATATGCTATCGTCTCTACAAGGAAGAGGAGTTTGAGAAATTTCTGGATATGACTGTGCCAGAGATACAACGGTAACATTTTTGGCTAACTGATCCATCATATGATTACCTTTAGTATATTCAAGCTATAAGATACAGCTAGTAGGGATAGTAGAAGTAATGGTACAGCTAGTGACATTGTTATAATTATTATTAACATGTATTCATTTAGTGCCAACATATTTTGTAGCGCTGACTTAATATTCTCAAATTCCCGTATATATAGGAACTGGTTTGTTACTTGCTGTTCTTGTCTAGGCAAAATACATTTCAAGAATGGTCATACTTACAGTTTCCAGACAGAAGTGGTACTTTGCACTACATACTTGTAGTGGGCCCAAAAACCAGTAATCTGCAGTTGAACATTTAAGTGTATATATTATTGTGTATTTATGCATTTACAGGTGTAACTTGGCCAGTGTAATGCTGCAGCTTCTGGTCCTTAGAGTTCCAAATGTTCACACTTTTGACTTTATGTCAAAGCCTTCTCCAGGTGAGATTATACATGTTTTAATAACAAATAACTATATAACTGTGTTCTAATAACCTAAAACTACATAATGGGAATGATTACATTTGCTTTTAGAGAAAAAAAATCTGTTACCCAATATTGCTCTTTTATTATATCTACATTAGATTCAATACAAGCAGCAATTGACCAGCTGCATCTCTTGGGGGCTGTGGAGAGGAAGGGGGATCAAATTGTCCTTACACCTTTGGGAAAGAAGATGGCGGCCTTTCCTTTGGAACCCAAGTTCTCAAAGGTAACAGCCTTATTACTACAGGAAACTAATAACCCAGTTTCAACATACCTTGTGAATATGCTCAACTGCTTGCCTTTGAAATGGTGCACCAGTTTCCAGGATATCTGACCGGGTGTTACTGTACAATTCTAACAGAATGCAGATCGGAATTCACATGATTCCTTCAGTTGAGAATGATTTGTACAAATATTTTTCACTGCAGACCATCCTCCTTTCTCCAAAATTTCACTGTACTGAGGAGATTCTGACTATAGTCTCTCTGCTCTCGGTGGACAGCGTACTCCATAACCCCCCTTCCAAACGTGACGAGGTACAAGCTGCCAGGAAGAAGTTTATCTCTAGCGAGGGTGACCACATCACTTTGCTTAATATCTACAGGGCATTCAAAAACCTGGGGAAGAACAAGGTTAGTGCTTATAACATGGGGTTTTTCTTCTTTTTTAACTGGATGAAGGAAAATGATTGAAACTTGTTAGCAACCAAAACTTTTGTAAAGGCGAACAGTGATGGATGCTAGAATATTTTTATAGTGGCATGGGATATATATTTTTGAAATAAAGAACAGGCCCTGATTACCATTGGGTTCAGTAAGACATTCGTCCAAAATTTGTGATCATTTAGTGCCTGTTCTGCCTTTGTCTAGGTGGAGCCGTGCCAAGTATAATATGTGCTTTGCTTATCTTTAGGAGTGGTGCAGAGAAAATTTCATCAATGCTAGAAACATGAAAATGGTGTTAGAGGTTCGCTCCCAGCTAAGGGACATTTGTATAAAGGTATGTAAATAGCAAAACTATCGGCCATTTTCAATGTATATAGCATGTTTTCTTGGCCAAGCAGCTGTGAGCCATAGCATCTCTTTGTGAATACTTTTTTATTATAAGTAATAGTTTTATTGAACTGTATTACTTTTTAAATATGTAATATACAATAATCTTATTTGTGTTAAAGGGGAAACCTGCAAACTATTATAAAGTTTTATACTAAGAGATGCAATCCAGTAATGACCTTCATATACTCCTTATTTCTTGATAATTTCTAAAGAATAGTAAAATAGTATTTAATATATGCATAGTCTCTCTGCCTGAAAGAGATTATGTTCAGATTGTAACTGAATGTTTAGGGGATGTAATAAAGGTACAGTGCTACCTACAGAAGTACTAACATAGCATTAAGTTGTAAGCTGTAAAAAAATGTAATGGCAAACGTTGTACCTTTTATGATATTTCCCCTTTAGCATGATTAGACAGTGATTCTAATTGATGTGTGTGTGTGCCCTCCCCTCTATTTTTAATCTTCTTACCACTTTAAGAATATTTTTGGCTTTCTAATTCAACTACATTAATACAGGTATGGGATCCATTATCCGGACACCCATTATCCAGAAAGATCCAGATTACAGAAAGCCTGTCTCCAATAGACTCCTTAATAATGTAATAATCCAAATTTTTCAAAATGATTTCCCTTTTCTCTGTAATAATAAAACAGTACTTTGTACTTAATCCCAACTAAGATACAATTAATCCTTATTGGAAGCAGAGCCAGCCTATAGGGTTTATTTAATGTTTACAAGATTTTCTATTAGGTATGAAGAGCCAAATTATGGAAAGCTCTGTTATCCAGAAAACCTCAGGTCCCAAGCATTCTGGATAACCGGTCCCGTACCTTTACCATTTCTGTTATGATTTTTTTTTTTTACAAGATAACATTTTCCTGTAATTGAATCTAAATTATATAATATAACTTTGCCCTGACAAATGTAAAATCTCGGCAGGTTTTGTGCTGAGAAGCTATGTTAGAACTTCATTGAGAAATACTGTTATCTATACCTGTTACACAACAAATGTAGAGTTATTTGGGCACATTTTGTATATGTTTGTCTGCTTCTATGAACAGATTTCCAGACTATTATGTATAAAAGATTTAAATTCTTAGGCTTAATTTGTCTACTTTTTTGTTTAAAAAAAATTCACATAAAATCCCTCGAATCCCCTTGAAATTCAATAAGCATTCGACTATCGAATGCTAATCAAATAGTTCTAGGCTATCTTTTTACTCGATATTCGATTTCTCGATGAAATCGTACGATCGACTACCGATTCTTCAATTTCACCAAAAAGAATCATACTTTTGCCTTCGAGTCTCCAAAAAATTTGTACGATTGGAACGATCGAGGCGTTCGATCGTACAAATGGTATTCGAGCAGGTCCTTGCAAAAGAAGCCTATGGGGGGATTCCCATAGGCTTCTATTGATATTCGGTAGGTTCAATCTGGCTAAGTAGGCAGTCGAATAAATTTGAAATTCAATATCCTTCGATCATCAAATGATTGAATATTCGATCATTCGATCTATTCGATAATTCGAATATTCGGTATTCGATGATCGAAGTGGACACATTTGCATATTCGATCCTCCGAAAAAAATTGTACGATCGAACTTCGATCCATTCACGTGAATTTTGTAAATTTGCCCCTTAGTATTTTGTAGACACCCTTCCTTCCCATGTTTTGTAGCACTCCTTTCCATTTCTGTATTTTATTTTTTTGTTTAGCTGTCAATGCCAATGGAATCCTCAAGGACAGACACACGTAACATCCGCCAGTGTTTGGCTCATGGTCTGTTTATGCATGCTGCCGAGCTGCAGCCAGATGGATCCTACACTACGGTGGACACACATCAGCCTGTTGCTATTCACCCGTCTTCCATTCTTTTCCACTGCAAGCCAGCCTGTGTTGTGTACAATGAACTACTTCATACCTCCAAGTGTTATATGAGAGACCTGTGTGTTGTGGATGCAGACTGGCTGTTTGAGGCAGCCCCAGATTATTTTAGACGGAAGTTAAGAACTGCCAAAAAATAAAAAATAAATATACTGGACATCCCGGTGTTACAGGTGTACTGTAGGAATGGGGAAAACCACAGACTACTGGAATATCTGTAACTTCAGATATGAATTGCAGTCAGACTGGAGGTGGCTTTATGAGAACATTTTTCTTAAAAATAATTCCTGCTGTGGAATATAGTAAGAAGTGTTGGAAGAAATGGGGCAATTACAATATTGGTTATATACCAACTGCAACCTTAATCAGTCTTGGCACCCTTTACTGTATTCACTCCAATGTGCCCTTTTCTATACCTCAAGCTTTTCTTTTTATCTTTTCAACAAATACATTTCAATTGCTGTTCATTTTATTTTATTGTGCCTATTATATTTTTGTTGTATAATCTGACATGAAAAAAAAAAACATATTTATGTTACATTTTAACATTTCTTTTTGCTGAACATTTGGCTGCTATTAATTGCGAAATCTCTTGGTATCAGTTATGACACATTTCTTATGTACTTTTGAAAGGAAATTCCAACGGCCTGTGTTAGGCATTGCATAGTTAATATTTCCATGGTACTTATTATCATGTATACAAATTGGTTTAGAAGGTTTGTTAGTAAGAACATGTTGTAGTACTATGTGCTTGATGTATGTTACACAATATGTGTGTAGCAGTGAATCCGTTCCTTTCTGAATTATAGGCTGTTGCCGTTATAGTATGGATACTCTTGTAGTTATCAATCAATTGCTCTGCTAACTGCGAGTAACTGGAGCAGAGCAGTCACTGTATAAAAGACCTCAGAACGGTACGAGTCTGTCATCACAAATCCGTTACCTTTTTTCTTAGAAGCCTGTGTGATAAACTGTAACCCAAGTTCTGGCTGTGTGTAGAAGGGCTTCCATGGGTATATATAATTAGGTGTACTTCCAATTATAAAGTACTGCCAATGTAATGCCAACTGTTGAATTATGCTAAGAAATCATAAAGCACAATGACTGGCCAGAGTGAACTGTAAAAGAGCGAAGGCACATATAATATATATATATATATATATATATATATATATATATATATATATATATATTTAAATATAAATAAATATTTAATAGGAATGTTTTAACAGCATTAATATGTGCCCTTTGACATATTTAAGCTACTTATATTATTCCAGTGGGAGTTTATGGATAAATGGAAGTCTGAAAAAAAAAAGACCGTTGCTTTGGAGGTTTTTGAAAAGTTATTTTAAAATTTTGGATAGTAATTGTCAATAGGTTTTATCAGACTATAAAAAAAGATAGTTCATTCTGAGCATACATTAGCTGATGTAGTCTTAACAGCCTATGGATTCTTGATCTATAGGTAATTACCCAAAGCTGTGAATGCTTATGAACCCCTTTAGATAGTATATCTTCCTACAACTGAACAAATCTGCCTATCAGACTTCATTTGGGACTCCCTTGGGAAAAAGTTACCATGCAGCAAGAAAGAGTTAGGGAGTGTATCCAGCCAGCAATTCTTTAAAATCAACAAGCTTTATTCCATTTTCCATTTCAAAAACGGTGAATAGGGATCCACATAAAACCTACTTCCTGCTCTATGACAATGTAATAACCTGATGCGTTTCATGCCTTGTTCTGGCACTTCATCAGAGGTGATGCCACTAGTTATCTAGGCTGGATACACTTCCTATCTCTCTCTTACTGTTTGGACTATTTTATTGGCTGGATTGGAGACGAGCAAGTGGATTAATGAGCAGCGAGAGGTGAGTCTAAAGTGAGGAATGGGGATGCACACACGCAAGTTTTGTCGTAATTAAATAGTTACCATGGGCTTCCTGTACTGGTGCTGTATGGCTTTTCCTATGACTAGTCTATATGATTTGTGGCAGTGTGTCCTGCTAAATCCATGCCATTTTAACATTGCCATTTATGACTTAAAGGGGGTTGTTCACCTTTGAATTAACTTTTAGTATAATGTAGAATGTGATATTCTGAGATAATTTGCAATTGGTTTTCATTTTTTATGGATTTATAGTTATTTAGCTTTTTATTCCACAGCTCTCCAGTTTGCAGTGTCAGCAATTTGGTATCTAGGGTACAAATTACACTAGCAACTCTGCATTGATTTGAATAATAGACTGGAATAGGAGAGTGACTGAATAGAATAAGTAATAAAAAGTGTCAATAACAATATATTTGTAGCCTTACATTTGTTTTTAGACCCCCATTTGAAAGCTGCCAAGAAACAGAAGAAAATTGCAAATCATTATAAAACTATGAAAAATAAATAATGAAGACCAATTGAAAAGTTTCTTAGAATTGGCCCTTCTACAATATACTAAAAGTTAACTTGAAGGTGAACCACCCCTTGAAGGGATAAGAAGCATAGCATAAAAATGATGGTTCTGATTTTGTTTCATTACTGCTTGATTGCTAGGATTCATCTATTTGTACATCACAATTACAGTTCTGTTACATATGACTTCTGCCATGTATTGGCTGCAAAATGTCCATGCAGGTCTTCTTGAGGTTAGTGTCACAGTTTGAAAACCCAAATGGAACTGAGAACTGGCTGAATATCAGATTTAAACACTGGGTGAATGCTTTTGGCTCATATAGCAAATTGCGATGTAATAAAGTTGTACAATATTTAGATTTCTATATAAGTTTTTTTTCTGTAAACCACTTTACTCTTGTTAATTAAAATATAATTTATAAAATGAATGGGAAAAGTGAATGTGTGAGAATAAACCAGTCAACAAAAAATGTGATCTGTGCTTATGATTTTTACTTTTGCTGAAAACTATTAGCACTGTTTATGTAAAGATCACTGAATGTAAAAACGTTGTAATGCCCTATATTCAAACACAATAATAGTAATAATGCAGGGATTCTTTCAAAATGGTAATGCACATAAACCTTTCAAAGCTGTTTTGCCAATCATTATTGTTTTCAAATATAGTACAAATTAAAGGGATACTGTCATGGGAAAAATGTTTTTTTTTTTTCAAAATGCATCCGTTAATAGTGCTGTTCCAGCAAAATTCTGCATCGAAATCCATTTCTCAAAAGAGCAAAACATTTTTTATATTTCATTTTAAAATCTGACATGGGGCTAGACATATTATCGATTTTCCAGCTTCCCCAAGTCATATGACTTGTGCTATGATAAACTTCAATCACTCTTTACTGCTGTACTGCAAGTTGGAGTGATATCACCCCTCCCCCCCCTGCCTAACAGCAGAACAATGGGAAGGTAACCAGATAACAGCTCCCTAACACAAGATAACAGCTGTCTGGTAGATCTAAGAACAGCACTCAATAGTAAAACCCATGTCCCACTGCCTACTATTCAGTTACATTGAGAAGGAAAAACAACAGCCTGCCAGAAAGCAGTTATCTCCTAAAGTGCTGGCACAAGTCACATGACCAGGGGCAGCTGGGAAATTGACAAAATGTCTAGCCCCATGTCAGATTTCAAAACTGAATATAAAAAAAATCTGTTTGCTCTTTTGAGAAATGGATTTCAGTGCAGAAATCTACTGGAGCAGCACTATTAACTGATGCGTTTTGAAAAAAGTTTCCCCATGACAGGCTCCCTTTAAGTGAGAAAAACAAATGATTTACAGTCTTTATTCTAGCTAATTCATCTAGGCAGAGGAATTATCAATTCATTCCTTTTACATTTGGATGTTTCTAATTTAACTCTTAGAATGTTACAGACTTGTTATGGCTTGACAATTATTAGCCGCCTCTCTATATCCTGTAATTGAAAATGCTAGAATTACTTAACCCATCAACAAAATGAACAGTGGATCTTAAAGCATAGAATATACTTTTTTATTTCCTTGCATACTCCTCTTCCATTCTGGATCCCCGTCTGCTGGGGCAATCACACTAACTAGGTAGCTGTTGGAATGTCAAGCCCGGCAGCTGTTCCACAAACACTGGAAGTAAATGAAATGCAAGTTGACTTGCATACTGTTTGTATCATACTAAAGCTTATTTTAAGGTGATGTATCCCTCTAAGAGTACCATATAAAGCAAGTCTTAAAGGGGTTGTTCAACTTCCAAACACTTTTCAGTTCAATTTTTTCAGATTTTTCCCCAAAAATAGACTTTTTGCAATTACTTTCCTTGTTTTATTTTTTTTACCGTTTTTTTTTTCCAAAATAAGTTTAATGTGCCTGTCTGTGGGGTTTTAGTCTGGCAGCTCAGTAATTCAGGTACAGACTGTAAACTGCTACAATTTTGCATTTGCATACATTTTTCAGCAGCATCTCTGGAGTATTAGCAACTATTCATATTGTTTTGATTAGAACAATAGTCATATTTGTAAAATGAACATGGTAATCGGGGGTGTGGCCAAAACATTTTGCAGCGCTACACGCGGATACAAACCTTTATACAGCAACGCTGTCTCCTGTACTTTCCTAACAACGAAAATTATTTTATGCTTGGGGGTCACTGCAACATGAGGAACTGTATTAAAGGGTCGCAGCATTAAGAAGGTTCCAAACCACTGGTTTAGAGGGTTGGTGACCCCCTCCCAGAGCTGCTTTAGAAGGTGCAAAATGACAACACTTTAATATTAGATCACCAGAAATAAAGACTTTTCCAATTAGTTTCTAATTTCTGTGTGTGTTTCTATCTGAAAACAACTGAACTGAAAAAAAAGATTTGGAAGAGTACATTACCAACCTGCATTGATACATGTGATGTGTAAGAAATGATGGTCACGTGTGTAATTTCACTGTCTGTAGCAGTTCCATTACATTTGTGTCTAGTTCTGGATCTTTACAGAGTTGGTCAAGGAAGTCTTATGGTTATTTTGGCAAATGTGATTATATCAATTGTAGAACAATAAATATACAGACAAAGCCACTTTGGTTTGTGTGTTTGTCACAGAATGACTAAACTCCGATATCCCACTTTTCCCATTTAACACAGAAAATTACATCACAGCATCCCATCTGATTAAAGTGTTCATTATTGTGAACAATGGTGCTTTGGTATGCTAATGAAAAGGTTAAATGAGTTAAGATAACTTTAAATAACACAGTTTCTTCAATTAGCCCTGAGTCACGACGCATTTAACACACAAATCCAAGTAGCTTCATATGTAGCCTATGTATTTAGCATTGGTAAGTCAAAAAGCAAATGGACTTGCTGAAGCTTGAAAATATTTCACCACTCATCTGTGCAGATTGTTCATTTGAACTCTGTGTAGTAGGGAATTCCCAGGGATGTATGGGTAACACAATCACCATAATCCAATCACAACTGTTCCATGAAATTGAGACTGCTGTTAGCAAAGCCTTATTCAGTTATGTAATATGATCACCTTAAAGTGGACCCGTCACCCCATAAAAATATTCAAAATCATATTTTATCACATTAGTCAAGCAAAATGAACATTAATTACACTATATAAATTATTTTAATCTTGTTTTCTTCAGTCTGGGAATTCATAATTATAGCAAGCAGGCAGGAGCCATTTTGTGGACACTGTTATTAAGACAAGCCTTGCATCATTTCAGAATCTTGTTTGTGCACCAGAATGGGGGACCCAATGTCCATCCCCATGTCCTGGCTACACAATTAAATGGTTAAGAGAACTGGGGGAATGTGTGGGGAGCAGTGGCATCTAGGAAGTGCTGAATGGAAAGTGAAAGTAATTATCTGCCCCGCCTCTATGCCTAAGGCACAGAGGAGTGGCAGACAATATTTGATTGACAGCGGAGATTTTTAAATGAGCTTAAAACAGCTATGAATGCTTTATTAAAAATTTTTAATTGGATTTCATGTTTAATTTGAAAATAACTTATTATACAGATTTTTGTGTTTGGGTGACGGGTCCACTTTAATCTGATCACAAAGTTTCCATGAGGCGTGAGTTGTGTCTGACGTGTAGTCGCAGCCACACCTGCAAACACGGTTAACCCAACATGGAGGGAAACTTACGCCTGTATTGAAAAGAAACAATTATATACACATGAACCTCTGCACTATCCCTCTCAAACAGTATCACCCTTACTTCCAAAAGAGCTGAGGGGTTGGAGGCTATTTGACTTGAAAAATACCAAAATAAAAATGCATACTTCCAATTCATGTTAATTAAGCATCTTTTAAATTCATCTTTTAAATTTCATGGCATATATCCTTTTTAACAATAGGGAAAAAAATTAATCAGTTTACACCACCATGTTTAAAACAATCAGTCTTTAATGTGAATACAGGCATCCACCCTAATACGAATCTGAGCATAGTTGGTTGTATTATACAAGTGTAAAAAGCATACTAAATATCCTCTTTCATCACACACTTGCCTTAAATAAATTTTACATAAACATGAATTGTGAGTGTGACTGATAATTATCATGTGTGATATGATAACATCAAAATGTTGTTTCCAGCATATTGGAATTCATTTCTACAGAATTCCACCTAGTTGATGATGCATTTGGTGTTCTAGTAACGAACAGCAGTAATGACAGAGAGCTGGAACCTCAGTTGGTTCTCTCTTAGACAAAGCTCATATAAATGATTTCACTAGAGCCACCATATGGTCTACACCGCAAGCAACATCCACTATCTCTCCAGGAACAGTCACCTGAAAAAAAAAAAAAAAAGAAATTTAACATATAATTATATAGCTACAAAATAAACTTAAAGGAGAAGAAAAGCTCTATTTACTTGGGGTGCCAAAAGTTAGGCACCATGGAGCTATCACATTTCTTCTTTGCGCGGGTGTGCATGTGCAGTAGGGTGAAAAGCTGAACTTTAACAAAGAAGTCTGCTATTTTGTTCTACAACACATGCACCTGCCCCGGGAAATTTGAAAAAAAGAAGAAGAAGGATGCCGAATGCTCCGAGGTGCTTGTTGGAAGAACCCCTAGTCCGGTGCAGCTTTCTCCTGACAGAAGCGCTGGACTGGGCTGCAAGGTAAGTGCCTAACTTTTGGCACCCCAAAGTAAATAGAGCTTTCCTTCTCCTTAAATTTGGTCTATATTTCTGTTTTACTTACCCGCCAGGGAAAATACTGGTCTTCAAATCTTCCAGTACCTAAGCAGCCCCTCAAATTTTTGCCCCAAACAAACAGCTCTCCTCGATCTGCAACAAAATCAATGCTTTTAATGTTTACATTTACAAATCTAACACACTGTGTACCTTTGAATGGAAATGAAAATGGATAGACCACTAAAAATGATATCCTCTCTAGCTTTGTGTAAACTATAAAACCACTTGCATCCAAAGTGACATCAACACCACAATGGTGTACTAAAAACCATCAAAGAGGGACGATGTTCCTCATAGCAATGTCATCTACCAGAAGAGTGCCTTGTCATGTGAGTCTCCTTACCTAACGTTTCACAAAGATAAAGCTGTAATTCGCACAGTGCCATCTTTCCTGCCCTAGGTGGTCTCCCCATTCCATATTAACCAAGACATTGTAGTGCCTTCCTTATGTCCAGACCCTAAGAACGACAAGGAAGGACGATTCCACAAACTGGATGTTGTGAAAGCTCTTCAGTAGTACATAGATCGGTCCAAGTTATTCAGAACTTCACATCCTCTGTTTGTTCTCCCCTCTGGACCCCACAGGGGACAAGCAGCTTCTAAAACAGTGGTCCTCAAACTTGGCCCTCCAGCTGTTAAGGAACTACAAGTCCCACAATGCAATGATGGAGTCTGACAGCCACAGTCAGGCAAATGCATTGTGGGACTTGTAGTTCCTTAACAGCTGGAGGGCCAAGTTTGAGGACCACTGTTCTAAAACATCCACAAAACAGCCTGACCCGACACACCCACTTAATTACTATTCAAGTGTCCTGCCTCCTGGAGGATGGAGATTAACCCCATCATTCCCTGTGTCCCCTTTTCAACTACAGAGAAACAGATTTAACGGCGAGTACAAAAATCTGATTATAATATTAAATATAGAATTGAATAAGTATGGCTTTGATGCTTTAAATGACCCTAACCTGGAAGTGTGTAACTGTGAGCCTTAACCCTCTGCATGCTGAATGGAAACAATAGCCTGTTTGTATGTTGATTAATCATTTGATTGCTGGTAGAAGAATGTATTTTACACTTATCTTAACCCTTACCTACTAAAGTGCTTGGCATCTTTCATTGTCGGAGAAGTATGAAAGTGGTGGCTGCAAGTTTTGTATGAGTTTTGGGAGTCTTGGTTGGTCTTTGGGGTGCTGGTGCACTAGTTTAACCTGTGTCCAAGGTGGGTGAGAGACTAGGTGTGGCTAAAGGGCCTCAGTCTGCTACAGTCACTACCTCAAAGTCACATAAAGAAGGAAGTACCATAATTGTGACAAGGTCTGTTGAACAATATAATATACCCTGAAGGCAGGAGTAAATTTGCACTATAGGAAAGGGATTAAAGTGTTTTTGATACCTACAGAAGGAGAGGTCTCCCACTGCCTTGGGGCGTAAGGATGATAAGTGTTTCAGCAGTACTTGAAAATGAATGAAGTCGCGCACTCACCTAACACTTCCTCAATAAAGAACGCCTGGTGCCCAGTTTAAGAGGTGGCGGCCACCCTCCATGTACAGTGCAAAATGAGATACACTGGCACTTCAAGGCTTGTGAATGGCAGGGATCCCCCTTGCCGTTTTATTAGTGCGAATGTGCAACGTTTTGGGGTGATTTCAGCAGACAATAGTAAAATAGCAGGAGAGGGCTGTCCGTATGTACATGAGAATAGCTTATCCTACAAACTGCTTCTTCACATGAAATGTAGTTCATACACTCAAGGAAACGTGTGGTTACAACAAGTAATAAAAACACTACTGGGCCCAATTTAAACCAATGTTGAGGCTGGCTGTAAGGGTAACTTGACAATTCAAACTGTAATAAGGTTTTGCACTAAAGCGATGCAAATGTACCAAGGCTGACCTTGAAAATAAAGTAAACGTGGCCCTGCTATAGGATGAGCAATATTGGGTCCAACTGTTTGAGTGTCAATGACATAACCTTAGGCTAGCAAGCAGTTTCATGAGGCTCTGCTTTCAACAAAATAACAAATTAACTTACTGTTCATTGCTGCAAAGTGTCCAAGACCAGAGAAGACCTTGGTTACCCTTATATCAGGATTAAAGTCAGACAGACCAAACAGGGATGGAGGAATCATTTCAGGTTGTTGGGCTTCTAAAAAATGTGGTCCTTTTCCAAGAATACCATATCCCCAGACAAAGACACTGCCATCTTCTAAACACAAAAAGAAAAAAAAAAACCTCAGATTTTTCATGTCATTTAATTATTGTCTATTCAGTACTAGTTCTTTCTTTAGCACAACCCCCATCATGAAAGGTTGGTTCTAAACCAAGTCACCTACTGCTGACAGTAACATCACCCTTAGTACAACGTTATAAACTAGCAATAATCCAGTCTCCTTAATCAAAATGTTGCTTTTATTTGATTATAGTAAATGGCTCAAAACAAATTGCTTATTGGATGCTATGGGGAACAATGTAGCACCTATGTTCATATGTGACCCTAGAATAAAATAGTAGCTCATAACTCACCGTTTACAGCTATGCAACCTGTGCCCCCACAGGCAACCTGCTTCACCCTTCCAACATGCTGGAATGGTAAGTATCTTGGTACATTGACCTGAGAAAAAAAAATGATTATTGGGACTTATATGCACAGATGTCTATGTACAGTTTTAATGTTTGTTGTGGGCAAGTCTGAATAAATACAACTTGCCTGGGAACACTAAACGTATATATACACACAACATTTACTATCCAGCCTTTAGGCTTGTGACACACAATCGCCCTGAACTGCCTTCCCGTCTGCTACAATGAAAAGTTGCCAGCGCTAAAGCACATGCTGCACTTCGTTTTCCGAAGTCGCCCCAAGTTTCCTCATGAGGAAACTTCAGAAAACGAAGAACCGCATGTGCTTTAGCGCTGGTGACTTTTCATTGCAGCAAACGTGTAGACACGGGAAGGCAGTTCGGAGAGATTGTCGCCCAGAAGAAGAGGCGATTAGTCTCCAGGCAATTAAAGCTCCCCGAATCTGCCAGTGTGCCACAAGCCTAAAGTTTTCAGAGGAAAGAAAGTACCAAAATTATTAAATTTTTACATGCCTTAAGATGGGTATAATCCTATTTGCATCCACAAAAACATTTCTATTGGTAAGGTAAGAAATGTTGTAGTCGGGACTTCTGTCATTAATATTGCTAGTGCTAGGCTAAGGTAGTAACAAATAGTTTGAGAGACATACTACACATAAATAACATTTAGGAGCATGACACCAGGAGATCAATCGCTCACGAGAAATTGTAACGTGTTACCTTCAGAATAGCCAAGAGCTTTCACAACATATAAGTGATTATTTTATTGTTTTAATATTCTCTATTAATGTATATCTCAAATAAACTTACTGGGTAAAATATCCTGAGTGAATATCAATGGATGTAGTCAAACTCAGTAGGAACTTTGGGGCTAGGCTTGATTTTATACAAATACAAGAGTGATTTACTATTTTGCATAATGACTAAAAGTTGGATTTCCACCTACTTAAAACAAATTGTTAACTTATTATATCTGCCAGTGAAAGAGTTAGATGATCACCAGTAAAAGAATAAATCAGAACATGGTTCTAGTACATTCCAGGTGTAATACTATAAAATATGTAATAATGTGGCTCAGTTATAGAGCCAAGAGATGCTTCTGTGCGTGGATCTAAGAAGACATGCAAAACTTACCTGTGTAGAATCCGTGACACATGCAAGCTGCAAGTACTCAGAATTTCCCCAGCCAAACAGTTGTCCTTCCTCTGAAACAGCGAGGCAGCAATCCCCATAAGTGGCTACCTGCACAATATTGACATCGGCCATATCACCACCTAGCTTTGTCGGCTTACTGCTCACATTAAAATGACCAAGTCCTGCGAGAAATGATCAGTCACTACCGATATTTAATGTAACTGGCTAGTTCAGTTATTTCAGCTCACTATTTATGACACAATTAAAATAAAAACATTGTATAAACAAATATAATTCACACTTCTGTAATGTACAACAAAACATAGGTTAACATGGTGGTTAGCAGCTCTGCATTGCAGCATGGAAATCTTTTACATTGAATCCAACCAGGGCACATTGTATATGAAGGTGACCCTAGGGACTAATGTGAATAATAAGAATATAGACACACCATAGGGCAATACTCCCGAGAGGGCAGCGAGATTGAGCAATATACACTTTAAAGTGGTTGTTCACCTTAAAAACAACAGTATAAAGAGAAGAAATCAAAGACAATAGTTTATTCTTTGTAGTGCAGCTCAGGTTTAGATGTACTGCCCTTTGGTAGAGATATCTCCACTTATTCAAAGTAAGGAGGAGCTTTTGTCATTTGGGATAGTGGTCTCTTATTATTCCCTAGGTTTAGCAGTGTGGATACTTATACATCATGTTGGGTTTTAATCAGTTATCTGGTTGCTAGGGACAAGATCTGTTTTGAAAACAAAAAAGATGGTGACTAACAGGAGGCAAAATATGAATAAAAAGGAAGCTGTTAGTGACTGAGGCAATGACATCAGTAACTAGATTGCTACTTTCCAGACTACAAATGAAAGCAGAGCAGACTGTCAATCTGTGGATTCTAGGAAATGCTAAAGATACCTAAAGATATGCTGTAAGATACCACAGAAAGTAACTATTATGTGGGTTGGTGGGGCTGTTAGGGCCTTTGTGTACTTTGAATGCCAGGGCCAATTTTGACTCCCAGCTGGTTAGAAGGCTAATAAAACAAAAACAATACATAAATAATGACGGCCAAACCGAAAAGTTGATTATAACAGATCCATCTATATAACATTCTAAAAGTTAATGTAAAAGTGAACATTCCTTTAAATGTTGCTTGTTTTCACTGCGCAGTGATGTGCAATATTATCTAGTTGTGGTAAGCACAGGGCTTTTAAACAGTCAGTATATATCAATACCATTATTAAATAAAACAAATAATATTCACAGGAGAGCCACAATATTGCATAATCAGGAACGGTGTGTTTAATCTGACCATAAAGCCTCATCATAAACAGACCTGAGATAATGAATTGGATATGTAGCACAAATGGGGATGTGTTCAAGTCACATAATGATGCAAATCCCATGAAGCTAGGGAGAGGAATTAAAAATATCCCACTGCAGCTTATCAGCATCTTATAACCACTGTATATAGTGAAGATATACCCTGTAGTTTTCCTTTATGAACAATATAACATTTTATGACAAGGTAAATCATAACTATAATATACATTCCTGAGAAATGCAGTATGCACAGGAGGATGGAGTTCAATAGGGATGTATGGATATGACACATAAAAGCTCTTAGGGGACATTTCTGTGTAATTTAGTCAACACCTGATTGTTAACATGGGTGTCTGACTGACCTGTTTGCCCATCTGCTCCCCATCCACAAGAGTACACTTCTCCTTTCTCTGTCCTGAACAAACTGTGGTCTTGACCACAAGCAACCTGAATGAAGCAAAAACCCAAAGCATACACGTTAAGACAATGAAAGCAGTGACATACATCTTCAGCTGAAGATACTGAACAAACAGATTTTAGCTGTTGACTTGATCAAAACCTATTGGACATCTGAATTGCATTTTCTCGGATATTGATCAAACAAGCTGGAAAATACCACTGGACAAGGCTGAGAATCCTGTCATCAACTGATGTGTCTGCATAGTTACCCCATGTAATCTGGTCACTGTCCAAAGTATAATAAAAACCCAACCTTGTACACCACTTCGGAGGTCAAGACTGACTAGATTTATTCATTGCATGGCAGCTCAGAAACTAGTGCAATTTGATTCAGAAATAAATAAGCATCAAGTTTTGTGACTAATTAATCTTATTTTCTCCTTAAAGGGGGTTCTCACCTTCCAAATACTTTTTTCAGTTCAGTTGTTTTCAGATTGTTCCCCAGAAATAAAGACTTTTTTCAATTCATTTCCATAATTTTTTTACTGTTTTTCCAAAATCTAAGTTTAAAGTATATCTGGTGTTTGAGTCTGGCAGCTCAGTAATTCAGGTGCAGACTCTTAACAGTTACAATTGTGCAACATTTAGTTGACACATTTCTCAGCAACATCTCTGGAATATTAGCAACTATTGTATCAATTCTGACAGCTGCCTTTAATGAAACCCAGAGCTTCTGCTCAGCAGGGACAAACATAAGAAATGTTTCAATTTAGAACAGTTTACAGCATCGGCGACCCCCTCCCAGAGCTACTTTAGAAGGTTAAAATGTCACTTTACACTTCAATATTAGAAAAATGGTCACATACATAAAGTAATTGGAAAAGGTCATTATTTCTGCCGATATAGCTGATAAAAACTAGTTTTTAAAGGGATCCTGTCATGGGAAAAAATTTTTTTCAAAATGCATCAGTTAATAGTGCTGTCCCAGAAATCCATTTCTCAAAAGAGCAACCAGATTTTTTTTTATATTTCATTTTAAAATATGACATGGGGCTAGAAATTTTGTCCATTTCCCAGCTGCCCCAAGTCATATGACTTGTGCTCTGATAAACTTCAATCACTCTTTACTGCAAGCTGGAGTGATATTACTCCCTCCCTTTCCCCCACCCAGCAGCCTAACAAAAATGGTAAGGTAACCAGATAACAGCTGCCTGGTAGATCTAAGAACAACACTCAATAGTAAAAACCCATGTCCCACTACATACTATGCAGTTACATTGAGAAGGAAAAACAACAGCCTGCCAGAAAGCAGTTCCCTCCTAAAGTGCTGGCACAAGTCACATGACCATGGGTAGCTGGGAAATAGACAAAATGTCAAGCCCCATTTCAGATTTCAAAACTGAATATAAAAATATCTGTTTGCTCTTTTGAGAAATGGATTTCAGTGCAGAAGTCTGCTGGAGTAGCACTATTAACTGATGTGTTTTTAAAAAAACATGTTTTCCCATGACAGTTTCCCTTTAAGGTAAACAACCCTTATAATGATTTTCAACTTAGTTCCTCAGCAGCTGCCCAGAGTACTGAGCATGTGTCGTGTCACTGACACTTCTAACAGAATCCAAGATGGTAAGGGCTGTGCCTGTGCAGCTGAAAGGCCCCATCATTACTGGTAAAGGCTGCTGCCTTTAAATATAGTATATAAAACTGCATTTCTAACCTTATCCACTTTTATAGTTTAGTTATCCTTTATGAGCTAGGTAAACTGGCCAGTTTATCAAGTATTGTTATTGTTACAGCTAGAATTACTGATGATTTTGCATTTTTGGATCTGCACTAGAGTGATTTCAAAATAATTGTCCAAAATCTTTCACCCAATGTGCATTGTGCACTTATATAATTATAAGACTAGCACTAGACAGATGATAAAACCACTTAAGCTTTAATGTCATTTTGATGTTACTTATTTGCGCTCAGGCCAAAGGCTGCATACCTGAACCACTCTGTTATCCAGCTGTCTGACCCTGTGAATCAGCTGGCTTTCACTAGCACAGAAAGAAAGGCACACATTAGAGCAGTACAAAGGATGATAACAGGAGGCCAAATATAGAATGTTTCATTTTTTAAAGGAGAACTCAACCCCCCACTAATAAAAACCACTACCCAGAACCCTACATGGCCCACCTCCCTGCTCCCCTTCCTGGACAGGTGATAACACCTATAAGTGCCTTCACTCACCTATAGGTGCAGACTAACCCAATATGTAATAAAAGGCACAAAGTTTGCACAAGGGCAGTAACCCATAAGAAATAAGATAGTTGCTTTTAAAAAGGCGAACAGACCATGTATATTCTGCCTGTTTGTTTGTTTTAGGTAATTAGACCTGTAGCAAACGTTGCACCATTTATTACATAACCTCCTTAAAGGGGTGGTTTACCTTAACTTTACTATGTTATATAATGGCTAATTCTGGCCTTCATTTTTCTTTCTTTAGTTTTAGACTTCTTTTTTGACTCCTTCAAGCTTTCAAATGGGGGTCACTAACTGCATCTAAAAACAAATGCTCTGTAAAGCTACAAATATATTGTTATTTCTACTTTTTATTACTCATCTTTCTAGTCATTTGGACCCTAGCAACCAGATCGCTGAAACTGCAAACTGGAGAGCTGCTGAATAAAAAGCTAAGTAATTCAAAAACGACAAATAGTAAAAAATTAAACCCAATTGAATATTGTCTTAGAATATCACTCTCTACACCATACTAAACGTTGATTTAAAGGTGAACAACCCCTTTAGTTTTAGAATGTCCTTCTATTTTCATTATTGAGAAATAACAGATTTCACAACTTTATAGAAAAAATAGGAAATATTCAGTGCAGAGTCAAGAGCCATCTTATTACCAGCAGAAGATAAGAATAGTTTACTCTCAGCTAAAAACAATGTGGTATATTATAAAAGTAGCATAGTTATGCAAACAAAATAGTCAACTGTCAATAAGAAGTTATTGTCACTATGTTGGCATTGAAGAATTTGTTTTTCTAGCACTCGTGTGACTACAGTGTATTAGTATTTCTAGGAGCAAGAAGGTGGGGAGCACCTACCGTCTGGAGAAAAGATAATGGTGTGCAAGATCAATTTAAATAAGTTAGAACAAAAAAGAAAACAAGAAGGATCTATATCACTGCACCTTCCCATCCGATTATCCAGAAACCCATGCGGAGTGTGTTTAAATAAAACTTAACTTTTAATTGACTCGAGGAGTCACCACCCTCCGTGAGATCAACTCGGCGTATACTGGCCTGAAGCTGCCGAGAACCCTGCTTATCTAAATTAAAAATTAGCGCCGACACGCGTTTCGCTCACTGCTCGTGAGCTTTGTCATAGGCATGCCTATGACAAAGCTCACGAGCAGTGAGCGAAACGCGCGTCGGCGCTAATTTTTAATTTAGATAAGCAGGGTTCTCGGCAGCTTCAGGCCAGTATACGCCGAGTTGATCTCACGGAGGGTGGTGACTCCTCGAGTGGGGTGGTGGGTGCAAGTTACGCCGCAAGACACGTCGTGGTCAATTGTGCCTGAGGCACATTAGCATAAGGGCGCTGCTCTACAATAGTGAGGTGGAGGGATTTAATAACTGCAGTACTTTGTTTTGTGTCCGAGGCACTCGCTAGAAAGTAACTGTGCCTGAGGCACTTTTTCAGACTAACTTTCAGTTGGTGTGTGGGCTCTGTTTGTTATGGCATTCAGCGGGGGTTCGCTTGCGAAACACTAGCCAGTAAGTTCCAGTGCCCGAGGCACAAGTCAGTTCTATTTTCCCACCACCACCTCTACGACAAAGAGGCAACATACAATACATAAATAGGAAGGGCATTTGCTCACTAAGGTTGCAGAACGATTCCTCATGTAGGTCTGTGCTTGAGGCACATTATTTAAAGAGGCACCCTACTCACAACCCGTATTGTACTGTTTAGCCGATTTCCCTGTTTTTCTACAAATTTTACTATTTGTGTATATGTATTCACATATATCTGGATATATTTTTTATGCGCTCAATTAAAAGTTAAGTTTTATTTAAACACACTCCGCATGGGTTTCTGGATAATCGGATGGGAAGGTGCAGTGATATAGATCCTTCTTGTTTTCTTTTTTGTTCTATATTAGTATTTCTAGCAATCAGCAGAAGTCTTCTCTTGCTTATGGCAGGGATTTTAGATATACTTTCAGGATGAAAGCCTATGTCCTGGAGTAACAAGTTCCATATAGGAGCTAGCAATACTAGTCTAAGGTCGGCCACAAAAGGTGGGCAGAGGAATTAAGACCCACACTACACTGACATTTGGCGGCAGTAATCAAAATGCACAACTTTGGTGGCTAGCACTAGACATCTCGGCATTAGACACATTAGAACCTAAGTACTATGTAAAAGTCAAATATCTGGCTTTGGCCATAGGGTAAGTCCTGAATTTATGTGGACAAATCACTCTATAACAATCTAAATAAGAACACATTTTCATATGAATGGTAGTATACAGCGCTACGAAATAAGCTGGAGCTATAGCAGTACATGTTAATAATAATAATTGTAAACCCAATATAGGAAAATTTTGGAAATTTGCAAAGACCAACCTACCTATATATTTCTCCTTCAATAACCTCTCGTGCACACTGCCCATAAGAGTTATTTCCCATGCTGAAAACTGCAGGATAAAGGCCAAATTTATACATAAGCACAAGTTTTATCACTACCTAAAAAGTATCACTACCTAAAAACTGTACCTCCTAAGGTGTTGCTGTCAGGAGATGCAGTTTAGCAATATTTTAAAGGAACAGTAACACCAAAAAATGTAAGTGTTTTATAGTAAAGATAATATCACGTAGTTAAAACGGATCTGTTTGTTTCAGAAACACTACTATAGTTAATATAAACAAGCTGCTAAGTAGCAATGGCAGAAATTGAAAAATGGCTATATGGCACAGGATAAGTAATGGATAACAGATAATATGTTCTAAAGAGCTTAACTGCTATCTGCTGTGTAACTTGAGCCTTTTCTCCTTTGAATGGCTGCCCCCATTGCAACACAGCAGCTTATTGATGTTACTGGTCCTTTAAGTCAGAAATACCTGTTTTCAGTGCAGTTCTCTCTTACAGCCACCTCTCTCCTTCCCATTAAGTCTGGCTGTTGTGAATAATTTACAGAGAATATTTTCTAGCGGAGCCTGTCCTAGCCCCCTGTTTGCAATTATCAAATATATCTGCATACAAACACTTCCTTCTATGGGTCACAAAGCTTTATAATCCAATATAAAACACAACAGCAGAATGCAAATGCATTTTTGTAGTGTAATCTTTTTTACTTTCAGTTAAAAAGGAACAACTTTACTGCACAGTGCTTTGCCCTCAATAAGTGCTATACAAATAAAAATATACATACAATCACTTCAAAAATCATATTGTTTGATCAACAGACCCAAAGAGGATTTAGGATATTTTCATTTAGAGAAATATACAAAACTGTGAACTTAGAAGAAATAATTTTGTTTCCTTTATTGCACAGTATGAAATTAAATCTCTCTGTATATATGAAGCAAACGTCCACAGAGGAAGCCACTTTTATTTCAGAGCTATTCTTGTTCTGACCACAATAGTTTTTCTTTAGAAGTACAGATAATTAAATGATGTTGGTTACCTCCTTCGTTGTCTGTCAATATGAGTGAATGTGCTCGGCCACAAGACACCTGCAACACTTTTGTCTCCTGGGGCTTATCCAGTGGTAATGGGACAGGAGATGGCTCCAGAATGTACTCATATCCTTTAGCTTAGGAAAAGATACAAACAACAGCATTTCATTACTTCCACTGGTACAGACATTTGCTGTGCTGATAAGATTAAAATGTATATGTTGGAAACAATACCCCAGATTTAGTATAGGTTTATCTGGAAGATTTCTGACCAATGGTTGTGCTGGATCTTATTGCAGGTTGGCAACATGTGGATGGCCAAAGCTATCTAAAAACAGTCTGGTGGCTTGCACAGTTGCCAGTGGCCAGGACACAATGGGCTGTGATGTGAGCCCATGTAGAAGAATAGCATTGCCTTTCTTGAAGTTCACTGCACTATGGCATAGAACAGAGGACAGAAGTGATATGCCTACTTAACAATGGTCTTTCACATCATAAACATTCATTTTTTGGAATGCCTTGTC
Source organism: Xenopus borealis (assembly GCA_024363595.1). Lineage (NCBI taxonomy): Eukaryota > Metazoa > Chordata > Amphibia > Anura > Pipidae > Xenopus > Xenopus borealis. The sequence continues at coordinate 99,838,007 of CM044433.1, forward strand.
TTTTACTAAGGAAAAAAAAAACAATACCTCTCTGGTATTCACAATTTTGGTGGAAAAATATAGGTAGCACTTCTCTTAATAAGGGTTTGCGGATCTCTTCTGGATCATACTTTACAGTTAAAGTTTATAAACAACTGTGCTCATTTACTCATGGTTAGTGGTTGGCTAAAGCCATTTATTGTTAAACAACTGTGTTTACTCTTTTGAAATCATAATCACTACACAAACTACACAAATGAAAAATTGTGCAAAAAACAGGGGCATATAGTGCTATGTTGTTTACAATTTGCACTCTGCCTTGTGATTTGTGCAGTTTTTATGCTCCCAGAACACAGCACAATAAAAATGGCCTTACTTTGCCTAAAATGGTGCTGCATGTTTGGCAGAACTGTATTCATAAAAGGTGGGCACTGTGTGAAACATTGCCATTGTTCAGAAATGCAAGCAAGGGATGGCTCTGTAAATACCGCCTGTCAGGCAGCTCTGCATTCTGTATCTGACACTATAATTTGAATCCTACACAAGTAAGCGCTTAGTGCCCCGGCAGTTTCCATGCTCCATACCCAGGGAACAGTGAGGTTCACACAGTGCGTGGTATAGTACTCACTTCGATCTCTTCTGCTTCTGTGAAATCCAATCTGTGAATCCTTATTTAAACCCATTCCCCAAATCTTTGAGATGTTAGCAGTTTTTGAAGATAGTAGAGTGAATCCATAGCCACAGGCTGCTGATGAAATCTACAAATGCATATTAATACTCACTATTATTAGAAGGAAATACTCAAAATCACAGAAAAAAACATAGATTCTATGCAAAATTCATACTACAGTTTTCATATATTTTTAAGGTAAAACTTTTAATTGTTTTGACAACACAACACCACTAACACTGAACAAATCAAGTCTACAATCACACTGGAATAATACAGACAGGAAGCAAGAGAATGCATAGAAGAGTGTATGGCATGTACAAATTTCCAGCAAGTGCTACTGTAGTACCCTGTTAGGGTGGGTAATGCAATGGTTACAGGTGTTATAAGAGATAGTGGTCTTTAGAATCAGAGTTAAGTCAAGTATCCAGTTAATGATTTAACTTAGGAGTTATACCACACCACTTTATCAAATTTAGGGGCCAAGCCCCTGGTCTCATATGTAGGCTTAAATATGGGTACCTTTTGTTAACAATATGCATCCCGGCTCTATTTATGGATTCGCTCATCCAGTAAACAGCTATATTTCTTTTAAGCATAAAACAATTCAAATATCATATTTTATTGGTTTTAATGAAAAATTTATAAATTTGATTTTATATGGAATTTCTGTTTCACTATATTCTTCTATTACCAACCCCCAAGGTACACAATTGTGTGACTAACCTACTGAGCCACCTCAGGCACCTATATCAGGCAATCATTTTCTGTCTAACCATTTATTTAAATACATGGATTATTTCTTAACCCAACTAATTTGCTAGATTCAAGTATACCTATATGAGGTTTTAGAGCACAGTAGGGGTAACAATAAAGTGGTTAAGTTCATATTTATTCATTTTGGTAGGAACTTGATGATGTTATTGGACCAACCCTCATCTTTTTTGAGAGCCTTCAAACATTAAGAGACAATCAGTTGATAAAGAAAGTTACCCAGGTAGGAATAAAGGAGATTGTTTACTTTTAGTAGAATGAAGAGTAATATATTCTACGAAATAAGTTGGCGTTATAGAAATACGTTAATATTATTCATGAGAGTGCTACATAAATTACAGGGATGCAGAATGCAGGTATGTAGAATCTCCAACCACCTCCATTATTCCTTTCCCTAGCTCAAGCTTGCCTGCTTCTTTAATTTATAGAATACAATACAAGCAACACCCTTCAGGGATGTCAGAGATGAACGGTTCAGACAAGGATGTATAGTTCAGCAGATAGGGTGTGGGTTAGGGTCTGTATGACTACATATTGGTAGGAAAGTGGAAATTTATTAGTAAATCAGCCATGATAGTTATTTTTGTAACTGAAATTAACATAATCTCTCCCTATGCCTCACCTTTTCATCCATCTCCAACCTGTAGGGCGTCAGCTGGTATCTTTTTGGTTTCTTTCTTCCTGTGTCAGGAATAACAAAACTGGGGATGCCCAATGCTCCTGTGTAAGAAAATCCCCAAACAAATACCCGTCCTTTCCTTTTCGCCCTCTCGCCCACATATTGAAATACTGGCAGTTCATCTTCTGCTCTGCTTTTGCTAACTCTTGCAGACAAATGTCTCTGAAGGTGACCTCTGCATTTCAGAATAAGGTGGCTTCTGAAGAACAATGAAGCCCACATTTGTAGATGATGTCAAGACACCTAGATGCAGGGACACATGACCGAGAGAATCAATACACTTGACATTTTACTGCATTAAAACAAAAAGCAATCTGATACCCTATTTGTTTTCTTGAGACAGGTTTGTCCATGATTCGTCTGTCTATTGGTGAGTTACAACAAGTTTCATCACCCTAACAGGGAATTCTGGGCCTAATGTATCATACTGCTGAAAGGCAGCTACAGAATACTACGGTAATGCCCCTTCTCCCAAATTGCTGTCAGAATACTACTTGATTTTAAATCCATATCTGTGGATAAAAGGTGTGATTAAATCAAACCCAAACTTATCCCTCTGTTCTTCCCTATACAAGAAAATATATCATCCTTTTCCTTGTCACACCTTCAATACTATAGTGTTGCCAGAACACACTGAATTACTGTTTTTCCGAATGCGTTTTCTTCTGCACGTGTATCCCCATCAGCAATCCTAGAGCCTTCAACCAACTCACGCCCCTCCAAGCTTCCTCCGCCCCCTTCCTCCTGCCGCGGCCATTGCCATTACCCTCCTTGCAGTATCTTTCATCTCAAACACACTCTACAGCGAGTTCCGCCCAAAATTATACTAGCCAATCGTGGACTGGTTTACAGTTATAAGACCCTACTTTCTTCTTAGCCATTCGCTAGTTCCAAAGGAGGCGGAGAAAACTTGATAAAGCATTCGCTTCCGGGAAGGGGCAGATAAACAAGCGCATTGGGAAGCCCACTCTTGCAATCGTAATTGCGAAGTACGACATGTTTTGTGCTTTAAATAATTACATTTTGGGAGCGTTTGGTTATTAGATTTATTCTTTGAAAGTAGGGAATACTGACTGTGCTATTTTCTTTAACTGGTCACATTGCCATTCTGTGCAGAGGCTTTGTGTGCGAGTCACTTCAGAGGGTAGTTGTGCCTTTTAGGTTAGGGGGCGAAAGTCTGGAGCTGTTCTCTTCCGCCTTTCCAAGCTATGGGCAGTGACGTAGCGAGGGCGTCAACAGGATCGGCGCTGGAACAGGAAGTACAGGACTCCAGGGAGCTTTCTGTTTGGTGCGTAACATTCAAGGCGGGGCCTAGATAATGGACTACAATTCCCATAATCCAGAGCTTCGTACATAGTGACCGTTTAACTGACAACGCTGAGAAGAGGGAACACATCGTTACAGGGACCAGTGTGTATGTATTTTTCCTTTATGTTTTTTGTTCTTCGTCTTGCACTAATTGCACACTGAGATTAATTATAAAAGCTTAATGCTGTTATGCCTATTGTGGGGAACACCTCATTCTTTGTCGAAGTGTACTGCATTTAGTACACAAGGTGTAAATACTAGTGGGGAGCCATGGATAACGTAACACATTGTTTTTGTGTAAATTCTAGAATGCTTGGAGTATTTTTTTTAATTATAGAGGAAAATGGTTTATTTGCAGTTTAAATGATACCACTAGAGCAGCACACCTGGCTGATCTAAGGAAAGATAAAGAACCCCAGCTGATATGGCAGTGGCACATTTGGCGTTTGAGAGTCAAGGTAAGTAGCACGCTTTATTCACATATTCACATAGTACATGTCAGCCAGAGATGATCAATGTCACTTCTGTAGGGTAGCTACCTTGTCTGTGGTAAAATACAGGCTTCTCTTTCTCATCTGCCATTCTTCCCTATTAAAAGGAAAACTAAACCCTAAAAATGACTGGTTAAAAATGAAATCTTTTATATAATGAACTTCTTGCATCAGCGAATAGTTTCAGCTTCTCAATAGCAGCAATGATCCAGGACTTCAAACTTGTCACCATCTTGGAAAGTGTCTGTGACACTCACATGCTCAGTGGGCTCTGAGCAGCTGTTGAGAAGCTAAGCTTAGGGTATATATTAGGGTATATATATACAGTATATTGTGAGTGGGTCCCTAAGCTCAGTAAGTGACATCAGCATAGAGCATGTGCAGTGAATCAGCAGAAAAGAAGATGGGGAGCTACTGGGGCATCTTTGAAGACGCACATTTTTACTGCTAAAAGGCTGTGGTTGCCTTGGGCTGGTACAGAAGCCCAAAACATAATGTACAACATTTCTAGCCTACTTCTTTATCAAAGAAGTCTAATTTATATGGGTTTTTATATATCATTTATAGCTATAACTTCTACTGAATGTAATATCAACTTGACTGTTTATATTCTTTATACTGGTTGTGGCTTCTGAAACAGTGTAACAACTCTGTAATTTCTAAATGTCCCTATTCCTTAGGTTCTGTGGTTGATCTCTCTGGGCAAGGGCTTCAGAAACTGAGCCCCACACTTCCTTTTGGGAATGACACACAAACTCTGATATTGGACAAAAATCAAATAATTAAGCTTGAACATGTGGAAAAATGCAGGAATCTAGTACAGGTCTGTAAATGAAATGGAATTTGGTAGGTGGGGTCAATGGAAAATGCGGTTGGGTTGCTTTTTAATTATTACACTGTTAAATTAGCATAATGCATTGCTTAGATCTGCCTTCTGTGACATGTATACATTTCTTTGAAATTTAAAACCAGTGATTTCCTTTTTTATGATGGGATATAGGCCATGATTTTGTGTTTATATTTACACCTAGGTGTAGGCTTCACTTAAGCTTGCCTTTGGGTTGCTTATGGCTACAGCTTGGAGCTATGTTATATATATTTAATATTGGGTATTTTGATTATATGCACAGTATTGACCAGAAATGCTAGCAAGTAGTAGCAGGGTTTTGCAGTGTTTATGTCGAGGTATTATTCTTGCATTTAAAAATGTTGTGCATTCTATAGTATATATAGTTAGATAAATTATCAGTAGAGTCCCAAACATCCTTTATATTCTATTGTTCTCTTACATGTTGTGTTACCTTTTAATATAATGTTAATTGCACCATTTTCGTCTAATGGAATTTCTCTGCCGTCTCCGGGGGACACAGGAGACAGATGGGGTAAAGCTCCTCCCTCCAGGAGGCAGGTCACTTGAGGTAATCAAAGTAGGCGTGCCTAGGCAGCTTTACCCTGAGGCACTAGCCTTACCTCTCCAGTTTAGTTAATGTCCTGTCCCCAGGAGGTTGGATCTGGTCTCTAGAGAGACCCAACTCAAGGACTCCATGGTCAGCAGTTAGTGCTGACACCCGGGGTGATACCGTGGGCAGTTATCTGTGACCATATCAGTTAACCCCCAACGCGGGAAGGAGCCACCGGGGTTAAACGGCCTTCCGGGGCAAAAATACCACCCAGAGGAATACCTGGCACTTCCATTAGAGCACAGAAGTTCTGGCCGGTGAATGGGTCCAGCAGCACAGTGAGTACAGCACTTTTTGTTCTGCCATATTGCGCTCACTTGCTCACTCAGAAGCGCTCCCTAACCCGCCCCCATCCTCTGCAAGGCTCAGACATTCTCCCTTTGAACAGAGTTCTGTTATCTGAGGTAGGCCGCGGGGAAAAAGGCGCGCAAGCGCCGTGCGTTGCTATAACAACCGGGCGGCGGGCGGGAACTTCCTGTTGGAGGTGACGTAGCAGACTGAGCCTCACCACGCGCTTCTGGCGCCAACCTGTTTCCACTCACGGTGTAGCGGAACCATCACAGAGCGCAGCACACACTCCTGCAATCACTACAGAGCAGGTGGAAGAGCTCTCCCTTCCAGCAACGCAATTCCCTACAACAGGAGCTCAGTCTTCTGTACAGGGCCAGGTAACATGGCGGAAGGTAGGACAAAAGGGTCCCTTCCCAGGGAGAGGGGCAGAGTCCCATCAGCACTAGCGCAAGTTACATACTTAGCCTGCGCCCAATACCAATTAAAATTTTCATTAGGACAGATCGACCCCCTCTGCTCCTCTTGTTCCCAGGAGGAAGTCGGGTCCACGCCACGACCAGCTAGCACCCAAAGTGCAGCTAACCACAATTCAGAGGCTGGCAATCCCAAGGCCTCAGACCAGGACACCAGCACTTCCAGAGAAACAGAGGCTCCCTTGTGGGCCTTGCAATTATGCCAGTCCCTAGCCTCCCTACAAAGTATCCCTGCCCTAGCTGATACACTAGGGAGGGCCTTAGCAAGGTTTGGAGATAGCGCTAGCCACAAACGCAAACGAAGGTCCTCCAAGAGAGGAGAAACACCATCCTCACAGCTCTCTTCACCTGATAGATCCAATCCTTCCGCTTCAGAGGGAGAGCTTCTATCCTCTGATGAGCATTCCACAGATAATGAGGATGACGAAAAGGAACGGGGAATCAACCATGACATAGAGGGCATTATCAGAGCGGTTACAGAAACGCTTAAAATTGAATCCCCTGAAAATACCCAACTAGCAAAGGGTCCCTTCAAGTGACAAAAGAAAACCAATTGTTGTTTTCTAGCACATGAACAACTGCTGGTACTAGTTCAGGACGAATGGAACACACCTGAGAAAAAGTTCCAGCCATCCAAGAAATTCTGTAAGTCTTGCCCATTTCCGAAGGAAGTGGCGGATAAATGGAGCATACCACCAGTAGTAGACGCTCTAGTTTACAGATTATCCAAGTCAACTACTCTACCAGTTACTGACTCCGCAGCCTTTAAAGATCCCACAGATAAACGATTAGAAAGTGGATTAAGGGCAATTTTTTCAGCATCAGGATGTGCACTCAAACCTGTGTAAGCAGAGCTATGGAAACATGGTCAGAAACCGGTCTCCAAGACGGCACACCTAGATCAGAGCTCCTACATGTTGCCCAACAGTGGTCAGGAGCCAATGCTTATCTCAGTGAAGCTATTCTGGACACCGCTCAACTCCTAGCCAGAACCTCATCCCTATCAGTAGCAGCCCGCAGATGCCTGTGGCTGAAAAATTGGTCAGCGGACCTGAGTTCAAAGAAGTCCCTTACTTCTCTCCCATTTAAAGGCAGCAAACTATTCGGCGAAGAGTTGGATAAAATAATCTCTCAGGCAACAGGAGGAAAGAGCACCTTCCTTCCCCAGTCCAAAGCACGCTCTTCCTACACAGCACAAAGAGGCAGATTTTTTCATAGCACCAACAACAGATCCTCAAAAAGTGGAAGCTCTCCTCACCGTTCCAGCTTTCGCCCCAGAAACAGCGAAAAGAACAGATCAGCCTGGAGACCAACCAAGTCTCAGAACAAACCCCAGACAGACAAAACAACATCAGCCTGACGGGGCACCCCCTCCGGGGCTGTGGGAGCCTATCGGGGGGAGGCTCTTGCGGTTCTGGGAGGTATGGCTTCGCCACTCCTCAGATTCATGGGTCAACGAAATAGTCACAGAAGGTTACCATTTAGATTTCCTATCCCATCCACCCAGAAAATTCTTAATGTCAAGAGTCCCGACCCAAGACATCAAGGCTCGGGCATTCTTGGAATGTGTGGCTGGATTACAAAAGGAAGGAGTAATCGCCCCTGTACCCTTATAAGAGAGATTCTTCAGTTTCTACTCCAATCTCTTCATAGTCCCAAAGAAAGAAGGTACATTCAGACCAATCTTAGATCTAAAGGGACTGAACAAATTCATCAAATCAGTCCATTTCAAGATGGAAACACTCCGCTCAGTCATTCGTGGGATGGAGAAGAACCAGTTCCTCATGTCCATGGACATCAAATATGCTTATCTGCATGTCCCAATATGGCCACCACACCAGAAATACCTAAGATTTGCCTTCTCCAACCAGCATTACCAATTTGTTGCTCTACCATTTGGCCTTTCCTCTGCCCACCGGGTCTTCACAAAAATGATGTCTGTAACAGCAGCTTCACTCCGACTGAGAGGAATATCAGTAACGCCCTATCTCGACGACCTCCTGATCAAATCCAGGACGTTAGAACAAGCCAACAAAGACTGGAGTTTAGCGATAACAATGATCCAGCAGTTCGGCTGGACCATCAATTGGCGCAAGTCCAGTCCTCATCCCAAGCACAGAATGATCTTCTTGGGGCTGCAGTTCGATACCCGCACTCAAAAAGTGTATCTCCCCAGAGAAAAACAGGAGAAAATAACAAACCAAGTTCAGACTCTCCTGAAGCACAACACTCCTACAGTACGTCAAGCAATGCAGGTTCTAGGGACAATGGTGGCCACGATAGAGGCGGTCCCATTTGCACAAAGCCAGCTGAGACCACTTCAGTCTATAATACTCAAGAATTGGAAGAGGCGTCCCCTAACTCAGACAATCCTTCTACCTCCAGCGGTGAGGGAGTCCTTACAATGGTGGCTCTCCCCACAAACCCTCAACAAGGGCCAATCCTGGGCAGCGCCGAATTGGACAGTGCTGACAACAGACGCCAGTCTGTCAGGGTGGGGAGCGACGTGGAACAACCTAACCGCTCATAGTCTCATAACCTTCCCAATCAGGACATTCGCATCCATTGCGACAGCGTCACAGCAGTGGCATACATAAACAGACAAGGTGGAACCAGAAGCACAGGGGTTCTAATAGAAGCTCAAAAGACTCTGCGATGGGTAGAGAACAACAATGTCAACATATCGGCCATCCACATCCCCAACACAGAAGCAGACTTCCTAAGCCGCAATCACCTTGATCCGGGAGAGTGGGAACTTCACCAAGAAACATTTCTCGCCATAGTTCATCGCTGGGGAAGGCCGCAGATAGATCTCATGGCAACCAGACACAATCGCAAAGTGCCAAGGTTCTTTGCATGCCACAGGGACCCATTAGCGGAGGGTCTCGATGCAATGACCCAAACATGGTCGTTTCACCTTGTGTAGGTGTTCCCACCTCTTCCCATGCTACCAAGGGTGCTAAAGAAGCTATGCAACTCAAACACCAGGGCAATAGTCATAGCCCCCTTTTGGCCACGCCGGACCTGGTTCCACGACCTCCACGACATGTCCTCCGAAGAGCCGATACATCTCCCACACAGACCAGACCTGCTTCGGCAGGGGCCAATTCTACATCCCAACCCAGGGCTGTTCGCTTTGACGGCATGGCTGTTGAAGCCGCCATCTGGCGACAACAGGGTCTAACAGAAGATGTGATCACAACGATGTTACAGGCTCGAAAACCAGTCTCATCCAAAGCATACCATAGGGTATGGCGGACTTACTGGGAATGGTGTCAGGATCAGGATGTCCCATTTGACAGGTTATCCATACCACAAATACTAAAATTTCTTCAAAAGGGCATGGACATCGGGTTAAAGTTAGGTTCCCTCAAGGTTCAAGTATCCGCACTATCCGTCCTGTTCCAATCTCGCCTAGCACTTGAGAGTTCCATCCAGACATTCATGCAGGGAGTGAATCATCTCAGACCTCCAACTCGACCACCAGTACCAGGGTGGGACCTCAACCTGGTACTTGAAGCTATGATGGAACCCCCCTTCGAACCAATGGAACAAGTAGATCTCCCCTGGGTCACCAGGAAGGTGGTTTTTCTAGTCGCTGTATCTTCTGCATGCAGAGTGTCAGAAATAGGAGCCCTCTCCTGCACCGCACCCTTCCTAACCCTACATAAAGACAAAGCAGTACTGCGTACAGTACCGTCCTTCCTTCCCAAGGTGGTGTCCTCCTTCCACATCAACGAGGACATTGTGGTCCCATCCTTATGTCCAGAACCAAGGAATGACAAAGAGAAGAGGATACACAAGTTAGATGTAGTACGTGCACTCAGAATATATCTTCACCGCTCTGAGCCCATACATACCTTCACCAAATTTTACAGAATTGACAAATTTTCTTCTGCGGAAGCTGCCTTTGGCAGAAAAGTTCTTCAATCGGTGGTGCAATGAACTGCTAATAGGTGACTTGCCCGCCCTGTTGGGACTGCTTTAAGTCCCCATCTGTCTCCTGTGTCCCCCAGAGACGGCAGAGAAAAAGGGATTTATGTACTCACCGTTAAATCCATTTCTCTGGCGTCGACAGGGGGACACAGGACTTCCCTCCCTGTTAAGTTAACCTATGTTCATTGGCCCGTTGGTCAGAGAAGGGATTATTTTGTTTTAATACTTTTGTTCTCTTACCTGGGGCCCCTTGGTCTTAGGTACACACTGAAGAGGTAAGGCTATTGCCTCAGGGTAAAGCTGCCTAGGCACGCCTACTTTGATTACCTCAAGTGTCCTGCCTCCTGGAGGGAGGAGCTTTACCCCATCTGTCTCCTGTGTCCCCCTATCGACGCCAGAGAAATGGATTTAACGGTGAGTACATAAATCCCTTTATTGCCAGCCCAGTGGTACAAGGTAAACAAGCAAATGTGAAACCCATGATGTTGTCTCCAAGAGCATTTCTGAGTAAAAGCAGCAGATTATGCTCCATTGTGTAGACCACTGGAGGGATTGTCTTGATGAGATTTGCATCACCTGCTTATTCTTCATTATGGATTAATTTAGGTTAATGCGTGACGATAAAATGTTCAGTGTATTTTAAATTATTTTAGATTGAATATTTAAAAGTGCTAGTCTGTTAAAACAAGCTCAAACTTTAATTCTGTTTACATATTGTAATGTAATGTGTCCAACTAGCCTAATTACATTGTAGGAATTTAAGTATGTAAGTGCAAATAATAGTTCCTGAATGTTTTATAATATTAAAAAATAATATGCAGAAAGTACATTTGATCAATGTTTGCTTAAATATGAAAAAAAAAATATGAAAAAAAAATATGAAAAAAAAAATATATATTATAATATATAAAAATGTAATTTTATGGCAGGATATTTATATTGGTTTTGCTTATTTTTCATCTCTTTTAGCTCTCCGTAGCCAACAATCGTCTTGTAAGGATGATGGGTGTTGCAAAATTAATACATCTCCGAGTACTAAACTTGCCACATAACAGCATTGGGTATGTCGAAGGACTGAAGGACTTGGTTCATCTGGAATGGCTTAATCTTGCAGGAAATAATTTGAAGGTACAGAATTTAAATGTGGCATTTTATCAGCATTCAATTACCATATCTTTCCTACTGTATGCCCGAGGCAGGGGTCCCCAACCTTTTTTTTTTTTTTACTTGTGATTTTAAAAGATTTGGGGAGCAGTGCAAGCATGAAAAGTGTTGTGCAAAATAAATGCAGTGATTGGCCATTTGGTAGCCCTTATGTTGACTAGCAGCCTACAGAAGGTTCTGTTTGATATTTCACTGGGGTTTTATACAACCAAAACTTGCCTCCAAGCCACTAATTAAAAAAAAATAAGCACCTACTATGATGCAACTGGGTGCAACATCCAAGGGGTCGGAGAGCAACATGTTGCTTGCAAGTCACTGGTTGTAGACCACTGGCCTCAGGTTTCCATTATTTTGAGCCTGCATGTGTGCTGGTCTGATCCACTGGGACACCTGGAGAAAAAAAACAATGGGCTTCACTGGCTTTAAACACATGCTGGCTGGCACGTGGTTTGGTGCAGCTTGTCACATGCAGGGTACAGATCTTAAATTTCTGCCCACTGGAAGGCTCGTCTAACAGACAAATCAAACGGTGATTTATATTTACTACTTGCCTTGCCATCAGGTTCATGGAATTGGAATGTATCCATGGCTTCTATGGTCCAAGCCCAGGCTACTGCTCTGGTCATGGCTCCAGAGTACATTTTTTCACCCATCCCCACTGACAAAAGTTTGTCAGACAGTTTAAATGTTTTAAATATGTGGTGCATATGTGGTTATGTCTGGTGTATTTTCTATATAGTCGAAGAAGCTTTACTTTTCTATAGTTTTTGTGTTAATTGTTGGCTATTGATAAAACAGTCATGCCGCTCAGTAATTATATATTATCATCCCTTTTACTTAGATAATTGATCAAATAAATAGCAGCACCTCCCTTCAACATCTGGATTTGTCAGACAATAACATATCTCAAATTGGTGACCTCTCCAAGCTAAAATCTTTGAAGGTAAGACGAGGTTTTCTAATGTTCGTTATATACGTATGCATTGGCAATGGGATTTTGCTCATTGTGTGCATGAGGCTTGACACTTACCAGATGTTTATTAATAAAGATTTTTTAGAGTTGGGGCAATGACCTATAAATCAAAGGCAATTTATTAACATCTCGAGCTGCCTTTTTAACATTGTATATTTCAGTTTAAGCAAAGCTTTAGAAACTGACATATCCTTTCTTATTTTGGTGTAAAGTCCACAACTAATGGACTATAATGGATTCTTGGATGACAAACCTAGCTTTCTTTTCTGTTGATATTGGATAACTTCTCCAACTGTGTGTTTTAGTGTAGAAATACAAGGATGTTTTCAGCTCGATCTGACATGCTGCGACAAAACGCCTGCAACAAATCAGGTGCGACATCCGCGTTCATCCGACACGACTGTCAAATGCAGACGCAGACGCGTTTGCATCCAACAGTCGTGTCGTATGAACTCCAACATTTGTATTTCTTATCTTATTTCTGTCGTATCTGATTTGTCACATCGCATCCGATCGCTGTGAAAACATCCATGTAGTTCTACCCTTAAATTAGGTATTTTCAGGTGTTTTAGAGTCAAGCTTTGCTACTCTCAAACTGATAAGTCCTCCGTATTCCAGGGCACGTCTACTTAGTTAGCTAGGCAGTACTAAAATATTTACCTCAATAGCATATTTATTTGACATATTTATGCATATCTCTGTTATGTAAAACCACTGACTGTACAATGTTTTTTATCTTTTGCAGACTTTACTTCTTCATGGCAACAATATTGCATCTTTACGTGCTGCATCTGCTTGTCTTCCTCAAAGCCTCACTATACTTTCATTGGCAGAAAATGAAATTAGAGACTTGAATGAAGTAAGTGATTTGAGCTTATAGCATCTTTATTATTAAGTTGAACAAGTAAAAAAAAAATATATACAATTACACTTTGGTATTTTCTAAAAAGATATCTAAAAAATACAATACAGTTATTCAGACAGTAAGATTGACTACACCATACTGTTACTCAAAAACAATGTTGGGGTAAACAACTGTTTATGTTTAATACTGCTTTTAAGGAGAACTAAACCCTAAAAATGAATAGGGCTAAAAATGCAAAGTTTTTATATACTGAACTTATTGCACCAGCCTAAAGTTTCAGCTTGTCAATAGCAGCAATGATCCAGGACTTCAAACTTGTCACAGGGGGTCACCATCTTGTAAAGTGTCTGTGACACTCCCATGCTCAGTGGGCTCTGAGCAGCTGCTGAGAAGCTAAGCTTAGGGGTCGTCACAAATTATCCAGCAGAAAATGAGGTTGGTCTGTAATAAAAGCTGATGCTACAGGGCTGATGATTACATCCTGATGCTAATTGCACTGGTTTGTGTGCTGCCATGTAGTAACTATCTGTATTAATTACTTATATGGTGACATTTCTATTCTATGTTTACTGTATATTGTGAGTGGGTCCCTAAGCTCAGTAAGTGACAGTAACACAGAGCATGTGAATCAGTGAATCAGCAGAAAAGAAGATGGGGGGCTACTTGGGCATCTTTGGAGACTTTTTACTGCTAAAGGGCTGTCGTTGCCTCAGGCTGGTACAGAAGCACAAAACATAATACACAACATTTCTAGCTACTTCTTTAGTTTAACTTTCCTTGTCCTTTATGTCCTTTGACATTTCTTTCCTTCTATTGTGTACACATGGACTTCTGTATCAGACTTCCTGTTTTCAGCTTACACAGCCAGGGCATGGGCTTGAGCATGCTCAGTTTGCTCCTCTCTCCCTGCCATGCTGTAATCTGAAAGAGTTATGTCACAGCAAGCTATTTTGGTGGCTGCTAACCTAAACAAACAGAGAGAGTTTCTAGAGCTGTTTACTCTGAGATGCTAAAGCCTTCTGCAGAATAAATGTATCCTCCTAGCTTGCACTGTTGTGGCTAATCTGTTGCTAATAAACTGTCTCCGTAGCTTTCTTTCTCCTTTAAGATTAGTTAAAATGGTTGTTTATGAGTAATAAAAAGTAACAATAATGTTGCAGAACATGTGTATTTTATAATCTGTAAAGGAAGCACCAAATCATTCAAAAACTATAAAAAAAAATTAAAGCCAATTGAAAAGTCACTTAGAATTCGCCATTTAATAACATACGAAAAGTTAACTTTAAGGTGACCCACCCCTATAAAGGAAAACTATACCCCCAGAATGATTACTTAACCAAACCGTAAATATTGCCCTTTTACATCTTTTGCCTTGAGCCACCATTTTATGATGCTCCCTGTACTCCATCACAGATCACCTGAACAAAGATAATAATAATGCAGCTTGAAGTGCAACCGTAAAAATACAGAATCAGTTGGCTCATGCACCCTAACACTGATGTGTGCCCTTTGTTTATTTGTGTGCACTGGGATTCGTATGGTCTCGGGGGGGGTGGTCCTTATTTCCTAAAATGGCGATACTACAGGTATTGGGCCTATTGTCCAGAATGCCTGGGACCTGGGGTTTTCCAGATAAGGGAACTTGGTAATTTGAAGCTTCATAAAATAAGTCTAGTTAATTTAAACATTAAATAAACCCAATAATATGCTTGCCTCTACTAAGGATTCATTTTATCTACGTTTGTATCTTAGGTGCTGTATCTTTCTTGCAGAGAAAAAGGAAATCAATTTTGAAAATTAGAATTATTTAATTAAAATGGAGTATATGTGAGATGACCTTCCCATAATTTGGAGCATTCAGGATAATGGGTTTCTGCATAATGGATCCCATACCTGTACTGAAAAAGTATATTTTATCAAAATGGTTTATTCATGTGAAGCAGGGTTTCATATTTGAGCTGTTTTTAAGTGATATATTGTTAATAGAGACCTACATTGGTCATGCGTTTAGTTTTTCTCTAATAGGATATGAATAATCTTTTAAAGTATTCCTTATTTATTTAAGAAATTACATAATTTTTCTTGTGGATTTTCTATTTTTGCAATACCTTCCCTTGAAGTTTTTCTTTAAGAGATTGTTACCCGTACTTGAAGGTTTGCCTCGTTCACAAATACTTGTCTTGCAAGACAGGTCTGACCTGATATAGATCGCTCTTTTCTACATTATCCATTCTTTCATGTGATTTGTCTTGAATGATTTGTAGTTCGAACAAAACAATTGTTACTCAAACATTCTCAACTGGTAAAAGGTCATGGTACCTTTTTTTTGAGAACGTTTTTTATTATTGGTATTGTATGTGGATAGCAACTATGATTAACTATGTAGAAACGTCTGACATGCGTTCACCTTTACTATATATTCCAGTATTCGTAAGACAAAACAATTGTTAAAACTGGTGAAAGGTTATGGTTCTCAGTTTGAGTGCATTTAACATTGTTTTTAGATAATATTATGGTTTGACAAAACTTAGGAACAAGGAATTTCTAAAATAAAATCAATTTTGTTATATCTTCTAGTGAAAGATCTTTAAAAAGTTATAGCTTTTCCCTTTCATTTTTACTATGACATTCTAACGTATTTAAAAATTGGTTTACTGTTTATCAGGTGGCATTCCTTGCAGGCCTTGCCGATTTGGAACAGTTATCAATCATGAACAATCCTTGTGTGATGGCCACACCGTCTATACCGGGGTTTGACTACAGACCTTTTATTGTCAGCTGGTGCTTGAATCTCAAAGTTTTAGATGGCTATGTTGTCTCCCAAAAAGAAAGGTAATTAATGCTGACTATTCAAAGTAATTGTGCCCATTGCTTCACTAACCATGTATTTGTTTTTTTTTTTTGATCTTGGTTCTGTGATGCATGGCTTCATATAGCACTCCAGATATAATACATAAAGTTGTCCTATGAGAACTTACAATTTACATTAATTAAGTGGTTTCTGAAATATTTGCAATTTTAGTAGTTTTAGACTTCTAATAGCAGGATTGACTGAATAGCTCTTTTTTGAAAGCCAGCAGTGTCAGAAACCCTAACGTTTGCTACACTTTCAAGGTATAAGTATGCACTTTTTTATTGCGATTTCTGCATGCCACAAGATTGAATGAGGGCAAAGTGAAATTCTTACTTCATCATACTGAAAGCTTTTACTTTTATCACTTAAAATATTTCATATTTTGCTAGCTTGAAAGCAGAATGGCTATACAGCCAAGGCAAAGGAAGATCATATAGGCTTGGCCAGCACATTCCACTAGTCCAGTACCTGGCAACTGTGTGTCCATTAACTTCAGCACATGGCCTCCAGACAGAAGAGGATGCAAAGCTTGAAAAAATATTGAGTAAACAGAGGTAAAAGTTTTGTTCACACATTGCTATGTATGGTGCTAAGGCATACACTTAGGGGCAAATTTACTATTATTCCCCAAAATTAGCTCAATCAAATTCGAAATTCGATAAGCATTCGACCATCGAATTGTTTTAGGCTAACGTTTTGCTCGATATTCGATTTCTCAATGAGTTCGCACGATCGGATACCCATTGTTTGATTTCCCGAACAAATCATGAAATTTCCTTCGAGCCTCCGAAAAATTTGTACTATTCGAACGATCGAACGCTTCGATCGTACGAATGGTATTCGAGCAGGACTTACTCTCAGAAGCCTATGGGGGGGGGGTTACCATAGGCTTCTATTGCAATTTGGTAGGTTCAATCTGGCGAAGTAGGCAGTCGAATAACTTTAAAATTTTGATTCCTTCGATCATCAAATTAATATCCGATCATTCGATCTATTCGATCATTCAGAATTCGATGATCGAAGAGGCCAAATTTGAATATCCGATTTCACGAAAAATTTGTGCGATCGTAATTCAATCGAACTTCGATCATTTCACGTGAATTTCATAAATCGGCCCCTTAATTTGTTTGTTCTTTACTATTGAGCAAGGGTGCAATGCCTTTAAAGTTCTATATTACTTGGTCATAAACTTACTGTAACCAAGTACATATACGAAATTTAAACTTTGTTGATGTTTTGCTGCATACAGGCAATTGTTTATTTGTTGTAGTTTTACAATATTCTTGCCATTTATTTAAAAAGTGTGAAATTGGTTTGCTAGTGTGCTTTTTGACGGTAATGGTCAGTAATGATTCTTTAGCATACTTATATTTACATACATATATTTAATACATTTCTTTATGTCATAAAAAGACTGTTTGTAATTCTAAATACACTGGGAGACAACATCATAGAAAAATATGTTAATGCTGTGCATGTCTTGGCTAGATTGCACCAGAAGCAATTATTGCATCAAACGCGCAGTGATGGCTACCTCACCTCATCTACTCCAAATAAAAGGTTACCATTGTCTACTGAACACCACAGTCCAACACGTGTGTTACAGACTGGTAGGTAACGGTTTCCATTTTATTTCTAACTGTAATTTGCCTTTTGTCAGTTAGTCTCTTAATAGGGTTTATTTTCACAGTAAGGGTCGAACAATCCCTTGCAATGTTTGGAAAAGCATATGTTTTTTGTGGAATATAATACAAATTTTTAATTATTTTAGAACCCACTGTTCAAGTTAATAACTGGCTCAGGTCAAGCAGTTCTGAGGATCACTCGTACGTTGTTAGAAATATCTGCTCCAGTCCTTCGGGTCCATCACATTACAGTAGTCTTTATATGGAAGACATCCAAACAGATGAAGACAAACTCAACTGCAGCCTTCTTTCTTCCGAATCTACCTTTATGCCTGTTGCTCCAGGCCTTTCTCCTGTCTCGCCAACTAAAGAGTTAAAGGTTCCATTCAAAAATCCTGACCTGCCATTCAATGAAACTGTGATGGAGTTTAACAAAGACATCACTGAACTGCCCCCCTCTAAAACTCCAGAAAACCCAAAGCTAATTCCAGATCAGTCAGCAATGCAAGATGATAAATCATGCTGTGTCTATCCAGTTATCAAAGATGAGACCGTAACAGAAAATATAATTAATTGTGAAACTGACATTAGTATGGAGAGTACTCCGACATCAAATGGCCCGACATCAAATAGCCCAACATGTCATAATCTAATAATGAATTGTAAACAGGCTTCTGTTCTGGACCAAGATGTAAGCCACCTCAATAAAATAAACAAAGCCGCTACAAAACTTCAGTCCTGTTGGAGGGGTTTCTATGCAAGAAAGTATAACCCAAAAGTTAAAGATGTATGGTATGAAATCCGACTCAGCAGAATGCAGGAGCACATAGTATTCTTGACAGAAGAAGTGAGATGGTGAGTTCCTACTTGTTGTTGGCTAATGTGTATTTGTTCTATGTAGGTACTGCTTTGGGATACTGTCATGGGAAAAAATTTTTTTTTTTCAAAATGCATCAGTTAAAGGAAAACTATACCCCCAAAATGAATACTTGAGCAACAGGTAGTTTATATCATATTAAGTGGCATATTAAATAATCTTCTAAAAATGGAATATATATTTAAGTAAATATTGCCCTTTTACATCTCTTGCCCTGAACCACCATTTC
>CM044433.1:99858105-99872562 GCA_024363595.1 Xenopus borealis
CATGTCAGATTTCAAAACTGAATATTAAAAAAATCTGTTTGCTCTTTTGAGAAATGGATTCAGTGCAGAAGTATACTGGAGCAGCACTATTAACTGATGTGTTTTGGAAAAAAAACACATTTTCCAATGTTTTCCTTTAAAAGAAAAAACAACCTCTGAAAGCATTACCCAGCAAGCAAATTTGTAATAATAGCAAAGTGCTCTGTCATGGTGACATAGTAAAGCGCCCCATAGACGCAAAGATCTTTCTCTGCCGACCGATCTTTGTGAAGTCAAACCAATCTGTCAAATTATCGTGCGGTTAGTGAGAATCGAACGATCGTACATCTTGCGATTTTTTGTCCAGGTTAAATCTTTATCGGTCCCCATGCAATCTACCTATGTTTGCAGGGCCAGCAGGCAGCGACCCTTCAGTTTTGCTGGCAATATCACCTGAAATGGTCTTTTTAGTTGATGGACACATCGGACATTTAAACGATCATTTTGAGACAATCGTGGTCTCACGAGAACCATTGGATCTGTACATCTATGGCTAGCTTTACCCGGAAGGGGTAACAAGTTCATCTAACAATTTGTGGATAATGTTCTGTGTGGGTACACTACAGATAATATTTTAATAGTACAGCGCTGTGTTTGTAGTGATTGCTTGAAAAGATGGTAGGTCACTTCCCCATATGTGCTTGCATCAAGGCTGAACAGTGTCTCTGCTTTAATCACTTCACACAGTTGACCTGTGGGCCCACGTGACCTTGCTTTTTTTTTTTTTTTTTTTTTTAGAAGATTTAGAAAGAGTGGAGTTAATTGCTCTGGAAATTAGTTCTAACTTCTTGGAGCCTTAAGAGCTTTGAATGTTTCCATCTCATTTCATACAATCCAGCAGAAGATTTTTCATCTTGTTCATGGTCGTATTCATTAATGCCATCAACCCATGTATTTTGTTTCCCCACCCCCTGCCGTCCAGTCATGGAAAAGTGCAAGAATAGTAACCCTATCCTTTAGCATTTGTTTTTTAGCGTTTCTTTTATTAATGACAAAGGAATAACTGGCTTATAACTCTTTCTCACTGTGTCTATGCTGTAGGCTAAGAAAAGAGAAAGAAGAGGACCGCATACAAAGACTTGTGCAAGAGAAAGCTGTGAGGTACCTATGGGAACAGGTAAGACTTGCATTTCAGTTTTATGCCACTTCTTGTTCCTTAAAGGGAAACTGTCATGGGAAAACATGTTTTGTTTTTTTTTTTTTTTTAAATGCATCCGTTAATAGTGCTGCTCCAGTAGACTTCTGCACTGAAATCCATTTCTCAAAAGAGCAAACAGATTTTATTATATTAAGTTTTGAAATCTGACATGGGGGTAGCCATTTTGTCAATTTCCCAGCTGCCCCAGTCATGTGACTTGTGCCAGCACTCCAGGAGGGAACTGCTTTCTGGCAGGCTTTTGTTTTTCCTTCTCAATGTAACTGAATAGTACGCAGTACGCAGTGGGACATGGGTGTTACTATTGAGTGCTGTTCTTGGATGTACCAGGTAGCTGTTATCTTGTGTTAGGGAGCTGTTATCTGGTTACATTCTCATTGTTCTTTTGTTAGGCTGCTGGGTGGGGGAAAGGGAGTGGGTGATATCACTCCAACTTGCAGTACAGCAGTAAAGAGTGATTGAAGTTTATCAGAGCACAAGTCACATGACTGCGGGCAGCTGGGAAATTGACAATATGTCTAGCCCCATGTCAGATTTCAAAATGAAATATAAAAAAATCTGTTTGCTCTTTTGAGAAATGGATTTCAATGCAGAATTCTTCTGGAACAGCACTATTAACTGATAGATTTTGACATGATTGACATGACAGGATCCCTTTAACCTTTTAAGAGCATTCCATCACAAAATCTACAGCACTGTCTATACTATGCGGGGGGGGAAGGGGGGTGGCTACAAGGATACCCAGCACTGTTCAATCTTACAATGTATAAAAGTACACACAAGGATAACAAGTATAATACAATAGACATGTACAAATGCACAGATATTAAATATCATTAACTGTTTCTGAAATAATCAAGTTTGTCTTCATATTGTCCATCTCTCTGCATCTGTCCTTCCTAGCAGATTTATTAGAGCTGAAATAAAGAGAGTGCCTTGCCACCGGTTATTTGCAGCCAGTGATTTTCCTTTAGCGATATACAACTAAAACATTTCTCTTCTGCTTCCAGGTACAAGCCATACAACAATGGCAAAAAACAGTAACATTGCAAATTGCCAACAGCTCTGAGAATGATCTTCCATCACCCAGTAATTCAAAGAATGCCAATCCTGCTTTGGAAGAGTTGACTTCTTGTAATGCTTCCAGTCCTGAAAAACTGAATAGAAGAGCATCACCAGATATTCCAGACTCTGGTTTTCACTCTGTCATATTAAATCACTGCACCCTGGGTAGCACTGAGAAAAACTCCTCTGAGGAAAGTGAATATTCTCAGCCCTCTCTGGACACTGTTCGCCATTACAACGACAAGGTGCCGGATAGCCCTGCAGATCAAGATTTGGCTGGAGAAGAGCAAAGCAGCAAAGAAAGTTTCACCAGTGAGCAGGACAGCAGTCTACTGCAGCAGTATCTAAGGTCTGTTGAGCAGCTGGACGATGCTGCTGATAATACAAGCTACAGTGAAAGGACTGAGGAAAGCAGACCTGATATTACCACATGTTCAGACCATTCTGATTTGTCCTGCAGCATCTCTCACTTTTTGCCTGAAAACAGCAAGCAGGAAAACCTTGACACACATAGCAATTTACCTTCTACAGATGATGGACATGACTTACAGAGACCTTGTGATTCGAGTTTACTGGTGCCACAGCCAGACTTAGTCCTTTAAGTAACTGTGTGTCAACAGAATTGGTTTATTTTCTTTAGTGTGGATCTGAATTCGAGAATCACTTTTACTGTTATGCACTTTAAATAATCTCACCATTATCCTAAAAGCACATCACGCCATCTTTCTGTCCAATAAATTCTGTTTATCTACAATGTTCTTCAGCAAGCGTTCATTTTCTGTGTACTGCTTTTTCATACAGTTTTCATATACACAATAGGTATGAGAGTATTTAAGTAAAATATACAGTATGACTTGGGATCTACAAAATGTCATTCACACAATACATTTTAATTTGTTAATAGAAAGCAGAATTTTATAAAAGCTTAGAATAATCGTAACTGAAAAGGCTACTCTCTGGGATGGAGCTAATTAGAAAATGAACAACTATTTCTTTAAATAGGTAGCAAAATGTAAATGCAGCAGCTTTTCTTTTGATATTATACTTCTTGTTTTCATATTGAGTCTGTAATTTTAGCAATAAACGAAATAATAAAAAACCAGAAAAAAAAACATATTCAGGTTATAAAAAATCAGTAAAGTGCATGGAGCTTTTAAAACCATTTAGGGCAACTTTATATTTTCACCACGCTAATTCTGACTGTAAACTTGTACAGGAAAAGGTTAGTATGTCACAATATATGTACACAGATTTTCATATTTTTTTTGTAAATTACTTTTTATGCGAATGATAACTTTTAAGATATTTATACAACTATAGAGTGCACATGCGTTGGCTGATATTGTTGTACTGTGTGACATTCTTTCCAATCACTTGCCGAAATGCAGCTGCAGTTCTGGGTCATATATTTGAAGAATTAAATTGTGCTTCAATCTAGTTTTCATTTTTACACATGAACATGGTCTGATAGCACCACAGCTAACCAATGACCCAATCATGCAGCAGAGCAGCCCCGCACACACAGTCACATCTCTCAACTTCCTAACATTTTATTCTGAATTCTGTTGGAAAAGAGGTTTCGCTTAAATATTCGGAAGGGGTTTTTTACAGTGAGCTGTGAAGATGTGGAATTCTCTCCATCAATCAGTTGTACAGACTGATACATTAGATAGCTTTAAGAAGGGGTTGGATGGCTTTTTAAAAAGTAAGTGAGGGAATACAGGGTTATGGAAGATAGCTCATTATACAAGTTGATCCAGGGACTAGTCCAATTGCCTTTTTGGAGTCAGGAAGGAATTTTTTCCCCCTCTGAGGCAAATTGGAGAGGCTTAGGATGGGGTTTTTGCCTTCCTCTGGATCAACTAGCAGTTAGGCAGTTAAAATTAAAAAAAAAAAAAAAAAGGTTGAACTTGATGGAAGCGAGTCTTTTTTCAGCCTAACTTACTATGTTACTATGGAACAGGATCCTATGTGAGCTTTTTTTATACATTTAATGAACTCACAACTCGAATGGTTTCTAATTTAAGAAAAAATTTGAATGGGGAAAACTGGATTCAGCGAGTTAAGAACCTGAAAATCGAGTTTTCTGCTGAAAAAAATTGAATCACTCGAATTAATCGAGTTTTCCAGCAAAACCCACTAAAAAACTCGACCATCATGAAGGCTATTGCTATCTTCAAATGTTCCAATTGACTGACTCCTACATGACCTCGACAGGTTTTAAATGGTGTATTTTTCAGATTCACGCTATTTCCAGGGTCAGTGTATAATAAATCTCGAAATTTAGAGCAAAATTTTCATGGAATAACAACTCGACCTTTAATAAATCTGCCCCTTAATATGTAATAGAATTGCTAATTCTAAGCAGCTTTTCAATTGGTCTATGTGACTTATTTTTTATAGTTTTTGAATTATTTGCATTTTTTTGTAGCTCTCAAATGAGGGTCACTGACCCCATCTAAAAAGACAACTGGACCTGTGATAAATAACATGCTTATTGTTATTGCTAATTTTTATTACTCTTCTTTCTAATGGGGGGACCCTGGCCACCAATTTTTTTTTTTATCTTTAGGGGGGGACCCTGACCGTCGTTTTTTTTTTTTTCTTCTACTTTTTAAAGTGACCAGCACATTTTTTTTACCGTGGGGGTGGGGGCTGGCCAACAGTGGTTTTTTTTGTATTTGTAGGGGCCCTGGTCACCATTTTTTTTTTTTTTTTACATACAGGGCCCTACGAATTCTGATGGTGGTCCTGGCTATAGTCCTAAACCATAAGAGAAAGCTGATGTTTCAGACAGTTAAATCAGACTCTCAGTACAGCATTTAAGATCTAACCTACTATTGCCTGTTAAAGTGGTGGTAACCTTTAAATTAACTTTTGGGGGCAGATTTATCAATATTCACCAATTCCAGGGCTACGATTTTCGAATGTAAATTTGAAAAAATCTTATGAAATATTCTAGTTTTGAGCGCTATTCGATTTCACGAAAAAATTGTGACATTTCATTTGATCGTTCGAAAAAATCGTACGAAGCATTTGATCATAGTATTTCTATTCGAACAGGTAATAGGGAAAAAAAAGCCTATGGGGGATTCCCATAGGCTTCTATTACAATTTCATAGCTTTAATCTGGCGAACTAGGCAGTCGAATTTAAATTTAGAGTGCAAGCTCTTCGACCATCGAATAGTCGAATAGAATTTTATCAGATCTATTCGTTTCAATAGAATTTGCAAAATTCGATGGTCGAAGAGACCTCATTTGCATAGTCTAAATAATCGTAGGATCGTAATTTACACATTTATTGTTATTGCTACTTTTTTTATTACTCGTCTTTCTATTAATGCCCTCTCCTATTCATATTCCAGTCTCTTATTCAAATCAATGCATGGTTGCTAGGTTAAAATGGACTCTAGCACCCCTTTACCCATACCATTCCAGTTGTTGAACTATAACACAAATTGTGCAGCTAGGTGATTTGGTGGTTAGTAAAGATGAATGGCAATGCTACTGAGTTATTCCTACTAGGGAATTATCTACACTTGATTTGTATATTCTCCCAGTGTACAATGCAGATAAATGAAACTGGCACTAGTGTGTGAAGGTGACCATACACAGGGATATTGCCAAACAAGTGCATCTCTCCCCAGTATGCCCACATTGAGGTGGGTGATATCGGGCTGATCCAATGTGGGCCCTAGGGCCCAACACTAGGGTTGCCACCTTTTCTTTAAAAAAAATACCGGCCTTCCTATTTAGTTATCTTTTTTTCCTATTCATAATATTGGGATCAACCATCAAAAATACCGGCCTCAAGTGGCAACCCTACCCAACACTCAGATCATAATGCAGGAGAGCGGGAAGTTGGATCACGGGACTAATCAACAAACAGATGGGATTTTCAACCCTGCCCAACTTTCGGCCAGATATCCATGGGGAAGCCCATCAGAGGGCCACACGGGTCAATAAACTGTCCCAGGTTCTATCTAACTCAAATTAACAGAAAATTCTCATTCATCCAGGTCGTGGTATATCTATGTAGCAATCTAATTCCAATGCTTTCAGTTAAAGCAGACCTTAATTTAGGGTCTTTAACATTTGGGTCCTTCGTCCCTTACAAGTGAAACTCCTGAAGTGCATGTGAGATTGGAATCGAGGAAGCTGCATCATATTGGTAACTAACGTTTTCTTGTAGAGGAATAAACTATGCAAATACGTTTAATAAATAATTCACACACAATGAAATCTGTGCATAAACAATGAATAAAGATCCCCTGTTGAATCGCTATATTATTGTTGGTTATCGGCGCTGCGCTCTTTTATGTCGTAGAACTGTCTCAGAATGACTTCCTGTCAGCTTTCTGTGTAGTTTTAGCGAAGTCACAGCGCCCCGCCCCTCCCTATATATAACCCGTTACCCAGAATCCTCTCTTCCTCTTCGCCATTTTAGCCGGCGCCATGAAGTATGTTATATTTAAGAAGTGGCCACTATCTTGTAAATCTGTCGTCATCCTTCATCCCACAATGTCTCTTTGTGCTCCCGCTGTTATGGAGCCCCAGTTCGTAACTTCTCGGTTCCTGACTTGCCTTTATTTTGTCTCTGTAGGGTTGAGCTGTGCAGCTTCAGTGGCTACAAGATCTACCCGGGGCACGGGCGGCGCTACGCCAGGATCGATGGAAAGGTGAGGCCGCTGTGTAGAGTGGGGCAAGGGATTGTGGATCTGTGTGCAGCGTGCTGGCGGAAGTGTGCACATGCAGGCCTGAAGAATGTTCTGTTCTCTGCATGCTGAATGTTCTTATAGGCCCCCAGCTCTGCGCGAATCTACAGTTGTCGCTAAGTACGTTCAGTGAGTCTTTCGAACTGCGGCCTTTCACTTGTTGTACCGGAGGGACCCTGAAAACTGTAGCTCAGCAACTAGAGGTTAAGGTCAAGGCTGGACTGGAAATCCTAATTTGCCATGGCATTTCAGTTACACAGAGGCCCAAACAGCCCCCAACAGCCCAATAAATAGTGTCTTGTCTATGGCACCTTATCTTAGCTCCTCTGGCATTTGCCAGAACCCACAGATTGCCAGTCTGGGCCTGGTACAGGTTCTACTCGGGAGACTCATACATGCACATACCATCTTTGTGGCATAAACCTACATCGCCCTAGTGTATCTGCATTTATAGTTCCACATCTGTGTTTCACCAATAAGTGAATGAAGCGACTGAGACATAGGGTTGCCACCTGGCTGGGATTTTATAATGGTTGATTCCAATGTTGTTAATAGGGGAAAGAGATAAACGTATAGGAATGCCGGTATCTTTTTTTCCTAGAAAAGGTGGCAACCCTGCTGAGACAGCTCAGTATATTATATGTACTCTACTCCTGTATGAATTCTCATCTGTAACCCTAATAATTACTTTATTCCTAATCTTTGATTGTTGAGATGATCCCATCCCAAGGCTGACACTTCATGCAGTTTGAGGTCCCCTGTTTATATTCATGTCTGAAACTCATGGGCTCAACCCCAATAAGAGGCTAGCAGCAGTTGAGTTGGTGGAACTAAATGTCACTTCATATGTCTGTTTAGTCAGACCTGCTCCAGAGCCCATGTTTTCATAGAACATGTGAGCAATTGGAATTCAGTTTTTTTTTTCTTAATTGTGAAGAGGTAGTCGTTTGTGGCTTGCAGCACACCTATGAAATCCTCGCATAGATTCACTTGCATTCAAAAAATGTTGCTACTTGGCAACCTGCAACATCAGTGGCTGTTGTCACTGGCAGGGAAAGGCTCAATGGTAAATGTTGTTTTACCTGGCACTTAATAGCAGGCTGATAGCTGACAATCTACTACGTTCCACTTCTTAAATGAGTTGTTGTGTATGGTGAAATAACCTTTCTCCAAAAAATGGTCAATCTGCCTTGCATCTGTTCCCGTAGAGCTATATGGGAGACATGGATGAATTGCTGTCTGGAGATAAACTTGTCTCTGCCACATGTGGGTTAAACAGCATATTTCCCATATGTTGGCGAAATGATAATAGAAGTGGTGGTTCTTCACTGCTAGAATATCAGTGGTCAGAACATCTTCTGTGCTCTAGGCTCTAAAGGGAACTAAGGGAAACTTTTTATAATCTATTTACTGCCAACAATGTAGGCTCAACATCATTGGCAGGAAAACCACTAAACTGCAAACAATTTAGTGCTTGTATTTTCATGTTTAAGGTCGCTATGAAAAATGTCATCCCATAGCAACAGTTTTATCAAAGCACCGATAAACAGTTGAATAGCTTGCAGAAAGGCTCCTTTAAATTTTTTTTATTTATGATAGTTTACAGTTCTTGCTTTATTCAATGTTCTTGAATATTTATTTATTTATTTATTTTAGGTTTTCCAATTCCTGAATGCAAAATGCGAGTCTGCTTTCCTTTCAAAGAGGAACCCTCGACAGATCAATTGGACTGTTCTGTACAGACGGAAACACAAGAAGGGGCAGTCGGTAAGTAGATTCGTTTTTTTAATGTATGACGGGTGTCCAAACTGCGGCCCAGCCTGGATATGAATGCGGCCCAGCTTGAAAGGCTCCATTCCCGAGGAAATGTCATGTTGCAAAGGATATAGGAGGAGGGGGACTGTGCCCATTGCTCAGTTAGTAATAATAATATAATAATAAGTCTATTTAATATCCAGGTGTCCCTTATTCCAGTGTATATCTCCATCTGGTTATACAACTGGTATTGTAGTTTTTTTTTTTTTTTTGTGAGTATATTTTCTTTACTTTTACAAATCAAAAGTGTTTGTGTATTTCATGTGTGGCCCCCAGACAATTTTTCTTCTTCCAATGTGGCCCTCAAAGCCAAAAGTTTGGACATCCCTGATGTATGGTTTCTTATAAAGACCAAATGTTCAGGTAGACACCAAGGCCAGGAGCAAGAGTTGATTTTTTTCTGCTGGTGTAAATCAGTGGGGAAAACCTGATCCGTAGGTCAGATTTTGGCGCAGTAACTTGAAAGAATGCAATAGCTTTAACTTGGCTATTGGTACTGGTATTCTAACGGTGATTCTAACACAATTTGGCTCCTAAAGCTGTGTGTTTATTGAGCACCCCCCAAGAAATAAAGTGTTACTGGCCTCACTGTCTTGTAATCACTTTAAGCAGAATGAATTAAATAAAAAAAAAAAACTTTGGCTTAAAATTAACTTGCTTTAGGTCATTAGGGTATTCTAGAATAACTTATCACCAGTGTCCCTTAAAATTGGCTGTATACTCGGGGTTTCTCAAGCTCACACCTAAAGGTGGCCATACACAGGACGCTTGTTTGGCGATTGGATATGCCCACATTAGGTTGGGTGATTTTCTGCTTATCAGATTGTGGGCCCAACTATTAGAACACAATGCAGTCATTACGGGCGGTCAGATCGCCGGACCGAATAAACGAACAGATGCACCCGCAACAGGATTTTTTTACTCTGCCCAATCGACATCTGACCGACTTTTGGCCAGATATCGATTGGGGAAGCCCATCGGATGGCCCCACACATGGGCCAATAAGCTGCTGACTTGGTCTGTCTGCAGCTTTTATTGGCCCATGTATGCCTTAAAGGAGAATTCAACCCTACATTTAAAAAAACACTCTTCCATTTGTGCACTGATGGGTGGATTTCAGACCTGTTGGTGCATGCATTAAAATAAATTGCCAGTCAAGAGAATGCGATGTGTGATAGCAGCCTAAGGTGATGTTTGAATAACAGACTGGAAAATGAGGGGACCTGACCTGAAAATAATATATGCTGTACAGTGATCTAGCTTCTCAGTCTGTTCTGTCTGCTGCATCTTACTGCACCAACCACAGAAAAGAAGATTAAAGGGGTTGTTCACATTTAAACAAACTTTTAGTATATAGTCATATTTTGAGAGAATCTGCAATTTTCTAATTTTTAGTTATGGTTTTTGAGTTATTTAGCTTTTTATTCAGCAGCTCTCCAGTTAAAATGTTTGCAATATGAATAGGAGACGCTCTGAATAGAAATAAGTAATAAAAAGTAGCAATAGCAATACAATTGTAGCTTTACACAGCATGATATTTTAGATGGGGTCAGTGGGCCCCCATTACAAAGCTTGGAAGTCAGAAGAGAAGAATAAAATTAAAACAAATTCTAAAAAAAAAAAACCCCAATTGATAAATTGCTTAGAATGGGCCATTCTGTAACAAACTAAGTTAAAAAAATCAAAAGCCTTTGTGTGATGACAAATTGAACATTGTCTTAGAATATCACATTTGCATCTTTTGATTCTGAGCTGAATTCCCCTGTAAACATTGCTTTAAAAAGCAGCAGTGTTGTACTGATATTTCTTCACCCAAAAACTTCCCAGCTCAATACTCCTATTCAAAAGTGATGGATGGCACTTGAATGTGTGTAAGATTTTAAATATTTCTGTGGTCTTTCAGTCTTTGGAAGACTGGGATTTTGTGCAGTATATGCCTCCGGAATCCCTGTGGCCAATAGCTTGTTTCTAACTGTTTGGTTTGATTGGGTTCTGCAACTTATGTTTTCCAAGTTATATTAGACTTGTGTTTGGGTGTACATTCCCCCTTGTGCCTCATAATTACACTATGCTTTGGGGAAAGAAATGTAAGCACAACAATATGAATGCAATGCCTTAACTAAGGTGATTTTAATTAGTTTAGTGAAGAAACTGACAAATTTAAAGATAGCTCTAGGTTGTGCATTTCTTTCCTGTAGCAGAAAAGTATGACATTTGTACTTTAAGGGTGGGCTGTATGAATTTGCCATTGAAGCATATTTTGTTTTAACAGGAAGAAATTCAGAAGAAACGTAGTCGCCGTGCAGTAAAATTCCAGAGGGCTATCACTGGTGCCTCTCTGGCTGAAATTATGGCCAAGAGAAATCAGAAGCCTGAAGTACGAAAAGCTCAACGAGAACAGGCAATTAGGTAAGATTTGACAGCCTCTGCAAAACCCTTCCCTGTCCGTTTCAGCATTCTGTTATAGAGGGATAAATGTATAATTGTCATTTTTTTTTCTTAAATACTGTATATATTTGCAAAACAGGAGCAAGTGTCCTGCCTATCCCTCCAGGGGATGACTGGCTCACTGATCACCTGTTAAAGCATATATGTTGCTTGCCTTATTGGAGCGTATATCCAGTAAAGCTTATGGAAGATATTCGTTAATCTAGCAAACTATAACTTTTAGCCTGTAAACATGCTAACTGAAATACACTGGGAGAGCTTGTGCTGGACCAAACATCTTGATGGTTTTAATAACAAAAAGCTAGTTTTTATTTGAGGCAGGGAGAACAAGCATACTCTTCGAACATACAGGTTAGACTACTAGTATACAACCCCTCTCTTTTCCCTTTATGATGGTTTTGTTACTGTTGGCAGTAGACTCGTGCAGTGGAAGTACAGTATCTGTAAAATATGCATCCTGAGGATCAAACATGGCGTAGCTTTAACTTCCCATGTTACACTTTGATAATTTTTTAAGGCTATCCACAGTTTGACAATATAATTAACTACTCCTTCATTAGGGCCCCATGAAGTTGGTCAAGTCACTTGACAAACTTTTACTGTTGCTCTAATGTTGGATACAAATAATTATTTGTTTTTTAGAGCTGCCAAGGAAGTAAAAAAGGCTAAACAGGCAACCAAAAAGGCTGCTCCTGCAAAGGTATTTGTTATATTAGAACACTGGTTGCCCTAAGGGCTAGTTTAAAATTAAATATTCTTTTATTTTATACATAACTAATCTGTTTTCCTTTGTTTTTTTTAGGCGCCATCAAAGGCTGCACCTAAGCAGAAAATAGCCAAGCCTGTAAAGATGCAGGCTCCCCGTGTCGGTGGAAAACGCTAAATGTGTGGTTTCTGGACATTCTAATAAATCACTGTTTTGAAAACGTGTTTGTTTTTAGACTTTTGTGAAGCTGGAATTTTGAATCTGGATTTATGTTCTGGCTAAAGTAATTCATGCAGTGTGGCAGATTTCATTCAAATTGGAGAGATTAAATTGGTGCTTCTTTTTGTGGGAGATGGGTATATAGAGCTGTGTGGTCCAGATACATCCCTCAGCCTTTGCTTTATTATAGGCAGACCCCCAAAACTTTTTTTTTAGTAATTTTCATTCAATTGTCACCGCTTAGGGAGCTGATAATAGGCAGCCGCATGGGCAGTAGCCTCCTGTTAGCCTCCTGTTAGATCAGGAACCGCTGTCAAGATTTGGTGTGAAATCAAAGTCTTTGGTGTTTCTTTGCCAAAATCAGTAATGTTCATGCCATAGCCAAGTGTTTCCTTGTGTGAACAATATGGAGATTACTGCCTGTGTAGGGGCAGATTGTGCATTTCAGAAGGCCAGTTTTAGCCCCATGTAGCACTAGCCCAAGCGTTTAAAATAACATTTCAAAAGGTAGCCAACCTAAATTTATAAGTATATTTAAAAGTATATAACATTGTCAGGACAATGTAAGCAAACTAAAGTAACCAGCTTTTCCTAAATGTTGTTCACACCAGGAGTCTACCAGAATGCCCAATATGCATAGATATGCAAAAGTATGTGATTATGTATGGATCCGAAATGAAAATAGTGCATATACCAAAGTACCAAGCTAGAGTCCTGCAGCGGGTCGGGTACCCTGCGGGTTGCTCGAAGAATTTCTGGGTGCGGGTATAGAAGCGGGCCGGTGGTCCTGCAGGTTGGCGGGTTGAGGGTCGGGTCGCGGATCCTCGCTATAGGGATTTTTACTCCTTTTTCTGAGCATTTCCACTACCGATGATGTCACATCTGGTTTACAATGACAGCACTTCCTGTTTTACTCCTTTTTTTTCTGTTCCTGGCTACTTCCGATGATGTCACTTCCTGTTTATGATGGCAGCACTTCCTGATTCTTGATGTTCAGCGGGTCGCGGGTACGGTTCGGGTCGCGGGTCCAAGCGGGTAAAAATGCGGGTTGCGGATACGGGTCGGGTTTGGGTCCCAAAAAAATGGACCCGCGCAGGACTCTATACCAAGCCTCAATGCTATGCTAAAACACATAAGGAACATTACAGGGACAACATTGTGTAATTAGGGGTCAAAATAGTCATCCCATAGTCACGCCGCCATTATATGTAATGGGTAAAGTACATGTGTGTATTTTATCTGGTCAGAGGGGAATCAAAACAGCAAGTGGATCAGATGCATGTGGATGTGCATGCTTATTGGGGGTCTTCAGTCTGACTTACAAGACACATTTCTCCTTGCCTGCTGGCTATAATTAATCCTTATTGGAAGCAAAACCAGCCTATTGGATTTTGTTTAATGGTTACATGATTTTCTAGTCGACTTAAATTATGAAAATCCAAATGATGGAAATACCAGTTATCAGGAACCCCCAGGTCCCAAGCATTCTGGATAATAGGTCCCATACCTTAACTAATGAAACGGTAGCTTGTACTTGGGTTTTTTAAATGTTTACTTAATTTTCTAGAAGACTTAAGGTATAAAGATCCAAATTCTGGAAAGATCCACTATCTAGAAAACTACTCTGGATAAAAGGTCCCACATCTGCACCACAACAAATCTCCGTGTGTGCCAGTATTCTGGTCCTTATGTAATAGTACCCAACTTTTTAAAACCATAAAAAAAATCAGTGTTGCTGGTATTGAGTGTCTTGTGTATGTAAATGAGATTAGATGCTAATTATATTTAAAGGAAAAAATATCAGACTATGGTGACTGATATTTCTTACAGAAAACAGGTCAGTTTTAAATGCTAGCAGCATCGTGTGCCTTTAAGTAGTATTCTCTGGTACAAGCAAAGGTAGTTCCCCTTGGACAATCATTGATGCACACAGGGCATTTATCGGTCTATTAAATCTGACAAACACAAAATTCACTTGTCCAAAAGGCAGTTCCTCTGCTAGTTGTCTTTTAATACCATTGCTTTATATCCTCATATTTGCACAATTAACGCCAGGCACTGCAAAGTCCTTTTCCAATTGTCTTATCAAATAAATATACATATTTTGCTAAGTTGACACGCACACAGGAGTTGAAGGTTAATATATATCTCAGGACTGTCTGGGTTTTACATCATGAGCAATGGCTACAATTATTGCTAATTAAAACTTTTAGATTGTGCAGGGTCGACTGGCCCAGTGGGACACCAGGAAAAAAGCCAGTGGACCCCCCTTGGGCCAGACCCCCCCCCCCCC